>JARQTI010000658.1:296516-350425 GCA_030142655.1 Trachelus tabidus
TCAAACATTTTTTATGAAAACTCCCTGTTTTCGAGATATTCCACTGTCTAAGTTAAAATGGGACACCCTGTATATGTGTATATATATATATATAGAAACTCGAGACTCGATTATTTATGAGGCAGCCTGTATAACGTAAATTACAAATAACACCATACAAACAAAACCTATGACCTTTGACCATTCCTCTTGAAAATCGAGATACTCGATACACCGTGAAATTTTTCTACGTGAAGAATCTTCCCTCGTAACCAAATTCAAATTGTTTTGCCTTTCGTGCATCCAATCCTAACCTAACCTAACACAAGCATTAATGGCGAATAATTCAGTGGCCTTTCCCACTCGCGTGCTGTCTCCGATACTTAATCCAATAGAACGCTGTTCCCGTGTAATCACGCGAGCACGTCAGCCTACCCGTGTTCGTGGAAACACATTCATTGATATACGTAAGTACGTGAATTATACGAGGTAAAAGGTTGTTTCTAACGCATTCAACGAGAAGTCGAACGTATCGAATAAATAATATAGTCACAAAGCATGGAGACATCGGGACGAGCAGCATGCACGGCGCTGTTGTTATTTTGTATCGGCTGTGTTAGAATTCATGGAGTACGTTGACACTTAACAGGGACAAGGTAGCTTTGTAAATAGCCATAGATGTGTATATATATATATGACGAGTGTCCCTTCCGGGTTTATTCATCGGCCAATAAAGGGCAAGGGTCATTTCTAAGGATGAACACGTGAAGTTAATATAGACCTTCATAGAAAGTTGACACAATATGTCATTTATTTGTTGGTAGATATACAAAAAGGATTTAGGTCACGAGGATGACAGAATTGACATTAAGATTTCGTTAAAAAATGTCAGGGGTCAACCCGGATATAATCTTATGAGTAATTCCTGATGCATCGTCTGTGTTTTTCAATGCCGACGAATTTGCGTTCGTTTCCGATGGGAGTGAAAATAAATTTTTTTTATAAACCCCAATGGAAAGGATTTAGAAAGATAAAAAAACGGATAACGTTACCACTTTGGAGGATGATTTTATAGGTTGTCAGGAGCAGTCAGGAGGCAAGTGGCGGTATATTCGAGAAACGGCAGAGACGAATGCCATGTCAAAATGACGTAGGCGCACGTGCGGGACAGGGAGGATATTTTTAAAGGCCTATTAGGGCCCAAATGGTTTCGTCAGATAAGCAAAAGGTAAAGCTCCTTAGCGTCGAATGAATTCCGTGCACACACACGAAATCCTCACGACTTCAGTCACATGGGTCGCGGTGGCACGTGGGGAAAGATGGCGCCACGGGTATCGCGGGGAATGGGTAGGTTTTAATCCAGGCTCAGGATAGGCACCAAGGTAGCCTGTGTCCCTGGCACTCCCCTGTAAAGCTACGGCCCTGCAGGGCACCCTTGATAATCCCTTGTCTCTCCCACACAATCAGCACTCCATTATTTCCCGTTAATTCCTGACATCCGAGCCGATTCTCAGCGCAGCTACCGGCCCCCTTTGTAGAATTGCAGGAGACGGCCCTGAGCTCTTGGCTTACGTGGCGAAACAGACCCGTCAAGAATTTCGTAATCTTATTTCAGGTTATGTATTACGTATGCATGGATATATATGTATATGCTTTTTATCAGTCCATTTTATACCCATCAACTGTCTCTTTATCAATGTGTCAGTGACTTTTATTCGTGGATCTGTTTGCATGCTCTACAGCTCAATTGACACGTGCCTAAAATTGAAGGGCTAACCTCACTTTGTCAGTTCCTTCGTTTTATGGTACGGCGCGCGATTAGCTAGCCACGTGATGAATGAACCTTTAAACTTAGTCGACGTTGAAACGACAGTCTAATGCGCTGCACGGAGATCCCAAACTGGCCGAGTGAGGATCACCCTTGATATTAACTAAGCAGAGGGACCCCTTGAGACACACAGTGATCTAAGAAAGGTGTGTGCAAAGTTCGACGGTGTGTACTGATGCTTGGTATCAGTGGTGTATGTGTATATACATATACATATATATATATAACCTATAAACACCAGGAAGCTTTCCTTGAATCTTGTCAGGGTTTACGGTTTAATTCGATGTCTGGCCTTCCGTTGTTTTAGACATAAGACTGTGTTCCATGTGGATTTGCTTAATGGACGGATTTATAAATAACAGGTACACAACCTGGCTAATGATTTGAAACCAAAGTCAGCCTTATAAATAATTTTATTCTCAGTGATACAGGAATTCTTAATGATACGTCACTCCAGCAACCCCCTAAATTCTTTGTCGGTCTCTGTTGTTCTTCCTCGCTTGAATTTAAGGTCGCGACTTCCGGCGAAGTTCAGTCTCCCGAGGGATTTTTTGAAGGGTGGTAAAGTTTGGCGACAAGGGTGGGTAGGCAGCGAGAGAGCGAATAGCTAGCTGTCCGTTTCCAACGGTAAGATTAAGGATGCGTTGCAAGAAGCGGCAAAGTGGATCCTCTCGATTCGTTTACATCGTAAGGGCGGTTCCGGGATGCGCGAGAATAACTCAAGGTTTGCTGGGACGGTAGCTGAAGGTTCAGAGGGCAGAGGAAGCAAAGGCCAGTAAAGATTGGAAATGAGGGATGGTGGATCAGACTGTACAGTAGGCGTGATGATGGGTGGTAGGGGAGGGAATGCGAGAAACTAAGGGTTGCAAAAGGCCAACCACCTCCGGGCCGGCTGGTATCGGGTAGTAGCTAGATAGCTCACGGGCTAAAATTTAATAATTATTTCGAAGGCAATTAGAGGTAATTAGTTAAAATTAGTTCAGATCCACGGTTAAATACTGACGGAGCCACTTCTCACCCGTTATTATACCAGATTCACGCTATTACCAGGCACCCCCTATAACCGGTTCTCGATAAAACAGTCGGTGGCTGTCATAAAGAGTGTATACAAAGATCCAATGAAAAGCCGCGTTGTTATTACACACTGACGATATTAATGTACAATATCAATATGTAATTCACTTAAGAGATACTTAGCCCTAAATTTATATCGTATGACAAAATTTTTCACAATTTCAAATTAATTAATCACGCTACGCACGTGCACACTGACACGCGCACAATATTCATAAAGCATCCAGGGTACTTCAGTTTTTCATTAGCTTCAGGAACATCCTATAGGTATACCACAGATTACGGTGGTACAGTATATGCACCCTCTCGTCCCAAGGCTAATATATATTTAAAAAGAAGCCAATATCGAGGTAACAGTTGGAAAATTCTCTGGGGCAGGATTCGGGGGGTGAAGACGAAAAAAAAGCGAATAATAATAATAATAATAGAATGACCCACCCTGGACTGAAAATCCAGAGTTTGTAGGAATGTACCATAGGATGGGCAGCATGCCAGGGTAGGTACAGTACCAAACCCCTCATCGATCGGTGCCAACCCTCCACCCCTTGGACTCCATCCTCTCCGTTCCTCTCTCTCTCTCACTCTCCCCCCTACGTCACTTCCTTCGGCGTCCAACGATATCCCTTCCTTCCCCCCTATCTCTCCTCCCTCCCTCCTACGCTCTCCCCCCCCCCTCTCTCTCTCTCTCTCTCTTTCTCTCTCTAATTCTTTTCCCTGTTCTCTCCGTCTCTCTCGTGTGTGTCTCCCGGTAGCCTTATACGGCATAGCATGCTAGGCGGGCAATGTGCCAACACACACTGATGTAATTAACACCCAGCCTGACTCTGACTCTCCTGGTGGCGGCTACACAGCCTTCTCATCCTCCGCCTGGACCCAAAGAGAATAGGTTGAACAGGGCGTATGTTTCGGGAACCGAGGGAGGTCGGGGAACCCCCGGAGAAGTGGAAAGGTAGCGCCACTAGTTCATTCTACGAAGATAAAGACCAGACCAGAGTTCCACGGTTTTGGCAGCGACGCTCTTTGGAATCCTATATAGGGATTCCGTTGCTACTGAACTCATTGGAATGGATGCTGAGATACTTCCTGTTGTCGTATAGTCTCTGCAATAATTGTGGGGAAGTTATACTCGTACGCTGGTAAATTGTAACGGACTGTACTTATTACGAGTACAAACGACCGAGAGTCATTGGTGCGGTTACTTACGTATTTGTCATTTGAAGTGATTAGTAGCCGATTATGACAGGTGGTTGATCGACATTAACATTGAGAGTGTACCGAAAGAAAAAAATCGGCAGGTCCTATAATTCTGTAAGAATAGGATAATTAAGAGGCGGTTAGATAATGGGGTTAGATAGGGCTGAGAGATAAAGAATTTTCAAAAAAGTTACAGAAAAATGAGGCGTGACGCTGATTCATAAGGGTCGGAGAGTATAATCGGGTAAAACAAAAATTCTCTCATGGCAATCCATCTTTTCTGTTCGTGGGATGGTGGAGGGGGAGGCGAGCCGGCGGAGAGACAAGGGTGCCGTCTCTCCACACTGTACTACTAATACTCGCTCTTAGAATTAATTATCTTCCCTTAACGATCCTCAGTTCTCCTGGCAGACCCCCCCCCCACCCCCTCTCCGTCCCTCTACTCCTTGTCGGGATTCGTTCTCTTGATTGCAACCCAGACTCTGTAGAGGTGGGTAGGTTCCTGGAGCTCCAGGAAGTGGGTCGGATTGTCGTTCTTGTCAGTAGCACGATACGAGAATGGATCTACCCTTACCTGTGCCGGTACAATTTTTTACCATAATTTCTAGAAAACTGTTTCCATTTTCCCTTCAGGGTGAAAATACTTTCCAATCTTTTTATCTCGCGAGAAAGGGTAGCGAAGAATAAAGTAGAAGCGGAAACGTTTAAATTGCAAAAGCCCCATGGTATATACGCGCTTGACTATGTATACATATACAGTACGTGCTGGTTTTCTCATTAGAAAGCAAAAATATATATGTATGACGTAGGAGGGTAGACGTGGCATTCGATATAAGATTCCGCAGGAGTCAGAAGGTCCAGTAGACGGGGTGTTGCCGTGGTTGAAATATGTGAACGACACCCTAGTCGATGTCAAATAGCCCCGGCATAGGTTGGGGAATGGTATAGGAAGTGAAGCTAGGTGGATAGGAAGGTAGGAAGTTAGTGTAGAAGATAGTAGACCAGGGGGGCCAGTAACCACTAAACTAGCTGCCTAATAGTTGGCCCACTCGTCCGCCTCCTGGACAATAGTCGACGGCAGTAGCCAGGGTGGGTGAATGGGTATGGTGAGGCATCAGGGTATTACGGGTCCTTCTGGAGCAATAGCATTCTCTCTATGGATAGCAGGAACCTCGACCAACCAAAAACCGTGGCTACGGGCTATGGAGAAGTTGTAGTTGGCAACCCTGACTCTTGGAGAACATTTATAGACCTTCTGGGTTGGTTAGAATCCAGGCGTCCGGAGACACTCAAAACTTTTGTTGGCATCCTGAAATTTTAGTATAAGGGTTGTTAGAGTGGTATCCGTTGTCTGGTTAATGGTAACCAGATAAACAACTAGGATGTTAATCATACAGTCTATGGATATGATAAGCTTGATAACTAGGCTGGATTTAATTCAGGGATTAATGAGGAAAGCGTGCTCCCATGACGTTCCTTGTGTTTTTCTAGGTTTCTCAGACGTCATTAATTCTGTGGATTATGTGGAATTTTTATGATTTCACAGGGTACTGCCCTAGGGGATGAAAGAAGAAGGGTTGGAAACCATGCCGGAGGGATGTATTGTGGACAAAGTGTCAGGGGTCTACCACCCTGTCGACTATGTAGCGCCATTAGCTCGCTTTTCAAACCTGTACTACTCCGCCCTTTCTTCATCCCCTTTCTTCTCCCTTGCTCTTTCATCGCCCTGAGACTCCCTTCGTCTTTTGAGGGCACCCTTTACTTGCCAAAGCAGAGGGTACCGATACGTACATCATTACCAGCAGAATCAGGCAGTAGCAGCCACTCTGGCCACGATTTATTACAATTTATAAGTTCAGCCCTTCTCTATATCAATTTCTATGTGGACACCCTTATTATTAATTTGCCATTGGAGTAAAGATGAAGACGAAGGGTGTAAACTATGACCTGTGAAGTTTATTATTCATTCGGGGAAAAAAAACGAAGATTAATAATATAAAAATGACCATCTAATTTCAATAGAAATGGTAAAATTAGCAGGTACCATATATCCATCCTCGATTGGATTACGTGGAAAATCAAAGGGTTATATGTCATACTGTATGTATACATATATACACCAACTGGGAAAGGTCCGGTGAAATAAATTCGTCCAAAAGACTATGAAATTTCACGACTAATTAGATACTCCCGTCCATCAACTCAGAACAATACGGTTAATTGAGGAGGCTCTGGAGGGGTGCGAAATTCGAGAGAAGGGCTGTTGCTTTGACTAAACGTCCTTCACGAGTTTCGCAGACGCGCAAATGTCACGTTGCGATTTTTCCTTTATTATCAGTACTTTTTGAGCACCACCCTCCTTCTGTAGCTCTTATTTTATTACGTCTTTTATTAATGGCTCTTTGTCTGTCTTGAGTGCCACTGGAAAAATTAAAATTTTACATAGCAAAAAAACGGAGAAAGATTAAAAGGAGAATTTCAATATTGTATAAGATAAAGAATATATATATGTATATAGAATTATATAATCATGTAGTTCGTATAGTTTGTGGACCCAGGCGATTTTGGGGTATTCACAATAGCGAGCTAATGTTTGTTTTTAAAGAAAACTAAACCTTGGGACATTACAGCATTGAAATTCTAACCTAATCTAACCTGGCGGAACTTCTAAGCCCATCACAGACACTGGGTGTGTAGCATTGGAAAAATGTAAAACAAATTCGGTGTGACGGTCCGCTTTATGGTCCTCAAAACATGCGTTATGTTGCAATTAGATTGAGACGCGACCCCAAACTAAACAATTGTCCTCAGTGTGTACGTTATATATCTCAAATTGTCCCCAAACTACCCTTTAAACATGTATATGTATATGTATATGTATATGTTTACATATAATTGTAAACATACATATATTTTTATTATATTATATACAATATCTAGGACATACCTTATACTCGTATAGCTGCATAAAGTGACGTCACCATAGGAAAAAAAAGGAGTCAACCGAGTTGAAGAAGGCCGCACTTATCCCGCTGTGAGTAACTTTCCCACGGGATAAGGAGAATGATGAAAAAGGAATAAGGGATAACCCCAGCAAGAATCAGACGTTTTATCGTCCCGTCAAAACGCCACAGCCTATAAATGGTGAATAGGATATCATTTGATTAGCCGTATATGATTTTTATATTTATAAGTCGTTTGTTATAAGATTATTAGAAATCCAATTTATCATTAGAATTATACAATGCCTTCAATAGGAGGTATAAATACAGTGACGAGCTTAAATGAAGCATAAAACAGCCAATAACAATGGCAACACACTATAGGTAGAAAATGCTTGTATATTACTAATATTTTATATTATTGTGTATTATTATTATTATCATCACTGTATACGCAATAAATTCATGAGATATATTAACACCGATCTGTCCCTACCGTACGTATATTTATATGTTACTATGGACGAGGCAGGACACCAAATTTCGGGCATTTATGTATTTTGTATAATTCGAAATTATTCATATGCGCATATGAAGAGTCATCACTATGGGATTACGATATAGGCAGCGCTGAATAAAATATATGCAGAAATAGAATGCGATACGGGCTCTGACAGACTGTCGAATGACATGGCTACTACGCGGCGCCACTGTAGGCACAAAATTGGTCGTTTATTAAGCGAGAATTGTTAAAGAAATTGTAAAAAATTCGCAGAGTTCTATGGATACAAGTCTTTGGATTTCTTATCCAGTCCGTTTTGAGATTTTACGTATTTTTGAAGCTTCTAATATTGACACGTATCTCGTAAATTGGTCACAGGAAGTCGTCTATCTGCTCTTTCTCTTTTATTTCATTTTTTAAATTGGTATTACTTCATATCTGAAATACTCATACTAACACGTGGAATACCCTGGGTTTACGTCCTTTGTACTTCGTAATATGAGATTAGATGGAGACATCGTATTTGAACTCCTTGTATGCGACATGACAATGAATCGAAACTTTTTATCTGAAAAAGTAAATTGATGAGTTTTTATAGATTATCTTTGCAGATTACTATAACTAAAAGTCTTTTAGATAGAAATAATATATTGGAGCTTATTAATTGTCTTACTACTTACCATGTACAGAAGAATAAGTCGTTCAGGTAAGTGAGATTATTTCCTATAACCTAAATTGTGTCGATAGTCATATCAGACAACTTATTGATAATTATAATTCTGTGAAATTGATTTCCTTCAAGAATGCTACATAGTACTTGTCTGTGCAGATAAATAAATCTATGGCAAATTATAGTAGTGGTTCTTTGCTAGGAATTTTTATTGGTAATCGATTCTGGACAAAGTGTATTCTTTGTCATTCTCTTAACTCTTTAAGTTCTACAGTTTTCTTGAATTTTTCGATTGCATTCCCACTCAATGGAAATCCTGAGCATTCCGTTGAATGAAAAGAGAGAAAGTAGATAGAGATGGGTTAAACGAAACAAAAATAAAGAAGACAAGGACGAAAAGGATTACAGCAATTATCTGCTGGTGAAAAGAAAATACGAGTTAAGTCTTGATTCGATCTGAAAGAACCATTTCCGTGGGTAAAGGACCTGGAGAATTCGACTGGATACAAAAGAAGCAGGAGTGACACTGATATTTGAGGTACAGTCAACCGACTGTGTCGTTATTAGATGTGGTAATAAGACAGCCAAAGGATTCTGGTCTTCGTAATAAAAATAACAAGTTAGATTAAAGGTCTGGACTGTGTAGGAATGTTTTGTTCAGGTCGAGAAGGGACGACGATTTTGAATCTAATAGAATTCAAGAGTTAAGGGATTGAAATAAAAGGGAGCGAAAAAAGTAAGAGAAACCGAATGGTGAAGATAAATAAGTCGTATGAGGTAAAAGAAAAGAAGAGAGAGATAGATAGATAGTCGGTGAGAAAACTGAGGAAGGAAAATACATTGGCAGTCGAGCGTAAGTCGAGGAAATGAAAGTATTACCAGCAGGAAGCAATTATGAAAACGTAGTAGGTACTCGCGGGATGTATTCCGAAAAAGAGCGAAAGACGCTATGCGCATGCGCAGTGCGATCACGTGACGCCAATATGGCCGACCTAAACAAGGCAGATGCCGTGAGAAAAACTTAATGCATTGACATGGCTGTGTAGTGTTCGAAAAACGCTAAACGAAAGAAAATTTGTAGTATACAGTTTGTCACGTGTATAGTGAGTGAAAATAATAAAGTGATATAAAGTATAAAATCTAAGATGTACAAGCTGAATGTACCTGAAGTGTCAAAGAAGCAGAAGTACAGGTACGAAGTGAAGTTAACTTTCTGCAAGGAAACGACAGTCAAAGGCATTACCTGCTATAGAAAGTTGTTGGAGTTATCGTAGCGATGATTTTCTTGGTACTGACTTTTGAAAACTGTAAGGTACTTACCTAGAGCATAGCTAGAGTAATTCTCGTAATGGACCCTTGGAGTATGGTGAGAATTCAAGTTAGCTGAGAGTGTAGAAATGACGCGCCGGTATAGTACGACTGTCGGGTACGTCGTATTTATGTACATACAGGATGCCGGACACGTGGATGACTGGAATAAGAGGGCTAGTGTGTTCTGTTGGAACACCGTTCAAGCGAAGAGATGAATCACACCCACTAGGAGGCAAAACTCACGGACGGTATTCATGTGCGTCTCAAGGGCCTTGACGACGAAAACTTGCGATCCCGTCGTTAGCAGCTGAGATATTTATAAATACACTCAAATTTCCAGGTCCTTTACGTTGTTTCAGTTAAATCAATCAAGGCATTCATTGTGTTTATGGCCAAGTTCACAAATAAATTTAACTCAGTATCTCATTAGCTGACCTTTTGAATTTTAGCCTTATGGTTAATTTACAACCGTGATGGCTCCTATCTTGAAAGTTTGCGGATGCTATTAGATTTTCTTGACTCTCATATGAGATTTGTAAAAAAGAGCGAGATGAAAAAATGAATAGTTAGGCAACGTATAAGGAAAATAGTTGAAATGAAAACATCAAGAGTAATTTGTGCTTTCATGATGTGGCTCTTAGAGTGACGTTGAATTTGCACGCTTGTGGTGGCAGCACTGAGGTACTGAGTACAGTAAGTGAAAGAGGTCGGTAAAAAGAAAGACTAGCAAATGCAGGGTTGAAGTAGCCATGCTGTACCAACTGTGCCATGCCAGAAATTACGAGGAATTTACTTTTACGCCGTCTTTCATTAAGGAATTAATTATTTCTCTGAACTGAGGAACAAAGTGCACCACATACAGGACTGCCGGAGTGCTGATTAAAAATATAAGTATTATATTTTTTTAAATTGCTACCTTTTTACCATCTTGACAACCCATCTTATTACAGCAATCTTTAACATACTGACAAATTTTTCAGGGATTCCTAAATTTGAGCTTTATCAGTCAAGTGGCAGCTGCATGGACCTAACTAACCAATCGTAACTTTTTGTAATGAACAAAAATTCAATATGTATTCTATAAATTATCTATCATAAGTTTCAGTTACGTCCGACACACGGCAAAAAGCTGTCTTATCACTTGAAGAAAATAGAGATCTATACTGATCAAAGTTATCAATGATCGACTCTCATTTCCAGCATCTACACTGTATTCTTTAAAGCTCTTAGTTACCCTTGGTCCTTCGCTGATTCCTATACCACACCCAGTTTCAAGCTCTTTACCGAGTAGAAACTCTCTCAGGTTGAAGAAAAGCGGAAGCAGCCAACTTTCATATCGTTTCCAACGCTTCGGCCTAACGAGCCGTTCCGGTACTTAGCACAGTAAGGTGGAACTCAGGAACTTTCTACCACAGATGTATTCCATAGAAGTATAGATGGACTAGGTAGCCTACCCTAACCCTAACCATCTAGTACCTTTTCAAGTTCCTGAGGCCACCTTGTGGAATTGGTGATCCGTAAACCACTCAACCTCGAGTCATATATATATATATATACACATACATAGACGTGTACCTGGTGGGAACTGCTGAGTTCTCAGATTTTTTTTTGATTTTCCTTTTTACCTTTTCAACCTTTTTACCTACGTCTCACAACAAGCCACGAACAACCTGCTAGGATTCGGGCTATTGTTTTCGCAAAGAGGTTCTCGCTTCGCTGGAGTTTGCAATTTATTAACCGTACGCCCGCTTTCGTACTTACCCATAGGTATATGATTTTTCAGATAAAACATATCGCCAAAGGTATTCGACAGCCGTTATCCCTTCGTTGAAGTACAATTTTGTGAATAACGAAAAACATGGTTTGCCTTTCGCCCTAGTGATATTTGTTCGTTTTCCATTTATCTTCTTTTTCTCCCTCGCCCTATATTTTTCACCGATCTGAAAAGCTCTCATGTGTCGTTACGCTCGAGGGCTCGTTATTAGAATTTGGAAAAACAATTTTCATCCAACCAAGCTTTAGCGCGAATGTGCACGTATGAGTTTGTCGATAGGATACTATATATGGGCATATACATATACTGAAAAAATATTTCGTAAATCGAAGGGGAATTAACGTAATAACGAAGCTTTGCCATTGGTTCAATGAAAAAGTGAAAACCAGGTGGAACAGTATATATGTATTATATATCATTCGGCTTGAAGTATGTTAATTCGTGAAATAAAAACAAGTACCAAAATAGGAATTGCCGTTAAAGAGAAAAATGTTAAATTCACGCGAATAGATATTACGGTATCGAGCAACATACATGAAAGCGAAAAAAAAGAGTCAGCTAGGGAAGGGAAACCAAAAAGATACCGAAAACAAGGGCCTGTGGCAAGAGGATGTAAGTGGCAGACGCAAATTGAAATTCCATACTATCGTCGAGGAGGCGAAGGAAAAAATAAAGTTTGAAATTGCTCTCGACGTGGGAGGAATTGGTTCTTTCAGTCGGTGATGGGGATAACAAGGTACACACATTGTATAATGAAATTGTGAGCATCGATATCGGAGGTTTGTATATAGACATAATAAATAAACAGACGGTGTTTGTAGAAAACGAAAAAATTTCTTGTCTTTATTATTATTATTGTTATTATTATTACATTCGTTGTGTGTGTGTGAGTAGGTGTGTGTTCCTTCTCGCAGTGTACTTGTGTTTTACGCCTCCTACACATGGTAAATTGCGTTAAGTCGTCACCGCCACTCCCACTTCTCCGATACAAGCAGTCCATTTACGTTTATTCTTTATTTAATTTTTCTTCTGTAGTCACTTTTATCTTAAACTTTCCACATTTTTCGATTCTACTCTCACTTAACCTCTTACTCGCGCGCATGCGCCGCAGGTGCCTAAGAATTTTGGACTTTCCAAAGTGTCGGCCATTTTTATTACGACTCTCATTTAAATACGATATGTACCAACAGATAATTAGTTCTCTTAATTTTGTGTGTGTGTGTGTGTGTGTGCGTGCGCGCGCGCGCGCGCGCGCGCGCATGTGCGTGTTTTGTGTGTGTAATATTTATATAATATAATACTTTTTTTTGAGTTTGTTCGTTTTCCGTTTACGCGACGCGCGCGCACTCGTACGCTTGTGCGCATGCGCACAAGTGCCCGCGCTTTACGTAAAATCGTATATATTTACGCGTAGGCGCTAACGCGGTAACACGTGTTTCTCTCTCTTTCTTTCTTAATTAATCATCATCTAGATAATTTTTGCTTTACTGTAGTTTGATATTAATTATCTAGATAAATCGGGATATGAAAGCGCCGATCGAAGCCGTTCACTTAAGTCATTACTTTTGTTTTATTTTTAAGCACGCTCTCTGTCTCTCTCTCTCTCCCCGGCATTCTTTCTTCCACCAGCGTTCATCTCTTTTTTGTTTTAATGATAAGTCACACTCTCACTCTTGTATTCATGCAGACGCACACTTTGGTTCGATCGGTTCTTTCTGATTATGCACTTTCAGTATACTTTTCGAGAGGAATAAAAAAAATCTCGAGTTAAATATCGAAAAAATGTTGTCGCTGCAATCGAGACCAGTGCCCCACGGCGCTTGTGTAACGTCGCTCATATGAAAATGAACGACAATAAAGAAAAATAATTTGAATTAACAAAAGAACCAAGAATCATTCACGAATCGTACCAACGAGTATCGCTGTTCCTGTGTGATTAACTTTCCAAAATTTAACATAGTTTTTGGGAATTAAAAAAAACATTTAATCATCGCGTAAGTGCATAAGTTGATTCGCGCACGGGTCGCAGATTGTAAACACGATCGTTTTGATCCCCAACCCAGCTGCATTCGGTTGACATATTCACTAAAGTTTTAAAGGGACGTGAACAATTGTCAAATGAACGCGATCGTTGACAATTAAAGAATTTAACGAACAACTGCCATATAATCAATAGCAAAACCAAAGGCAGCTGCGTTTCAATGAGCAAGCCCTTACTTTCTAGATACAACATTAGCGTATATATAATATTATATATATAATCAATGACGGCGATTGGACTTTATTCGTGTCTTTCGGTGGATCGGTAATAATAATAAGATTCCTTTATCCGTTAACTGTATTTCTCGCGGCGTATGGCGATTTACATTTTATTCAGATTTCTCTCTTTTTTCTTTCTTTCTTTCCCCTCTATAACGGTACACCGTAATGGCCTCTCGTTACGTGGCGCGTCAGAACGACAAGATGTTCAAGTAATCGCGGAAAAAATCCGCCGCGCGGCGCCACCTGTCGCTCGTTATCAGACACACAGGACAAGCTCCGTAATGTCATACGTACCGCGTTAACGACTGCAAACTTGATTTGCTTGTAATGGCGGATGCGAGAAATGACGTCAACGAGGAGATGGAATCAGTCTGGGAATATACGTGTGAACGAAATATCGGTCGATTGCGGTGAGAAAGAAGATGGAGATGTCACAAGAGCTCAACGGAGGCGACGAAGGAGGAATAAAAGCGTTCAGGTATTTCTTTGACGACTTGCGACCAGGCTTAATTAATCCTAGGAAGTTCCTCGAATGCCGGAAGCTCCCGCTCGTTTGTCTTCTCGGGGGGGGGGGGGGGTGGAGGGGTCCTTATCATCCGAGGAAGCCCGGGGTACATCGAGATGGCATCGAGAAACAATGAACGATCGACTGAAATCGTCGGAGTAACAACGAACGGACCAGTCAAAATGGCTGGCGGGAGCCTCATCCTCTTCGATTACGGTTGTTGCTCATCAATTCTTTTTTTTTCTTTCATCTCTCAACCCTCCTACCCCCATTATCTTTTCTCTTATCTTTTTTTTTCTTGCTCTGCCAATCCCTGCCTCTCTTCATCTCGCACCTGTCTTTTTTTCTATTCCTTCTACTTCATTTATACTCCATCGCTCTCTCTCTTGTTCTTTTGTATTTGGTCTGTCACGTGACGTCATTCTTAACCCCTCTCCCACCCCACCCCCCCTCTCTCTCTTTCCTAATCTTTTAACACCCCCTTCGAAATCATTCCAGGGAAGGACACTTCGCACGATGAAGGGCTCCTTTTTCTTTCTACGTGAAACTTCGGCCGATGTGGATCTCGAGGAAAAAGTTTGATAACCTAAGACCGATAATGAAGTAGGAGGACATGACACGAGAAGAACGAGGAAACGCTAGTAGAAGTTAAGTCAAGTACAGGGTCGACAACTCCTGAGACGACATGACGAGGAAGAATAAAAAAAGAGTGGAGTGTGGAGGTTCGAGCAGGAGCCAGGGGGAGGTGGAGGGTCAAAGAGCTCCAGGCAAAAATTTGTCCCCCGTGAGATTTCTTTATTCGTGTATCTCTTTGTTTCTGTCTTGCTTCTTTTTTTTTCTTACTCTTTTTTTACTTTCTTTCTTTATTACCGTTCGCCTTAATGATTCACTGTTTCTTTGTAGTACCATGCAATGACGATCCTTCTCGGATCACACTGTCATACGGAGCGTGCACCAGATCTTGGATAGGTTCAAGAAATTATATCCAGGACAATATGGCAGCTTAGGAAATTTGCTACAAGACTATTTTGATAAGGAGACGACGGATATTACTGGGATGCACGTAATTTATATGGATACGATAGTTCACGAAATGGTGGTCCAATCGGTCATTCCTTACTGTGATCAGAGCTGTTACTCATCCGTGTATGTAAAATACACAGAGAACGCTTGAAGTCTTATGGTATTTATATACATACTCATGATAGGTCAGATGCGGCCATTTGTTTTTTCTTTCAACTCCAGTATCAGTGACGTAAGACGTGACAATCTACCTCTGTACTCGAGCGGATGCAAAGTTTTAATTATTTTTTTTTAATTAGTTCCATTAGCAGCCGCTCCTGGCGCTGTAGTCGCTGACCGGGGATTGCCGTTTCTCTCCGTGTAAATTCACGGAGTTTCACGCAGACGAAGCAAAGAGAAGACAGTCGGCGCTGCGCTTGGAGGGATATATCGTGTAATAGAAAAGACGTAATTAGAGAGGGATTTATATGACAATCCCCACAGTAGTCCTGGCAGACTCAGCTCTTAACCCCTGCGCTCGATTCGCACCAGTTCTTTGTGCATGACACCACGTCTAACACGTAGCCAGTAACGGCGCTGTGAGTATTGTCTCTATTTCTGTTTACAGCTCTTACGGCCGTCGCTATACTGTATTTCGGATAACACCACAGAGGAAATCTGAAGCTTGAGGACACGTGAAGATTCGCACAAGACATGAGAGCTGACGGATGTGCCCGCTAGCTAAGACCTATCAGCGTCATTCTCTGGTGGATATTAAGTCGAACTAAAGTCCCGTGACGTCATCTCGAGAATATGTCACGAATGAGGTGTACACAACAATTTTGACATTCAGGGTGAAATCGATGAAGTTATGATATATTGATGAAAGTTAATTTCGGTATTTAATTAAGGTATTAATTTCCACTTTCATGGCGGCTCACAAACTCGTCATGGAACTGCTTCGGGGATTCTTCTTTGTTTTTTTATTGCTTAATCGTTCCTGCGACATGGCGAATTTGCAAAATCGCTCGCAACACCCTGTCACCCGTCTATTTTTATTTCCGTCCCTTGGGTGTTTTTTTTCTTTTTTTTCCATTCTTCGCTATACCCCTTAGGGCTGCTTTGGAAGAAGACCGGTCCCTGGTATTGACCCCATGGCCTGGCTCTCTTATCTGCGCGGTACTTATTGCACACGCTATCTCGAAATTTAACACCTCCCTCGTCGTAAGATCGCTCGACCCCTTTTCCTAGCACCTCGCCCTTGTCATCCCTTACCCCGCTCTTGCCACCATCCCTCCCGTAACAGCAGCACCTAACTCCACCCTCAACGGCATTTGAAGCTATCTCGTAAATTTTACCCACCGACAGCACTGTGCTCGCCCTGTTCTCTTTTTCTTTCTCGTCAACCCCTTTCTTCTCCCTGTGTCCTCCCTTCTCTCTCTCTCCCCCTCTCTCTCTCTCTCTCTCTCTCTCTCTCTCTCTCTCTCTCTCTCTCTGCCTCTCCCCCCATTCCATCGTCACCAAGCACACCGTCGACGGGCTCCTGTATCTAGATCCAGACGATTCTTGGCCCGTTGCTCCCATACACACTCTCTTACGTACAGCCATACAGCAAACCCTTTCTTTTGCCTCCTTTTCTTATCTATCTCTCTCTCTCTTTTTTCTCTCGTTCTCCCACATACTCTCTCTCTTTCTCTCTCTCTCTCTCTATTCATCTCTACTTTTCATCCATTCGCTTTTATTATTTTCTCTTGGCACTCTTTTTTTCCTCGCGCCCTTTTTTACCTCATTCTCCTTAGTGGTGCTCTTCGAGTTTCCCTATTCAAGATGCGTTTTTTTCTTTATCAGGGACCTACACACCCTTCAACCTGTACCAGAGATGATGCTATACCTGATTCCCCACTTTTAAATCCTAAGATGAAATCTATCCGTGTGGGTTCACATTTTATTTTTATGTGAACTGTCTCTCTGTCACGAGCCCAGATCAATCTTAAAGGTGAATGAACACGACGCGGATACATCTATTGGAAATTCGTATGGATCCAATTTCAGGTAATATCCTTCGACGCGCTATCTATATAGAGACACACATTTATTCGTGCAAGATATATATATATATATCCATATTGATAAGAGGGCCTTACGCGTCATTTTCAACAGACACAATTATCGTCCCGACATTTTAAATATTTAAAAGTCCCACTGCTCTCACATGCGAATAACTCCCGGCGAGGGCGACACTTGTATCCAATTAAAATATAGGTTAGGTACTGACAACCTTTCACCAATCGTTAAATTCACGTGGGACTTGTGGAAAATTCGAATTTCTTTCCAAGTCATGAGAACTGGAGAGCGAAGAAGCAGCCGCAGCGTACGATAACGAAGGGGAATCCCCGTAAAAAGGGCGTCGAAGCTCATCCACTTCGTCGATGACGAATGTCCAATGAAAGTGCCGTTAGGATCGAATCGGTTCATAAATCTTGTGCAGCGCTGCCGGAACTCCTGTTGTCCACTTCGCTTCGTCTTGATTATGGTCCACCGTGGATGGCCACCGCGTACACAAAACTGAGTTTAGAGGAAAGGAAAAAAAAAATGGATGCTTAAAGAAGGATCGTGTGTCGATGCAGTGACGGAGTGCGCATGCGCGCTCTCGTTGCGGCCTCTATGCTTATATCGTGCGTATATTCTTACGTGAGTGAGAACTGGTAAATCTTTCTACTATTATTTTCATTTTTTTTTTGAGCGATTCGAGTTCCCAGCCGAGTCATCGAGTTAAAGGAACTACGTGTGTGTAGATATCTCATAAATGTGATAAAACTTACATAGTAAGTCCGTTAAGTGACCGTAGGTCCTTATGGGTATATCTAGGGAATTTTTTTTCTTCGCCAAAAAGTGTAGACCGAGAGTTTTGTTTTTGGATTTTCGTCGAGCCATATGTGATTGAGTAAAGGTGCGAGGGGGTGAAGGGCGGGTGAAGAGGGTCTGGGACTGTCCAAGGACTAGCAGTCGTCCTGTGTCGAGGACGAGTGAAGAAGGGCGGCCACCCTCTCGGAAAATTCCCCCGAAGCGGCGGCACCACACTGAAATCCAGAGAAACACAGAAAGGTTAGGTCAGATGAGGTTAGGCTGGACCGCAAATCGAAGAGCCAGTAAAATAACGATGGTTTGGGGGAGGGGGGTGGGAGGTGGGTAAAAAATATCCGCTCTCCAAAGAAATTTCAGTCTGTTCATATATGAGACAATAAAGATAAAAAAGGGGAAGAGAAGGGTATGGCAATAAAAAAATGTTGAACAAGGACTACACTGAAAAATGTGTTGTCACATTACCAGCAAATTCACGGAGACGTCTTGGGTCGGTCTGACAATGAGAATATATTTGTCAGCCTAGGCAACCACCCTTACCAAGCACTTACAAACAGATTATAAAATTATCTTACTCGCAGTTGTCCAATTTACGTTGTTAAGAATTTATGAAATTTTTATGGACTCCGTTTCTCCCGTTTTCTTATTCAATTTAAATCTCTTACTGTCCAGCACGACAGAGCGGGGTGGAAGTTTGGCTAAGTGAAAAGGCGCCTTGAGCTCTCGGGGAGCAAGGGGAGTGCGGCTTCTTCGTCTGTTCGCCCTCCCCTCCAACCCCCACTTTATTCTACCTTGCGAAGCTTCCTTAGACTCGCACGCAGCGCCACGGCGGCTCTCGGAGTCAACTCAGTGCCTTGCTCAATTCCCTATAATGCAACTCATAAGTATATTCTGAATGGATAGAAGCCTCAAGCCGCTTTACGTACCAGGAACTCCGTTCCGTTCTCTGTACAGATAAAGAGATAACGTGGCTTTCAGGTTAGACGACGGCTTTCAGAATCTATTTCGGAACGGAAACTTTCCGCGCGTACTTTCCGCTACTATGCGCGTCCGCAAGCCATTACCGCCTTCCGACCCCACTGCGTTTCCTTTTTTATCCTTGAAAATTCAATCCGTACAAAGAACTGCGTCTTTTGGCGTTTGCTTTATGACGTCATTGACGTTTGCGGACCACGTGCGCGATTAGAATGTCAAACGTCGGAGTATCGTGACGTAAATAAATTTAGACTTTTCTATCATTTTCTTCAAAATTTTATGTCACGGTCCCGTTAACTGCGTATCGATGTAGCACCGTGAACATTTTTTTCAATTCCAAAATTGAACAATTTACAATTAAACTGGCCTAAAGCAACATTCTTGATTATTATATACGTTTCTCTTTTTTCCATTTTCATTTACAGTGGCGCAAGCTTAAATGGGGTCTCACTCATGCGGTAATGTCGGGACGACCCCTACACACTCTCAACCCTATTTCAGCGCTTCGAAGGGGCGGTAGAGGGTTGTAACTCCCAAGCACAGCTGTGTGTATACACATATATCCAACAGTAACTCGACCGACATGTTCGATGAAAACTTTAAAGTTCGTTTACTCGTTTGACAGGTACGGTTATACCGGGCAAAGGTATATGTTGATAGCAGGGCAGGTCGGTGGGGGATGTCCCGCAGAAGCGCTGAAAGTGTAGCAATGCTGATTTCCCAACGGGTATTGCCCATCTATAAATCTATACCCCCGGGTTATTTAGCCGTCGGCACTGTCCCGCTCTCAATTCCTAGTGGCGGCAGCACTGTCGCCTAGGTCTAGATATCCACTGGGTGTCTCAGTTGTGTCTGTCCGGTCCACGACCAACCACCTTCAAAATAGAAACTATACTTTTCATGTCTCTTAGTGCGATCGAGCATGACTTTCTTTTTCCTCTCGCTCACTTCTACCAATCCAACCTAACCTAACATAATCTATTCAGACAGACCTGGCTACCACTCTATAAAAGTTCCTTTACTCCTGCTTTCTGATTTCACTGCTGCCTTACTCATGGAAATCCTGCTTAATACACTTGGGATATATGTTTAAGTGTCGCAGTACCGACCTTCCTATTCGTTCTAAAAATTTTTTCACTTCTTATATAACGTGAACTGGAAGTGTCACAGGTTTTTAATCGAATCGACCTACAGCTCGATAAATAATTACGTTAATGCATTCCTGCTATGTCTTTACAAAGTATATACACTACGTTACACAAAAGTATTTCAGTAGAATTACAGAGGCGTTTTAATTGAAAATTTTCAAAGATATATATACATATATATACATTGCCCAACGTCACAGAGCGTGTCCATTTAATTTAATGGAGCTTATACGATCGACCAGAGCAACAAGCACGGTTCGCGTCTGACAGAAGACAGCATGGCTATAGTTTCATACTGCATAGCTATTCTATAAAAATCCAATTCACGTACCGAGCAACTCTAATTTACAGTAGTATTTTCAAAAACCAACCAAAAATTGAATCAATCGTTTCTTTCGGAAATCAATTAACTCCTGAACCTAACGAATATTTCACAACCGCACAAACAATGCTCGTACCTTTCAGATTTCTCGAATGACGCATAGTCTTCAAAAGAAAAAAAAAAATACGTTCCACAATAAATCAGTATATTTCGAATTCTATCATCCAATATCATATCGACTAAGCTCGTCTTAACATTCATCATCCTTGACGAACGCCAATCAACGTTACCCTCAAGCATTTAGTATATTTATCAAACTGCACCTTCACGCTCCTCGACTGACAGCCAATCAAAATCCGAACAAAGCGAGAACAATGCTACAATGAAAATTTGTATGAAAACTCGTATCGATTTTTTGGTTAGTAGTGGTACCCATGTATAATACATAAACGCGGTACATAAATATCGATATATCGTGTCTGCCTCAATATCCTCTACATTATGTGTAAATACTCTGCCTGTATTAAATAATACATTGTACCCATCCTCTCTTGTATCTAATTTATCGCACACAATATATCTATATACTGTATATACCACTACAGTAAATTGCGCTTTATATTTAAATACCCTTGTAAAAGCTATCGCGTCCATGTATAACCATGCTACTTTACGTGCCTTATTTCGTATACAGTCTCGACCATAATACGTTCGTTTAACCGCCATTGCGTTTAAGTAGCCTTTGGCTACTGGGTATATTAAACATATTGTGTTTCGTACGTGCATCCCTCAGGATAACGAGACTGGCGTTTATCTCATGGATGTTTATTGAGAAACTGTGTATATATATAGTCCGTACCCTGTAGTTTACATGTTTTAATACGGAAAGCATATTTACCTTTACGCAATGACACAAGCCTGATAATTAAGCAGAGATTGGATACCCTACGTAACGTGAATTCTATGGAGGTTTAATAAATACTCAGGTTTACATAATGTACAGGGCGATTCATTTGGTTTGACAGGTAACGCGCGCTTACGTGTACGTTTATGGTTCTGGGTTGAAATTTATTTCCCTCCAATTCCAGAGCGTAACAATGACGTATTGAAAATAGCGTTGCCACGTGGCACTTGATCAAAGCTGGTATACATGACAGCTGTCAAATCGTGCCGATAACATTAAACTGGACTATTCCTTTGCACCTTGCTCCTATAGCAATATACGGTGGGTCAAAGAGCCAAAGGATCTTAAGATTCTAAGGCGTGGAAACTTTTAAGCCAAATATTAATTATAATCGTACTCGATATCACAAGGTGACTTGGAATATCCTGTGTCTACACATGGTTGAGAGCAGTGTCGTGGCTTAGCGTAAAGTACTTATGGTTAAAGGTCATAAACAGGACTTTAGATTCTCCCATGGATATTTAATTAACTCCTCGAATTTCCTGATACAAGCCGGGACATCGTTCTATTACGTAATATCACGGGTTTGACTGAACTACTTAATAAGCCTTTCGTAAATGGAGTGCGCGTTATAAGAAATTACGAGAAGCCCTCCCTTTCGCGTATAGTACTTCTTTTTCATCATTGACCTTAAATTCACGAAGGCGATAAAGAGACAAAAAAGGCGAAATTTTTATGCCTAAAAAAAATATCATTCTACTCCCCTAGTAAAAATTTCGCTCGAGCATGTAAAGTACGCTTTATGTAAAATTGTGCTCCCCCCTCCCCCTTCATCACTTAACCCTTTAGTAATTTGTGTAACGTCCTGACACCCCATCGTCCAAATCGCTGTCATTCTCTGGCAACGCAGAGAGCGCGATCTGGCGGTGGCGTCATGGAGTTAACGGCGGGCACGTGTCCCGCATGGAAATTAATATAGCTCAGAAAAAAATCCTCGTGTGGGAGGAGGAGAGGGGCTTGCTGCCTTGGAAGCACAACTAATATTACTTACGTGAAATAACAAACTGCCAAAAAAAAAATGTCAATCTCCATCATTTCTTTCGTCAGACTGATACGTGAAGCTCACGAGCTTGGACGAAAGTTTGCGCGTACGTTAATTTAGGGTTTTTTTTTCCCAGCAGAAATCAAGTGACACGAAACCTTCGAAGTCGATTTTCGGATTTGGACCAATTTTTCTTGAACATGTTCCAGGGTGGATATATTCATGGTAATAAGGGATTTGAAAGCCGTGCTTTAAGCGTCTTGGGCGATTTACGAGGAAACCCACTAATAGAGCTTATACGTGTAGCAGAAGAGGTACGAATAGTGGGACCAAGCGCAAAGCTAACGGACCTGACTGTCCGAGGAGGAGGTTTCACGGGGAAGGTGGATGGATCAGGCGGTACTTAAGCCATCGGGAACGATTGAACTTGGGTACGTCCACCAGGATTCCCACAGGATGACCATTACGTGCACCGTCCTTAATCGGATGTGTGCATTGTTGATTGAGGCTTGCCATGGCCCTGTATCCCGTACGACCATCATCGTGGACCTCATCCAACCGACTGACCCCTCTCTCTCTCTCTCTCTCTCTCTCTCTCTCTCATCTCTCTCATCTCTCTCTTTCTCTCTCTCTCTCTCTGTCTCTTGATACTAGACGTTTCAAAGGGTCGTGCCTCGAGGAAGGTTGAGACTGCATTGGACATGCTTAGTCAAACCGATGACTTGATTGAGAATGACCTCTGACCCTTGTGGTAAGAGATATGTACATATGTTACCTGTGTCTGCAAGTATGTATACGTTGCTGGGTGTGCGTGTATATGCATACATAGAAATTGAGTTACGCGTATGTTACACATGCGGGACGGTTAGTGGAGTTTCACAGGGAGGTCCGGAAATTTCATTATTCACTATGTTCCGAGAAAGAGGGAGGAGGGAGAGAGAGAGAGAGAGAGAATCGTTGATTGCTAGAGGGTGAGAAAGAGACTGGCGGAGGTTTAGGAAGTGAGGGAGGGAAGTTGATGGAGGAGGAACGAACGAATGTCGACTGGTGAACGAAGTGGTCAAAAGCTCACGGATCCCCCCCCCCCCCCCGCCATTTACGTCAGTTTTCCGGCTTCCGGCGTTTTCAGACTGACTACGATCTAAACTGGTTGTTCACGTTTGCGTCTACGTTCGCGCTGACGTTATAATTGCTCCTTGAGGCTGACGCTGACGTATGCACTTCAACGAATCCTAAATCAAGACTAAATTGTTCGCTTGAATTTTGTCATTTATATATGTATAATATATACATATATATATATAAATTATATAATTTTATACGAACATATCTTAACCCGAATAGTCAGACATTTAACATAGTTTATTATCGATGAACCCGGTCGGTGACCCCGAAGCCACGTTCCTTTAACCTCACTGAGTTGACAGGTCACAGGAGGGCATGTGCACTCGATATAAAAGTGCAGTAACATTGGATATATAGTGATATACATACTAACTCTTAGGTATGCATGAATAAAAGCAAAGAGAGACGTGACCCCAGAGTGCAGTTTACATTTTTATATTCATCCTCCGTCATCTAACGGCCCTAATCCTTTATATCCGTGTATCGTGATCCTCTCGTATTATCTGAATATATAATGCTGAATAATTCACCTATAATCTACAAGGTAGAAATATATTTATCGATCAAGCCATAATATTATTGTTAGTACCATATCGATTATCGTAAATCATTCATAGCCATATCTCTTGGACTTTCCTAATTCACGGTCACGAGTTACTTCGAGAGAATCGACAGTGTCGCGTTGATAATTGCAAAGATTATTCGTAACGTCGGTGTATACCTATATATGAAAAAAAAGTAGTTGGGAGGTCGAGCAATTATTAAGAAAACAGTTTGCAGAATCAATCAGCACTTTGTGCTTTCCGTATACGCCTGACTCCACCCCTCCCCCTTTACCCCGATATCGACGGCTGGGAAATACGGGCGTATATACAGGCAGCATATAGATACTAATGGCACTGTATAAATATAGATTGCTACAAGTCTGACTTGTTACGACGCTACAGGGGGTTGTACAATTTTCTGTCTGGGTGTTCGTGCGAGTTAAGATGAGCGCCAGTGACGCAGTGACGATGGTGAAGGTGCATCGGTGGTAGTTTTAGGTACTAGTGCAGACGGTGGCGCCATTCGTAAAGGTGGCGGTAGTTACTGTAACCGGACGAACGGAGTAGCTGGTACAAGAGTACCAGAGTCTACTGTCGACACGGAAACACAACCAGTCGGCAAATACATTATTCAACGTGGCTCGTCTTCCTTCGGCTCACTTCGCCTTCCTTCGTTGCAACCTTCCGGTACACCCCACTAAAGTCCCTGCGTACAGTCACTGGTCCAGCCTTTGGATTCTGGTATACCAAAAAGAAACATTAGGACATCTTGTAGCCGAGGAACCTTGTCGCGGGGTTAGGGGAGAGGGGATAATTTAAAAAAAAGAATACGCTCTATACACCATGGTAATGTTATTTAAGTATTAAAAAGTCCTTGGCATTTTGAAAATTTTTTGTTTCAGCTTCACTGTCAAGAAAAAAAAAAGTATAATGTCACTGTACGAGGCACGAAGTGCTTGCAATTCAGTGGTAGAAACGGTATGTACTGATAATTAAATTTGTAGGGGTAAAATACAGTTGGGTACTGTCGAGAAGATAAAAAGCAACCCTTGATAATTATACATCGCAAAGCCTACCCTTAATGCCGAATCCCTCCGTAAGTTTGACAACGTTATCCGTTAGATTTAACATAGATATGGGTCTGATCAAGTTACCCTCTCGTGATGGGTCGTTTATAATAGTTAGCTAGTTATCAGCTATATATACCGTAATAAGGGAAAGGGGGTGAGTTTTCGAAAGAACGTGCCCCCCCCCCCCCAGCCCACTCCCGTCGAGCATTGCGCAACGTAACTGCAGGCAAATAGGTGGAACGTGGAACGAAATTTCGAAACGATCAGTATGCATCGCGAATCGGTGCGATATAGAGTTCTCCGTCGTGGAAGTTGCCGACGAGCTTTTGCAAGATCATTGGGCTTGGCTTTACCTGAAGCTGGAGAAGGATGGGAGAGTCGAGACTCATGGAGGAAGGTCGGGGGTTGACTTGGGAAACGTGGTATCCCAGCGCAGCCGGGTGGGTTAGTGGAGGACGGAGATCGGGGTGGTATAAGGTAAGTCCGAATTCGATTCTCGATCGTGGCACGGATAGAATCGGTCGCGGGCAGAATGCTCAAGTGTATTTTCGTCTGGACCGCAGCTTCCCACGTAGTTAAACTTGCCATTCGACAAGCGTGCGAGTATAGCAACTTGTACGGGTAAAAAAGCAGAAAGCAGTTTTGAGGTTAGGTAGATTGATTTTTGTTAGAGAAAATCAGATCGGTCGGTGGGGAATCGCATGGGGTTTATGTGACTAGCGTGAAGCGAGCGTAGAAAAGTTAGTGGGACGAGAGGTAGATGGCAGCACTATCGGCGGCATTGGAAATTATACCGAAACACAGGGGCGATTTGGGTTTACGACACAAGGTTTGAAGGTTAGGGTTTGATTATCTGATGCTAGCGATAAGACCTGTAGATGTTATTATTATTATAAGGACGGTTTACTCTGCTTTGTAACAGTGGGCTTATGTTTGTGTATACGTGGAAGTGCCTATTGCGTGTACGCGTGTGTAAGCCCAGCAAAGGCCGAATTGTCGAGGAGCAATTGAATTAATTTCGGTAACAAGAAGGCTGCGAACCGCTAACGATAATTGCTGGGCCGCCGGTACACCGATGGCGCCCTTTGTCTCTCTCTCTCTCTCTCTCTCTCTCCCTCTCCCTCTTGCTCTCCTGTATCTCTGGCCTAGTCGCTCTGCCACTCTCGAACATTCAAATTAAGAGAATGGTTTCTGGTACGAATGAGGCATTTTACTCTTGATCCCTCTGTCCGTTTTGTCCTTTCTGGGCTATTATCACAATAGTCCCCAAATTCCCTTCGCGTACTGACTTTTTACTTTACCCTTTCACCTTTACACTTCTCTTTTGACTTTGACCGGTTTCACTCTCTCTTCTATTCCCTTTATCATCAGTGTCACAAAGTGCTGTCCGGCGCAGATCAATCTGGGTCTGAGAGGCTGCTGGGTCAGTGTACAGGACGCTTCGCAGATAGGGGTTGCTGTTAGGCAACATGGTGGTTGAGCATCTGTAGGATGCTTCGCATCCTGTTCAATTGGAAAGGAGCAAATTTTCTATGGTTACCGGTCAACGATCACTAGGAGGTTGCCTCTAACCTCTATCAATTCCGTATCAGACGCCACCGATGATTCCTCAGGATGTACCGGATCATCCGAAGTCTCTGTATGCAACAGGAGTCAGACTCTGAGTAGAGGTAACGAAAAGGCAATAAATTTGATGTGTCCAGAGAAAAAAAGGTAAATAATTATCCCATTTATTTTTTTTAGATCTCCGTCACCTTCTTACAAACCTTATCAATTGCTTCGTCGGGAGGAACGGAGTGGATAAAAAAAATACGACCTTCCGGTTCCAGTTACGTATCAAGGACTAAGAAGCATAATGGTCTCTGGAGACTCTTGGGATCTCGGCAGATAACAATAAAAGCCAATAGAATATCGCGCACGTACAGCCAATACATATTGCATGGGTTAAAGCGTCTCCTTCTCGTCCATACTGAATCCCCATCTATTCTACGACTAGCCATTTCTGACCCCGTCCCACATAGATCACTCTCATCCTCGTTCTTATCCTCCTCTCTGCACGTAAGCCGACCTAACCCGCGTTACTCACGCCCTGGGTGCCTGTACCCCATATCCAGGAATCGCAAAGCGCAAGAAACACCAGAACGGAATGGAGCGACGAACTGTCAAAGATAAACGAGCCATCGCTGCCATTAAGCCGCTTTGCATTTACCCCATTTTTTTTTCAACCCATCACGTCACCCATTGAGAGTGACTTGAGTCTTTGCAAATTTTGTAACTAGTATCCCCTCTAACGCGCATGCGCAGTTCAACGAGGCTTAAGCCCGTTTCACACTGGAGCAATAAAACGTGGCCTTAGCTCGTGTTCGAAGTAAAATTCAAATATTCCCGCCATGTCAAGCCGAAAGGAAATACAGGGTAAGTAGGTGTATTGGGTACGCAGTCAGACAATAGTTTAAAGATTAGGTCTGTAGATAAAGACGAAGCAAAATTCGCTAGTTTGGGCTTACTTTCATCGAGCGTGCAAAAGTTTGTCTGTTGGTATATTGTTAGCGCTAGCCCTAAGGGTGGAGTCCCAGCCTCTAAATGCCTAAGCTCTATGGGATCTGGACTGAGGAGTCCCTCAAGATCTCGGCTCTTTTCGGCAACCCTCGACTATAGGAGACCCTTGAACCTTCCCTAACCTTCAATCCTCGCAACCCCCTACAGGAATACGAGAAATATAAGGACTCCACTTACGGACTGGTACACACGATTTATATGTATAGTGCATAAGAGCGATGAAAATTTCGACTGCACGTATAAATATTTTTTTCCCCGTCTTTTACGTAACTAGCGTCACGACGGGTGGAAGGTAGCTGTAAAGCCAGGGAACGAGTAGTGCATAAACGAAAATTGACGCCCAGGGCCAAGGAGGACGAGGACCAAGATAAAAAAGAGATAAGTCGAGGATAAGCCAAGAGAGCGACAACGTTGTCGAAGGTGAAACATAAAATGCGAAGTGGAGAGGCTCACGCAGGTATTTTTTTTTTAATGGCGTAAGGGTGCCGAAGCTAAAAATATCGTCCACGTACAGCAGCAAAGGAAGGAGACGAATAATGGAGAAATTTATTCGTGCCATAGGGTACGATATGTATTCCAATTGAAATTTATTAAAAATTTCGGATAAACTACCCTTCCGTCTGCATATGGGTAACTACTGAGGGGTTGGATCGAACATGTAAACATCCCTTATATACGTACCATGGTACGCGATACGAAATTGCTACTATAAAAATTGCTATCCTACGGCAATGCAAAACTGCACCGGTTACATTGCATATATATACACCCCCTACCTCCCCTCTTTCGTCCTAACCAACCCCCAGCAAAATCCCGTGTATATTTAAGGGAAGCGGATGTGGGTAGGTAGCAGTTCGACTTTGACTGTCTCCATACATAATTCAGTGGGTCCATGGGTGAGGGATGGCGAGCGAGTGAGCGAGAGAGAGAGAGAGAGAGAGGAAGGGAAGGGAGTGGGGGTTCGCATAGTCTAAGGGAAGAAGAAAGGTACTCTTGGCTCCAGGAGGTAACCAACCCCGAACTGTATCCACTCACGTAGAGTCCTGTATTGATTTCGAGTGTTTCCAAAACTCCGGTCTCCTCCGTTCGGTGCCACGGTTCCCTTTTTTTCCACCCCCCTTGAATTTAACTCATTCGACCTCCCCCACCCCCTCCTTCAGATATAATCCCCCCAGGATCCAAAATCATCCCCACCCGCGGCATACAAATCTAAGTGCGCCTATTGCACTTCGCTTCATCATCCCCTCCCTCCCCTATTATACGAGGCAATGCTTACTACCAACCACCCTTAATCATCCCCTTCCGTGTCATTAGGTTCACCTCGAACCAGAGGAAATGGGTTCATTTATACCCGTGAGGCTCAATTTGTTTGACTCGACTGATGAATAACGTATTTAGTAAACCACGGCTTTGAGACACTGTTTAATAGTTCTCCCTTTTCGAGCCAGAGCGCGCCACTGTAGTTTATGGCCGTAGTCTTTCCATAACAGGACAAACAGGGTGGTCCTGGGAGGCGGATTGGTAGACTTTCTATAGATTGAATCACACGTAGGCCGTGAATGTCTATAGTGGCATGCGAGGAGATCTCAGGTAAACATAACCTCTGCTCCTTGCTACTTCACGTTATTGCATAACCAATATATGTGAAATGTTCGCGTAAACAATTGGATTTGAACCTGTCGTTTCCAAAGTAAGACATATTTCCTTTCCATTTGCTCGGGGTAAACTCATACGGCAGTTTTTCGATGTCTTATCGATAGCGAACGTCGGATTTTTATCCGATGTAACACAACCGTCCCAGCGGACCTACTACGAAGGATTATTGTAAGTTACTGCCATTATTTGGTCCACGTGTCACGTATAAGCAATCGGTCCTACGAATTTCATTCGCACTTCCCTTATACGTTATAATATCGTTTTATCAGGGTATGAGGCACTTGGGCGCTCGTGGAACTGCCCCTGGAAGTGAGTCACAGGCTTTAGCCTGGCACGCCGTTGAAATTCTAGTTGAGAAAATGGCCCCCGGTAAGAGCCCCTTCCTTTTACTGGGCTATATTCATCCCTGAATTCAGTACAGACATCTGTTCGACTCGACTCGAACCCGATATACAGGAGGTTCTACATTTAAATTTCAGATTAGACACACCCCTTCCTATCTGTCTACCATGTGTGTATACATATATATATGGGTACACACTGCTACCTTCGTACGTGGTTCTACCGAGGAACTTTCTTAACCGTTTGCTTATAAAATATGACCAAGTTAACTTTCCGGAAGCGTCACTCCTGTGTATGGTATCTTGCCGATACCCAACCTTCGGAGTATAGCGTCACGTGGGATGAAGTGATATATGCTGATATCGAAATTATTGTGGAAAACTGTCAAACTGCCGATGCTTTATTTTTCTTCTTTTCGTTGTACTCCTGCAATTTTTCATGGCCCTCTTGGTACCCGAGGGCGGTGATCGCTTTGTTCTTTTGGTAGCGCTGGTAGCGGAGGGGCGCGGCCGAACTTAAGATGGGGATTAAGCGGGATTTAAAGTATGTAGATAGAAAGCCCTTTTCGCGCGCATCTAATCCGTGCGTAAGTTAAAGGGGTTCGACCTTGAAAAAAAAAGAGGTGAATCTACCGATGGAACCTTAATGAGGGTGAAAGACGAAGATCAAAAAGATAAGCCATGGTACATGACTGTCTTTGGTATCATCGCTCATGACGTATGTTGAGTATAATATATCTTCCTTTGTGCCAACTCTTGTATACCTATGTGTTTTATATTAGAAGGCTATATATATATATACACAACACACGTATCTAAGGTTATTGTGCGTCGGGTAGCCCGGATCTTCGCACAGGATGGTACGAAAAGACTGGAGGGTTGGGTTAGAGAAAGAAGGGGTGGAATGGACGAGAGGTAGATGCAAGGGTGGCTGAATGTTTGGTAGATTGAGAAAGAGCGGGTGGGGGGAGGGGGGAGGTGGATCGAAAAGAAGGGGTGCCACAACTCCGTAATAAAACTTTATATTGGCGGTCGACGGATATCTTGGCTGTTTCTTGGGTCAGACCCTTTCCAGCTTGGGTTAGGTTCAGTTGGACCGAAGCGGAGGGTGGACCAAAGAAAAACCAAGAATTGCTTGCTTGACGGGAACGAAGAAACCATAAAAAAAATATTCTCATCGAATCCCAGCTTCTCGCACTTGCACTTGTTGATTTTTTAAGACGACTCTCGGACTTCCGGTTCGCGAATCAAACGAATCGGGTGCAATCGGCTTTCTTCGCGTGAAATCACACTCGTGCAAGCAGCTGTGACATTTCTAGGTACAAGAGTCTTAATAGGTCCTACAGTGCCCAGATATTACATAACCTGTAAACATAGGACAAATAGGACTGTTTAAGTTTTATATTCAATTAACTTGATATATCGTATAGCCATATGACTGCTTGTAAACATCAATCAAATTTCATTAAAGAACCCAAGTATATCGATTTAAGTAGTGCGACTCCCTACCAAGTACTCGGTACAAGATTAATTGTACATGCTCCGATAAATCAGCAAGTTCACGATAGAGGGAGGAGGGGGAGAGAGGTGCGTGAAATTAAAATTCAATAAAACAAAACTAGGTTCCGTCGCGTGCACGGGGTACCAGGATCCGGCGGGACCAGCCGCTGAAGATTTTACAGACGGATGCTGGATACCGACGTCGTAAGTGGATGAGACGTCAACAGCTTGCCGAGAAACGAGGGGATAAAATGAAGTGAAAAAGTGGAGACGATCGATCCCGTTCATCCCTTGTAGATTGCATCAGGAAATTCATCGAATCTGCCCGCGTCCCGGAAGTACTACCAGCCAGCCGCCACGGTGAACCGAGCCAGCCCGAGCAGCTCCAGTCCTTAGTAAATCCACTGTCAGGAATCCTCTTAGATACGTCGTGTGAGGTGAGTCACGTTATCGCTCTGAGGTCAGACGAAGCTCGTGTGACGTCGTAGCATTGTAAGCAAGTGGTTTATATTACAGCAGTCATTGTGGTAGCGCAGAAGAGCAAGGAAGCTTCTTCGGGGCATTGTATGTATGTTATATACGTACATACATACATTGCGAACAACCTCAGGATTCTCTCGCGTCCTCTGAAACTCGACCGACGCTACCGGGAACCAACGTATACGTCTTGTCCCTTTTAAGGGATGAAACGCGTCTGCCGATACCTCTTGCGGGGGCCATATAAGGGTGCATACGCATAAACACCCTTAACAGATTGTAACAATATATCAGGATCCTCGAGTCTACTTCAGAATCGTATGTGATTACAGGTATGGCTCTTGTAACGGGGGTGGTACAACTGTACACCCTCAGGGCTATAATCTAACGAGACTCCGTAATACTAGTGGGGATGTGGTTCACTGTTTATAGGAGTGTTTATATGTAACCCTTTTACGTATAAGTAGAACAGCTAACTCCTCGGGCTGTTATAAGGGTGGCGTAGGGTGAAGCCTGGGACCCGGTCAATTCGAAAACCCACCCCTATTCCTACTCCCAGGAGAGGCCTGACCGTGCGTGAGGCGTTAGTAGATCAGAATTCAAAGGGAAGATGCCTCAAGGTGAACAGTGGGGTTGGGAATGACGTCTAAGGGTGGTTCTCCAGGTACGTTGGGTCAGAGCTTTGGTAAATGGTTTGGGTATAGGAACGGAATGGCTCACGCCATGGAGCCTCCCCATCCATATAGAAAGGCCTGAGCTATAAATCAGAAGAGACTGAGAGATTCGCAGGGCGATTCCGTGTGCCCGTACTCCTCGACAAACGTAAGGTGAAGTCTGCACCCTTAACGGGACAGGAACCAGGGCAATCTTCTCCAGGATCACGATACGACCTCTGCCTCATGGACGGTATAATATTTACAAAATGATTCAATTCCTCGAAAATTACTCGTAATGACCCTTTTACCCGCCACCCCCCTCCACCCTCCCGCCCCTCGCCGTTTAATTCCTTCACTAAACCACTCCTTCCTACGACCTGTCTTAGTTACTTCCTTACTTACCCTCTTCGCCGTAACCTTCGTCTTCTCTTTTATCCTTAGACCCCCCCACCACCACCACCATCTACTCCTCTTCCTTTTTATTTTCCTGAAGATGAGTCCCGGGTATAAGCATATCCAGGAAACCCGTCACCCCGGGTAAAGAGACCAATTGGGCGAGTTCTTAATTTCGCGCACGTCTCCCGAAACGAGGGTTAAGTTAACGTTAAGCAGCGCTCAGACGAGCGGTCATTAACGTTAACGATAGTGCCAGGGTATGGGGAGGGGAACCTGTACCGGAGTGTAGAACTGGAGGTGAGGTTAAATATTCAAAGGAGCTACGCTCGAGTACCGAAGCGTGGAGAAGCCCGGAGGTAGAGCGGTCTAACCTCCAAAACCGCCTCCATTAGCGTCGAGGCACCCGGAGGACCCTTACTAATGTACGCTGGATTAATGCGTTTCGTCGGTATCTACGACTATTATTAACCCGCCGTCTCACTTGCTTTACGTAGGATACATTCAAGTGAATTTTCTACCATCTCATTTCATTAGCTCGACAGAGCCGTCTCTATGAATATTATATACAGCTGGCTGGTATACATGGTATTCGTCTTCGTAGTACAATTTATCGCCGTCCGATGGCGCGGTTGCGTGCTGTCAAATTTCATCGCTTGTTTACCGTCTGTCTACCAATGCCAATGGTTTTGGTACTCTGTTGGGCGCGCGAAGAAGAAATAAAGAAAGGACGCTTTTCCGATTCCCAGAATGAAATTTAACCAAGCGTCGAATTGTGTCTGACGATGACAAGGGTAATAGCTGTCTGAAACGTGCCGGGAAGAATTTTTGTCGACAAAATTGTGCGCTCCTTTCAGTGTGGTTAGAGGTGGTATTTTCATTTTGAAATTTATTTCTCTCTCTCTCGTACTCACTGCTAAGAGACGAAGAGAGATCTTTTCGGGTGCTTCGATCATGCTGCCCAAAGGGACTGTACTGCTTATGAAAGGGGTTACCGTGAATACAGTAGGATCTACAAGGTATAGTGTCTGCGATGCTGTACTGTACCTTATGTAGTATACAGCAGACGGCAGGATACTGGGAAAGGGCCCCGACGCAGAATCCTAAAATATAGGCCGACTGTTTCAGCTAAATCTAGCAGAATTAAATATCGAGCGTTATACCGAGGCCTCACGAGTTATGCTCTGTTTAGCGAAACCAGCCAACCGCACCGCCTGAAGTTAGCTCAGCCTTTCTTTACTGTTTCACTTAATCTACGTACTTTTCATCCGTCCACGAGACTCTGCGATACATCAATCCCTGTGATCTCGCTCAAGGACATAATCATTTTTTTTACCCCAAGAAAATTCCTCTCCCACGCACACCTCCTTTAAACGCTTACAATTTATATCTACATGAACTTATGGCAATCGTTTCCTAATTTTTTTCTGATGTTCAAAACAATTTTTTTACTTCCCCCACTCCTCAATTCTGCCTCTTTCAAGTCGAACATTCGTCGCCAAACGACTTTACCTCACTTTTCCCCAAATTATTTGCCATTAAATTGATATTTCAAGAATTCGTAATATTCTTCCTTGCAGTATATCTCCAGACCACACCCCCCCTACCTCATCCCACCCACGTCCCGCACCCTCTTAAACATCCAAGAAATATTACGTATTCACCCTTGCCACATTTCTCGAGCAACTTACTTCAATTTTACGCGATTCTCAAGTAAATACTATACATACAACAGTGGGTCTTAAAGAATGAGAACAAAAAAAATGAAAGGCACAGCCATTTTTCTTGGTAGCTACTTGCTGTTACGTGACTGGCAGTTTAAGTGATTGAGAGAAAATGAAATATCATGCAGCACCAAGTTGATAGTACCATGTCACGGCAGGTACGTACCAGGATGACAATAATAATAATAACAACAATACAGTACAGTATCAAAATAAGAATAACCATATATACCTATATATCGCAAAATCGAACCGAATAAACATTTTCTGGGCACTCTATAACAATAGATAAGACACGTTTCAATATATGGCGGTTCCTGAAACGGAAGTGACTCGACGTCGGATAGATAACATTGTACCTACATATATAGGGTGCCTAGGTAGATACCGTATGCACATATGCATACGCTAGATAGGGGGTAGTCGTGTTTATTCGATGCATAGTTACGCCTAAACCTATCCGGTATATATGTATATATATATAGTAGTGTATGTCTATATACTCTGTGCACTTCTGGTTCCTTCCTTTTCCCAGGACACTTCGGATAGACGAGGCCACCGTTTGATACTTATGTACTACCCTGTGTATACCCGGTGCATTTACAAGCAGTCAGGTACATACGTTGTAGATACGCGAGAGGAAATTTCCTGTTGCGTAGAAAGTGAGTGAGAAAAAAATGGTGTGATGATAATTTTCAAATAATTAAATTAAACGAAGTGCGAAGATATAAAAGAGTAATACGGACACACTTCTATTTTATTGATAACGTCACGACGTATTTGATTGGATGAAATTAAAGAATCTGGATGTAAAAAAATTGATTTATGCACGTAACGTAGTAAAACGGAAGGGATATATGGAATCTCGTTGTAGGGGGTGGGTGGGTGGGTGGGGAGGTCGTAAAAATTTTTACGAACCATGGAAATACGTCTGTATCCGCGTATATGGGCGCGCGCGTGGCCTTTTCGAAATTACATATTTTACGGGCGATTCCGAAGCCCGATAGTCTTTAACGGGAGGCGTTCCTTCACGGATCTTAGAGTAGCTCGAGCGTCGCGACGCTTTTGTATTAGCTATCTGTAACCGGGGACTATTTTAAAAACCCCTCATAATTTACGCTTGACTTATCGCCGTTTCACTTCAGTCAGCCAATCCGGCCGGACACGAGTGTCATTGCGGATCTCTTGTCGAGTTCGATCTAGATCGACCCTTGTCGTGCATAATTAAAAAAGAAAAAAGAAAAAGAAAAAAAAATCGTATCGACGTCCGAGGATCATCGAAGAGTTAGGGGTAGCTGAGGGGTTTTGGCTGAAGTCAGTTTGCAAGATAAAAAAAAAGAGAAAAGAGCGATCAAGCGAGAAACTTGGAGTCTCGTCATTTTTTTCTTATATGGGTCGCCTTATCAGTACCTGGATAGATAACGGCTACTATATATATATATGTGTGTGTGTATTACATAACAATGAACTATACCTATATATAAAGGCTATACCGTCAATAACTATAGCTATGCTGAAGTAGGTATAAATAAACTCTTAAAAATAAACCACCCCTTATATCTCGTACGTATAACATCCGTCTGTTTATATTAGTTACGCACACCACGTGTATCCCGAATAAAACGATAAAACATTTTATCGTTTCACCGTAGATTGAAAAGATAACTCGTTTTCAAATCTCCCGCATTTTTTTAGCGATCCTTTGTTTCCTACCGTCATTCAAGTATTAATACTTTCGGCTCGTATTGTTCGGGGCTGTATTATGCATTAGTATCTATTATATTTTCCATTTCCGTTATCACAACGTCCGATACGCTTCGAAGCATCGCGATTACGAGCAATCATCCCTCAGGCTTTTCGCCCTCCTCTCTCTCTCTCTCCCCCCCTCACTCTCTCACTCTCTTTTGTCTTCATCCCTCTTTCATTCCTTTAGCCCCTTTTTGTCTCTCTCACTCGTCCTTTTGGTATGAACAAGAAAATTGATATTCCACACGATTCGTCGTAGCTACGACATTTTATTCGCGAGGCTTGGTAATGACCGTAGGAATGTCCGGAAGGGTGGATAAGCTAAGGGTAGGAAAAAAAAATGAAAAAACCATCCCCCATTCAGGTACAGTACAATAGGAATGTACGTACGATTGTGGTACGTAGGAATTATTATTTTTTTTTCATTTGACCTCTAATCAGTATGAATGATATATTAGTTGATAACGATATGTGGATATTATGATTATACGTGTAGGCAGTGGATCCGGCCGCGTCACTGGGTATGGAAGGTAAATCGATGCATCCGGGTAGAAATGTAATATGTAATTTGCCGTATGTAGTCGGACTCACGCGAGGACAGAAGAAGGCCTTCGGTATTGTGGCGCTATTATTATTTCTTAGGCATTGATCGGGCGCCATTCAAGATATCGTAGTTATGGTCTGTACATATCCTCCCCTATTACGCCCCAATCGGGAGACCCTCTTCAAGATGGCATACTTCCTCGTTCGGGCTAGACTAATATTGACTACTATAACCCTGATCAGGTTTTAATAAGATATCAAAATTTTCCCAGAGGACGCACTGACGACACTCGCCCGAAATGCAGCCAAAATCGAACGAGGCAATAGCCTGCCAAACGATCGTTGCTCGTTTGGGTATTAGGGAAATTTAATCGGGTCGTGAGTTCTGCCCTGATTATATTTCTACCTGGGATCGCTGATTCCGAATCCATGAAAACGAATAGTTTCGATACTGCAATTGTTCGGAGCTATTGTCGTCGAGCCCATCGATATTGGAAATCAGTGATACGGTTGTGACAACCGGCAAAAATACACCTGTCGATAATACCGGATATATGAGTACGAACGCGTTGCGTCATAGCGACTAAACAGAGATAAATTGATATTTTCATAGTGTTTCGTTTCTTTTTAAAGCACTTTTTTGTCAATTTTGAAAAGAAATGTCTAACTGGAATTTTTTCTAATGTTCTTTTTTATCGCTGGAGCAAATGTCATATTTAAACAAAGCTCTTTGTCATACGATACCTTTTCGGACGCTACACCATGATGCTGGATAATTTGAGAAATGGAGTGATGGGGCTGCGGAGGTTAAACCCCCAGGGGGTTACGGCCCTGAGAAGGAATCCCCGAATTAACAGTTTGATTCCTAAAAGGATGCCATTGGCGTCCCGCGATGTTTCGCTTGTTACATCCTTATCAGGCACCGTGAGGCGGCCTCCCGTAGCTTTCTGGAGTCCTGGATGATAAGGTCGAGTAAGTTCCTCGTTAGAACTATATATATGTATACACACATCAATACAGTTCAGCAGAGCAAATAGTTCTAGGGTCCAAACGGATGAAGGGGTCTGCCCATCCTCACCCACGTACTCGTTCACCATCTCAACCCTGTCCTTGTCGCTGAGGTCAACATTTTGTCTCTGGAAAGACTTTACCTGAGACCCGAATACTATGGAGGATTCTAGAACCTTCTAGAAGTTCAGGAAGATTGATCTAACTGCATTGACAGTATGTACCTTCTGATTAAAGGGGGTTTCCATGAAAATTCTACCCTTGGCTCTACCACCTTTGCCAGGATCTACTGGACCGTCTTTGTTCCTCCTCTTTCATCCCCTTATCTTCCTCTTCGTCCTACCTGTCCCTCCCCTCCGCACCCCGTCACTAGTCAAACTACGAGGCTCACGTACAGAAACTTGCTCGACTCCGGTCGAATCCGTGAACTCTTATTTGACTGGACGACACGCTTCGCCACCCCCCCCCCCCACCCCCGAAGGACCGATTTGTGCTACCAAAATGGCGGCACTTTGGTATCCACTCAGCCAGTGTATTGGTTATCGAATGGTAACATCTGGTGCGACTGTCACGCAATTTTTCGATACGTTAACCACATAAGTAGTACTTAATGACTGTCCACTGGGACAGGATACTCCAGGTCCTGGACACAGTGGGTGACCTGATTCGTAATGCATTATTAATATCGTTGAGAATATTTCGAAATATTGTCATTTGTCTTTTACCACTTTTCCAAAGTCGTGACAGGCAGATATGGAGGGGCGATGAATATAAAATATATTTTATGCTTTTTCTTACGACTTTTTCGTTTCCAGTGTACCGACGAAATAAAATTTAACGTAATCATAACATTCTACGATAAGACTATTTTCTTTTATTTATATTCCATTAAAGTTGACTAACCTCGAAATTACCCTCATGCTACAGCAACAATTCCTGCTGTATCCTTAATGGTAACGTGACGGTCACGAATTTCAAAAATTTTTAAATCGTCATGACGAACCGCATCATAAAGATCCAAGTTATCTTAGCGATTCCGTAAAGTTTATTATCCTACGCCTATAGGTATACCTGAGTAGGTACTACAAGTGAACATTCGTTCAAGTTCGGCAATTTTAGTCGTTACACATGTGTGTGGACTTGGAACAGTAAAACTTCCTGAAGCGGTATCAACCCTGTAGCTCCATATCAAGTTCGTGCTTTCTATTGCTGGTTTTAAAGTGCCTTTGTTATTGCCTCAGTAAGAAAGGAAATTTTAATCCAATTAATTTTACACTTATTTCGTTTATCGTTAATTAATTAATTTTTCACCCGTCAAATCAGTCACTCGACCGGTCACTCACGAAGTACTTTGATATAATAGATTTCGAATTTTCGCATAATTTAATCGGCCCCATTATCGCCGTGACGCGCGAGCATATATGCATACGTGCACATAACTTTATATAAACCAGCATCGCGTACATAGGTACCAGAGTAAAGGGCTCTACAGTGCTTTACAAAATAGATTACCCTACAGCTGCGGTTTGAGCCTATTTCGAAGAGTACCATATGTATATACTCCATACATTGTGTATCCGCGTGAATATGTAATACATATGTTACATTCACGGTTTATGAGTGAACCTATAGCAAATGCATACGTAGATACAGGGGGAAAGTAGTAAAGACACAGCCCTAACCAGACAGACATTCAACCAAGTATACATATACGCACAGTAGTACCGGCCTTCATGGGTCAGCCAGTATCAAACGTACGTATCCTTACACCTCATCTGTAAGGTCGCAGAGAATTCAAAAAAGCGTAAAATAAATTTTGAAAAAAATCCTCAAAAATACTCAACTCGACGTGTCAGACCGTCTACAAGTTATGGACCTTCAAAAATGGCTGCTACGTAAATCCTCAAAATTCGCTAAGGATACGTTTTTCATGGTACGATTCTGACTGCTTTTCTTTCTGAATAAATTGTTTTTAGCGAAAATTTATTTATATACTGCGCATTTGGCATATGCTTGGCAATTTCTATATTCCAAAAGCAGCCGGTACGTACAATAGAAACACGCTGGATGTCACATTGTCAACCCTCCGTTATACCTTATGTACGTACGTGGGCTAAAAGATGGAGAATACGCGGCATGCGAATTCCCTTATCTGCATAATGCCCGGACGCTTTTCCCCATGTCAATAACAAAACTATACGCCGGCGTTACCGTCGGCGCAACGCTAACGCCAACGAGGTCACGCGTCGGAGCCGGGTAAAATTCGACCCCCATTAATGCGGGAACAAAACCTGCACCCCTCGAGCTCAATTATAACCTGGACGACCGATATCGCGCTTGATACTCGTCGCCATTTTCTTTTAACGATCTCTTCGTCCCATTACGTTTTCTTCGAAATAAACACCCTATGAATACCTTGACGCGAGCATTCGTTTAACTGCTACTAAATGCGTTGAATGACGAGAGTCTTGAAATGGGTATTAACGCCAGTGGCACTATAACGGGTGATGAAAATGTAAAGGGGCATCTGCAAAATGGGCGATATACAGGCGTCGAAAGTCACACCAGCCAAAAGTTTTAATAACGCTCGATTCGCCCTTAACTTTCTTAATTACTCGCAATAAATAATCTCCGCTCTTTTAGATTACCTCGAGTATAGCCTCTGTATACATTTACAAGGAAATATATATGTATATTCATTTATTTTTTTGTTTGCAAATTCAATTTTTTCTCCATTAATGCATATAAGCATTCACACCCGTGACCCTTGCGTGCGCCACTCAAGAAATTTACATTCCTAAATTTAACCCAATTCGTCGTTAGCTGCTGAATTTTTATTTTACTCAACTTCGCTAACCTCTCTGCCCGCTCTACTATTAATTTCACATCCAAAGAGACTTTTGACTGAGGCGGCCGTAGCGTTAACAGGCTTTAAAAGTTTACAGAGTCGTCTGCTGCTACGTCGTGACGTAACAGAAGCGAAGTAGCTACGTTCAGCCGCTGCCAGACAAAGTGATCTACGGCTACGAGATAGTAGTCAGAGTAAAGAGAGGTCAGCCTTATGCTTCGGTAAAGACCAACGTACCTCGGACTTTTACGGTATCCACGTTTTATTTCGACGTCTTTTTTTTTTTTTTAGTGAAAATTCGTAATATTCTCATTTTGCATTTAATCGATGGTAATAGCAAACGAAAGATATATGTTTTTAAAAATTTTGAATTTCAAATAAGATCACAATACATGCCTTTACAATCGATAATTCAAAGACGATTAGAAATATATAATACATATATATATATATATATATATGTAACACCGTAAAATAAACAGACTCGAAATTATTAATTGAAGCATGCACCGGGATAGATAATATTAACGTCAGTAATCGATAAACAAAAATAGAGCCGCGATTAAAAGATACGAATTAATTAATAATCTACGGCAATATCAATAATAATAACAACAACGATAATACATTATTTAAGCCACAGCTGATATCATATTAACATAACATAACAACGTATATTTTAATATGACATTTTCCATATAAATATTAAAATCTATACGAAACAATACTGTCGTCCCTTAAATAGTTTATTCCGATAAAAGATAAATAAGATAGAAATAGTTTTGTTTTTGTTATTAAAAAAAGAAGAGAGAGTGAAAAGAAATGACTCAGCCATTACCAGTTCGTCTACCAATATTATTCCATCCCCTTCTTCAGACCCCGACCTACCCCTTTATTGTCAAAGCAACCCTTTCACGAATTCTCACAGTTCGCGCGAAAAATCCCACTAAACTAATTAGCCGGCTAAGCCGAGTAAACACGGGGCGAGCTACAGATGTAAATACAGTAATTACATAGAGATTTTCGTGTCAGATTTCGCCGAGCTAACACCCCCTCGAGAGCCACCCTCGTAAACGCCCGGTACAGCCCTCCAATAGTGGCAGATGGATATATCCGATGGTGTCGAGGGTGGGGGTGGGGGAGGTGGGTGGTTTTCGTGGCCGGAAATGAAATGTAAATTTTGGAGTTATGCAAGACCAAATAGCGGCTATTTTTGTTGATATCGGAATTCCTTAAGGGGGAGAGGTTCCAGCCCCCCTGCATCCGTTTTATATAGAAACGTTCGAACCTTCCACCGTCTGGCCACCCGCTTTAATACTTCAACCCCAACAACACGTTCCTCCCTTATTATTACTACAGTCATTTTTCCGTGTTCGAATCGGAAGGATCGATAGGGGAGAAACTTAACGAGTGACTCGCACGCAAATTCCATTCGCCGTTACGATCCGTCATTTCGGACACACGGTGTCGCCTCTAAGCGGATTACACTTGAACTAAATTTACGTACCGTACAGACTCCTCATTTTTAAACGAGGTTATGTTACGTGTTTGTCCGTTGTATCGCCAATGACGTATCTTGATAGATCATTGAATAATTCCAGCCTCTTGTATCCCTTGATCATTTTCTTTGAACAACTCATAGATCCTTTCGTACAGCGCGTTACAATTCGCGCATAATGAATTATCATTGAATAAAGATAATTATGCAAAGCGTCGTTCGCGTGACTTCTGGCGTATCCATTACGGCGATCGATTCCCTTCGATGTAGAATAAATCATTCGACGTCAAATCTCTGCTGTGTTGGCTTATCATTTGATATCTCAAATACACTGTAAATTGACGTATGTGAAATTATGATTATACAAATGCCAAAATAAATAGCCGGTTGTCAGGCTCAAGAGGGACTGACACTCGTTTTTTACTGTTAAATAAAGCGGATCGATAATTCAACCCTCTGTCGCAGCGGCTTAGCGGCTCGATAGGTCAAAGGTCACGTTGAAAAATGCAGAGCGACAAGACACGGTATAAGATTTAGGAAAGCGTTTATCTCGTCTCCTTCGAAATCCTTTTCCCGGCAGCACTGTCCTAGGCGCTCGGCGTAGACTTCCAAATCGGAGTCAATATTGGGATCTGGAGCGTCGGAGGGCGTCGGGACGGACTATTTTCTGGTCTTCTGACCCGACTTCCGGAATCCTTCCATTTCCCGTGCGCTCGCTCGATCAACTTCCGCCGCTCAGTTCTCGGTGAGAGGTTGAAGCCTAGAAAGCTGGAGGGTGGGTTCTTAAGAACATAAAATGATCGTCTGTCATTAAGCCAAACTCGAAATTCAAAGGGCAAAAGGACAAAGGCCATACGTCAATACCTGCGTTAACGTTTCCTTCGTGTGTCTCCCTTAGGTGAATCATTTTCTAGGAAGGAAATAACCTCGCTACAAGCAAACGCGGAAACGATAGAAAACAAGTTGAACAACCCTCTAAATAAATATTCTTCGTTTCGGCTCGTTTCTAAGTTCAAAGATACAAAAGGCCAACGGAGAACAGTCCTCCAGCTTTCAGCCCGGAGCTCCTCCCTGAGCCTTCCACCCAATATCCTCAAGAGCCTCCCAACCTAACCTTACCGTCTTCGTAATTCTCATCTAATTGCCTCACGGTAAACTTACCACGGGGATGGAACTTCCCACGCGTCAAAGTCGCCGAGGTTAGTAATAACGTTCGTAAAAATTAGTTTCGCCAATCAGAAAGCTTCTCGACGTAACCGTTGGCCGTGACTAAGGGCGACGTGAGAAACTGAAAAAAGTCATACGGAAGAAGAACGAAAGAAAAAAAACGAATAATAATAAAATTGACAGTAACGGCGTAAGGTGTCCGAGGTCCCACGGTGCCAAACCTCCAGGTAAGTCCTGACGTAAATGGCAAATCGAGTTGGTAAAGTAGACACAGTCGGTTCCCAAAGTGGCGCCCGGATCCATTCCACGTGGCAAATGGCCCAGACGGTGGTTTCAGGCAGAAGCGATTCGAAAAGCCGTTTTAGGGAGTGCGGGTACCGTAACTTGAAATTTACAAGGAAGAGCCAGGAATCCCTGAGTAAAGTGTACCGAGGGATCGGGTTGGGTCTGAAGCCAAGTACAGTGCGAAGTAAAAAGATAAGTCAGGAGCGTAAATCCATATTGAAGTACAGTACAAGGAAAAGCACAGACTACAAGGAAAGCGAACGGATGTTAGAAGGGCAAAAGCGAGATCAAGTTCTGAGAGAGCGAGGGTAAACCTCACTCGTGGATTTCACTGATAAGATGAAAGTTTAGATTAAAACCTGAATATTTAAAAGCCCAGTCCAGCTACTTCCGCCCCACCTCAGCGGCGGCTCACTCGATACCGCGTGTTTGCACGGATGGCGCGAGAGATTATGTAAGTTTGTTTAATGGATTAAAAAAAGAAGAGTTACTCGCCCGACTCTTCCTGACCCGCCCCCCCCCCTTTCCCTGTTCCCGATGTATGTATAGTCAGAAACCACCCCCTCACGGTTGAGGGGTAGTTACCCCACCCACCCCCAACCTCCACCCCCCACCACCGTATCCACAATAGAACCGTATAATAGTATATCTGAAATCCCCCGCCCCCCCGCCACTCGCCGCCTCTCTAGGAGAAAATCCATCAGCACCCCTCCTTCTCCCCCCCTCGCCCCGCCTCAAAACTTCCCTCGCCAGTCTCGTTACCCTCACAATGTCAGATTAATATTAATCTCTCGATTAGGGACGTAACATCCCTGTACAGTGGGCTCTACGACTCTCCCTGGAATACGACGGATAATATTCACGGTATCTACGGTTCATCCCCTTGCACGGGGTGCATCGGTGTATGCAGATAGAGAGTGTAAAAATATCATCCCTTAACCCGGAAACTCGTTGAGCTTGAATTACACGTCCAGATCGAAAACAAGTGGTAACGGGATGATCTCTCTCTTTTTTTTTTCAAAAATAATTTCACCCCTATTTATTCCCAGTCTCACGTACCCCTCGTAAATGCAGTTTACGTATACCGGTACCCTGTGGCAAATAGAATTTTCTTACCGTACCTACGTGCAGATCCGTTTCTCTAGCGGAACGTTGTCCGCACGGTACACGACCTTACCTACTTTATTGGCTGATCGAAAAGCTGTCTCCCGGGTATCTCGGCAGAGGTACGATTCCCGTAGAAGCCACTATATCCACCCGCCGGAGGAGTCACTGAATTTCAAAGTTCCGACTCTCTCGCCGTATAGTTTGCCCCACGAACGAATTCCAATACTTATCGAACGCAATGTCGCGGAGCAACAGAGCCAAGTCAATGTTGCCATAAGGACGGGCGTAAAACTTTTGAATCTGCCCGAACGAGCAACAACAAAAAGTTGATAAATTTGTTCTTTTCCGAAAAAAAAAGAAATATCATCCCCAAAAGCAGCCCCGTTCCCTTGGGCGGTCTCGTGTAATTTTACTCCAAGATCAGCTGGGTACAAAAGTTGCAAGGTAAAGGGAAAAAAAAACAGACGAGAGATGCGAAAGAGACGCGCGAACGAGTTCGCGCTGGGTCCGCGACGGTAATAACAACAAGGAAGATCCCGAGATCCAAGATGCAATGTACAGCGCGCATCCTCGCCGTACGTTTTCCTATCTCCGGACAAAGTATTATAAGTTGCAAGCCCGAAAGCTTCCTGACCCCGAGAGCAGCATCTTCCCTCGACCCTGTGTCACGACCCCGGTGCATGTAGGTCAATCCTTTATCGTTAAAGAGTACCGCTAGCGCCACCTACATTTTCAATATAAAAAGCATATCTATATACATGCGCGCATACGAAGTTCACTGTTAGCAACATTAATGGAGGTCGGTAAACAAGTACGAAACAGCCAGGATCATATTGTTAGGTTCAATTTCGCTTAGAGGATTCATTTCGTCTGGTCAATTTATGGCTGCGTTAACGTAACTCGGGCATTGCGATAATTGTGTATGCAAATATACGTGGGCACGTATACATGTATAACATAGTGGGATAGAGAAAATATTTTCACTGCGATAACAACAGACGACTACAGTATGGCGATAGATTCTATCGCCGAGCAGCTTAACGTAATTAGCGATTACGATAACGTGCTTGGAATACTTGTGGATCTGTAATATGGCAGCAGCCCTGGTGCTACCGGCCCTTTTTAATTTTTAGACAAAGGGAGGATACATTCGAAATATACTGAGTGGGTGGTAAACGTAGAGGGTGGCCCCCCAAGAGCGTCATGCGTATACTGTGTCTAAGAGGCTTTGATTCCTTTGAAGGCAGAGAAAGGTAAGATGAGGGTACAAGGAGAAAGCTTACTGAGAAAAAATTCAATGGGCGTTTATATATGATACGTAAGTATGCGAAAAGGTGGGAGTAAAAATGATCACAGCGTGAGTTCAGAATCGTCAAAGTCGTACGTTTGCGGCGGGACTTGAGGGATGTGTGTTGTATATGTATATTCAGGTATATGTAATTTAAAGTTTGCCTATATGTATATATATAGGCAGTGCTCATACAGTGGTAGCAGCCTGACGAATTTTCAGGGTTCCCACACTGTTAAAAATTTTATGAAATTTATAACACACTTAATCCACAGTCATATGAAATGTACAAAGTAAGGTGTGTCAGATGAGACTTTGTGTATTTTGTATTAGAAACTTAATAATTTAGTCTTGAATTAAATTTCTTATACTGAAATTGACGTGGATGAAATTGAAAATTAACAGAGGCGCATGACATGATAATGTGCTTGTTAAGGGTGAAGGTATTCATAAAATTCTTTTTACTTTTTTGATATAATTCGATCGGAGGTGGTCCTTGATAAGTACAAGAGTTTATTGTAAATTCTTATCAATGCCGTTTTAAAGCTTACGATACGTTATTACATTTGACACCTTAATATTTTTAATTTGTTGCTCGGATACGCTGACGATTTATGACTAGAAAGCAAGATTCAGTTAACTGAAAAATTAATTTCCGAAAACTAATATTGAGGATCGAGTAAGATACTTTGTTTGGCTGGTAAATTGAAAAATATATACTTTCTTCTAATTCTCCAAATACTTTTACTTCACGAAAATCACATCTCCTTCATTGACGGTATATATACAATGAGAATAAAAGTTAAATCAAAATTTTTTTTTAACGTCTTTCACAGCTATGTTGACAACCCAACGAAATTTTATATATACCGGAGTATCGGATAATCGTGAAATTATACTTTCGAGTTAATTATCGAAATTTAGCACCTGTAGACCGTATTTAATTGACGTGAATAAATTATTTTTAAAGACATACCTTCCAATTAATTTTTTGTTAAAAGTATCGACTCTTGTGTCAGTTCAATAAAACTGCAGTCAATTAATCTTTCAACTCTGTTTTCGAATGTCCACCCAGTGTCAATATGATATACTCGTGTATACATGACCATTAAAACAAATATTTAATTCCTTTTTACATATCGATAACCTTATATTTTTGCATACATGCATTTTCCCATGAAATTTCATGTAACGTGCGTATGTATAAAACTTTACGTAGATTTTATAAATTTTCAAACTGAAATTTATACCAGTGCACCGGTACCCCCCGCTGCCGGGCATCGGAGCCAATTCGGATAGACTGATTTTCCAAAAATCCTTTGTTCGACAAACAATGGGACTCGATCTCAGTCTCTGTTATCCCTGAAGAGGGATGTCTGGGTATGCCGGTTCCGTATCCACTGTTCGAGTAGTCCGTAGTGGACTCCACCCTTGAGGCACCCCCATCGTCTTTGGTGGTGGAGGTGCGATTAACTATTTAGCAACTATATCAACCCCCGTGGCTATTAAGGGTAGAACGTGGCCAAGGGTTTATCTCGTGCACAGAAGAGCAAGCACGGGGCGACCTGGATCATCCTCGTGGAAACAGGATCCCTGTTTAGGTTCAAGTGCTGCTCGAGTACCAGCCTAGAATAGGGGATGGCAAAGTAAGACCACCCTTAAGCGTTAAGGATACTCCGGAGTATTTAACGGGTGTTTGTCGCGCTTTAGCTTTGCCGCAGCCGTACTCCAGTCACTCTGGTCCATGAAGGCGATGGCGCACAGCCACCCCTATCTGTATAAGGGATAGTTTCTGCGCGAGGTTTTTCGGCGAACAATAAAATGCTGCGCAGGCTGCGAGCCGAGGATAAGAGAAAAATATGTATTCAGGGGCGTAGTACAAGGGTGCGATATAACGTCACGTCAGACACAACCCTTGGAAAAGGGCAAGCAGAGGTAAAGCCTCCTTTTACATTCATCCTGGCTTGCAACATCCAGGCGAAATTTCAAGCCGTGCAATTTCTGGACGTTACCTCGCTTATCCCACCTCTTTATGGCCGACTTACCTTTTCGCGTGTAGAAACTACGAAGGTCGAGAGAAAGCGATTTATTAATTTAACTCCAAATGCCCGTGACGGTGCAGCGGCGTGTTCCGGAAGGAAGGAAACAGTAGTTGGTAGTTGGAAAAATGTGAAGTTCGAGGTTGGAGATATCAAAAATTAGGAAGTTGCTGAGAGTTGAAGTGGGACAGGAGAAACAGAGGTATTTCCTACCGCTATCAAGCACTTGGGGTAGGTAAACGTGCAAGTACCGCAGAGCGCGGGTTCGATCCCAGCCGTCTTCTTGGATGAGTGGAAATTTTTTTTTCCCCCAAAAATATTTCACCCCAATTTTCTAATACACTTTTTCCACCTATCCCCATTCACTTGAACCACTTTGGCACCCTCTACTTCGATATACAAATAAATAGCCACACTCAGGAGCCTTCAGTATTTCCCTACCTATCTATCCCACCTATGTGCATATAAGATTATAGACACCTATCTATCTAACCCACCTTTCCTATGTACCTCGACATACGAGATGGTATTATCACTTTCTCCGTGTCTTCAAACTGTGCACACATCTATACCCAGTTCTTTATAAAGCTCCTCGGCGAAATCCAGCCCCTACGCGCGAGGTACCAGGAACATGGTCCAAATGGAGTTAGCTTGAACGTAGTATGGGGGAACCTCAGGCATCCTTAAAATAAGAAAGAAGGAATGCAGATCTTGTGAGCTCGCTGTGCTGAAGGTACAAGATACACGATATTCTTTTTTTCTCCTTTCCCGGAGACGCAACGCACTGTGAATACCAAAAACAGTCTTATCAGTCAGCGTCGGTTGGGGAGGTTAGGGTACTGTGCTAAAAAAAAGAGGGAGCGAATAGCAAAAGAAAATGAAAAAGGTCACCCTACCGTGGGATAGTATTCGGGTGCTTTTCCTATTTTTCTTTACGGGGGGCGGGGGGGGGGGCGTAGTTCCTCCTTGTATAACGTTTCAGTAAATTCCGCGAATTCTACCGAATAAGATGGAATTCAAAAAAATTTCGATACCAGAAAGTCTCGAGCTGAGTAAATAAATAGGTGTCGCTTTTCCAATGACGAAATTCCACAGTTCTATCGTCGACTGAATATTTACGTAAGACCCACACATAGATACAGTATACAAATATTAATTGAGGTTATCGATATTAAATTAATCAATTAAATATTCTTAGATTAGCTTTTATATCATACTATCAGGTCAGTCCAAAAGTTCGTGAGCATTTATGCATCCCATGCATGCTATTAATGTGCACGAAGTTATGGACTGACCTGATAATTACCAAAGGGGCTCTAGAGTCTACTCACTACAGGGTGTCTAAATAGTAACATTTTTTCTTCTTTTAAGGAATTCATACGTAAGCAGATTGATTAAGTAATTACTTTGGCGAGTGTCAACATCGCAGATTGAATGTGCCTGGTATAGCCTTATCTTCGAATATTTGAATCCTTATCAAGGATGCGGGAAGGTGGAGAAGAAAAGGGGAGTTTATGTAGAATAGAGTGACAGATAGAGAGATGGAGTTTTGTTGAAATCAGGTTTGGTTACACCGAAGACGAAAGGTGAGCCAACTAGGGGGGGGGGGGGGGGGTCGATGCCTGTGAGGATGAAAGCCAAAAGGAGAGCGTATCGCAAAACTGGGAAAACAGTGATCTTAATTAACATCTTATCTCTTTTGTTGGGACGCGTGGCGTATCGCCGGGACTGGTGGGGCTCTGGTGTTTCATTTTCATTAGAATTATTTAAAGGGTCTACGTAACGGGGGTAGCGGTTACCAGTAAAGGGCTGAAGTGGCTCCCATTTGGTAGTAGATTGGGGTAGGTGGCCGGGGGGGGGGGGGGGGGAGAGGATTGGATGGGGTAAACGCTCAACGGATGACGGATGAGAAAGTTGGTAGAGCGTTGTATGGCGTAACGTTGAGACAAACCAAAAGGGGTGGAATTTAAGGGTTGAGTATTCACAGTAACAGGATAGGAAGATGTCGCTGTGATGATAACAGGACCAAAATTTAAGGGGATCCAATATACTGACTCAAGATTAATGCCAACCGTACGGCTCACGTAATCTTATTGAGATCAATCATCCCCGCTTGGAATTAAATAATAAGAAACAAATAAAATTGAAATCTTTTACAACCTTAAAAGAAAGAAAAAAAGAAAATTTTTCCCTAGCGTATTTACCACCCTCTAACTTTACGCTTGCCACTTCTTTCTTTACTTCTCGTTGAACGCTCGTTACCACCCACCCGCCCCAAAAAAACATCTCCCATTCGCGGAACTCACTCTTGCTTTCTACACTTGGATAAACTGACTTTTCCCATTGGCTTTTATAGTCTTAAGGGAGTCACCCGTTTCTAACACTTTTATGGCATAACTTTGTTATGTATACTAAAATTTGTGTATTACGTGTTTTCTGAAAAAAAAAAAACAGAATCAGTACCACGTGTCAGTCAGTTCTCTCCATTGTCGAGATCAGCCGGTAAAAAAAGGATATTAAACTACACGAGAAAAAGTTCAATGAACAATTTTTTTTCCCTAAAATGACGGTACGGAGCCTGAAAAGAAAAAAAAAATAACAAATAGAAGTGGAAAAAAAAAAGTAAAAGAATCAAATCATAAGATCTCCTCGTATATGTTTGCTGAGGTGGTTTACTCGAATTCCCCGAACTCAAGAGCCCAAAAGTTTTCCAATTCCAATTGGAGAACTTCGCAGAGTGCGTGTCCCGATTCCCAAAGCTCCCACAAACGGCACATTTCGATTTCTTGAATATGACGGTAGAAAATCCATGGAACATCGTCTTCTTTATTAGAGTACCCCAAAGATATCGAATTTGAGACAGCCCCGTAGACACCGCACACGTGCCTACGCGATACACATCGAAGGCTGACTTTTTTTTTTATACGATTCAACTTTTTATTTTTCCCTAAAAAAAAATTTCATCGAGCACTCACACGTATTATTCACATTATAAATGTCATTTGATATTTCGTTAAACGATCCAATGGCGGCTTCTTTCCCACGAACCCTTTGCAGTCATAAGTGGATGCGGCTTAACGTGACTGGAATCGCCTGATCGCTCCCCGCCAAGGTTCGCGTGACTCGAAGCACTCATGAACTCTAATGTGGGCCCCATTAGTGGCGACTATTGTTCTTCCATAGCCGAGACTGCAAATTATACGTCCGGCAGTGGCGCCATCGCTATATCGTTATTCCCTACAGAGACTACGATTTTGTATCTGTTTTAACGAAATATTCGTGCTATGACGAATGGGGTATTATCCTGTCGCATTGCTGGAAATTATCACGGGCGAAGCACGCGATACCCGTCGGTAAGGTAGATTGGTAGATACCAATCATTCGACGCATAAACATACTATTCAAAGTATAGCATGTAAGTTGCAGGACTGTATCACAATCTTACATCATTAACAGTCTTTGATACGAGTAAAAGGAAATGAATCCTGACTCACCTCGTGTTCGAGTTTCGCAGCAGTGTGTACTCTGCTTTATATTTATTTTCCATTCCCTTTGTTACGGTTATGCGCGCCATCTCGAGTGCATCGTACAGATTAACGTACCGGCATGCACTGCGGGAGTCAATAGTATTTATCGACGTGGCCAGATTACTGGACGTTGTTAGCACCCGTTTCTTTTTTGTACTCGATACAACAGGAAAATAAACCACAGAGTATGCACTCCATTAAATAATGTACAGGGCGACCTCACCGCTGAATATAGAGGCTCAAGTAAATGAATGGGTTCGCGCGAATTATATTTATATATGTGTACAGAAATTTTAACACGGTTCTCCATTCCCCAGAGGCGTTTCTTCGGGTGTTGACTTACTTGTGAAATTGCTCGGGCGTAGATATTTCGAGGAAGCGTAAACGCGACCTTATTAAATATAGACTAAAAGCTTTTGTACGTCGGCCGACAGTTGTACGCGCTCCTCGTACAATTAATGTATAAAATATGAAATACCAAGGGTACCATAAAATCAGTCGTAATACGACAGTTACCTGAAACGTTGGATTGTTATCAATCAATTGTCTGCTCGTTATCAGACTGTATTCGTCACGTCCTTAAGTATCAATTACTTTCGTGCCTCGACTCCAGCGCCGTGGACTATGTTTACACGGCGTTCTCGAAAAGGATTAGTTAACACTGATCTAAGGGAATTGGCCAATCCCAAATATTCCTTACAAGTAGAAAGGTCCATGATTTGTCTATTCCTTTAGATCCGTATTAACCGAACCGGTTTAATGCCCGCTTCCTCTGACGTTAATCGAAGTTTAAACTCTGGTTACCCTATCGTAAAACTATATTTAAGAAAATGAACCAGGCTTAAACCAAGTCGGAGGAAACGGGCATAAGACCGTCGTATAAACGCAGTCATTGTTCGGCAGAACTGCCACTGGCTCCCTCGTAAATATTAAAAGGACATCCAAGATGGCGGCGCGCGACGTCAATAAAATTGTGATTTTTCATGAAAACGACTAAAGCTACTTTTCCAGCGTGACGTAATATTGTAAAAAAGGCATATTTTAGTTATAACAAAATGGCTTCCAACATTCTTTATGATATTTAATTTGCAACAGTTTACGAACTCTCACTTGGTATATGTATATGGTAACGGCATTAACGAGACATTTGCAAAAGTAAATTAGCAAGTTAACCAATAAATTATTCTGCAATTGCTTTAACTCAATTACACGTGTCTCGGGCTCGTAATTACGAGGCGTAAGTTATTCCGTGTAATCGGGTTAGGCGCCATTCGATTAGCCAGTTTCCGTTGGCGTATGTGTTTCTACACTTCCGGCCGGGACTTACGAATTATAGGTTACGCTTTACACAAAAGACTGGGAATACAGCTTGTTACATTGTCAAATTATTAAATCATCTTTCCCTCGGTACCATTTCCATTATTAAAAATTTTGCACATCGCAAAAAAGTAATACCGTCTCGCGCTCAATTTCTAAAAATTATACGAGACATGTATTTCTATAGAAATAATAATATCCCCGTACGTTCGCAAGCTGCCGTATCTTTTGCGTTATATTTCAGTACCCTCGACCATGAGATTTATCGTCCGTCATTATTTGACATTCACTCGTTTACGATGTAAAAGAAATATGTTTATCATACTTTGTCAAATATTAATAACATCATAGTAATAAAGCGTCAACCATTGCGGCAGTACCGTAACATTGCGAAACTTTTACGAAACCGAGAAAATCAATGATAAATTGTCAACCCATCTGTCACACTAATTTATCGAACTGGTAAATGTAACGGGTCGGATCAATGTTAATAATCGATCGGAAAGAAAAAGAATTGTATTGTACACCACAAAATGAAATATTTAGCCACAGGATGATAGATGACGTATAATCAGCCCATTGTATCCCAGAAACTCAACGCGCATCGAATTTCCACGTCCTACGTAAACGAAAACACCCTAATCAATTGATAATGTCGTACAAAGTCATTTCCGTATGAACGATCCACCCTCGAACCCGCCCTCTGCGTATAAATCGTCGAAGCTCTTATCAAAAAAAAAAAAAAAATCAAACTACATACCCAAATTACGGATAGTTTTCGCTAATCAACCCCCTCAAACCCCATAAGTGTCACGTGAATGATCTGTCGACTATCAAATTCGGCAGCGCCTCCTCTCCCTTAGAATATCCAAAATTATTTAGCGGCACCTCAAACCACCCTTAAATCGATCGAATATCGCATTCATTATCTACGTCAGACATATACCTTACACAAGATTCGGAAGGGGAGTGTACCTCCCCCCCAAAAGTTATACGATAACACAATACCAAACTTAAGGAGGACTGACGTCATCTGAGCTTCGAAGGTTCAGGAATTTTTGCTTAATTAAAAGGAACTTCTTTGATCGAGCTTGATACGTTAGATCGGATAAAGTACAAATACGAGGGTGGATTGATAAGTTTCCGGCCTGACTAAGAAAAACAAGGTTATTTAAAATTTTTTTTATTTATTTC
>JARQTI010000658.1:350580-367963 GCA_030142655.1 Trachelus tabidus
TTTTTTTAAAAAAACGCATGAGCTTGCCATTGTGAGTGGCCTGCGTCCTCATAACTACCCCTTGACAAGTTTATATACGTACATAAACACACGGCTACCACAGAGGATACACAAAATACCAGCTACTCACTGCCTATGGAATGTAGGTTCGATACGCCAGTGGATGAAGTCGCCGATATACCAGACGAGCAAACGGGTCGGACATACACGAAAAAGCGACGAACACTTGACCGACAAGGGGGCAAGACTAACGGGCTGGAAAACCAGACGCGATACGTCAGAGGGATCCCGTAGTGCCATACATTTATGAAGGGAAATAATTTTCGTTCTCCACTCGACTTCTTTCGGCCTCTCGGGCTCTGAGATTTGCTTTGCATCCCCCTGGCAGGGCCATTAGGGACGGATCTACGAAGGAGAGTTACAGTGACCGAAAAAGTATTCCTCCGCCTTCGGCCGCTCGGTACCCGCAAAGGAGCGAGGGGGACGCGGAGTGACGAAGGAAAGGAGTCAGACAATATTTTTACCTTTCAATTTATCCGAGTAATTACACTTTATAATACCGGCTTAACGCAGAGCAGTTATTTAACCGGAATATTTTTACCCTCGAGGGTGGTACAATAATCATCGCAATATAAACGCCTGTGAAACTGATGAAGTCACTCCGTGCGCACCGACCTCGTATTTTTTGAGCTTTGTCATCCTGTCCGAGGTTCGTTGGGTTTGTCCTGGATGCTCGTTGTACGAGCGATAAGGGGGGCAGAGGGGGGGGGGGATTCGGCCGAAATATTTGTTTAAAGGGAAACCAAGCAGAGGCAGACGGGGCTTTGCTAATGTAATATTCAGGAGTGTAGCTCGTGGTTATCCTAATTAAAATCTCCGGACACCCTACTCTCAGAATTCCCCTCAGCGCCCTCAGCCGGCTTGGGCACTTCTAACCTAACCCTGTAGACACACGCGCGCAGTACCATAAAATTTCTCTGTTTCGTGGAAAAGGCACGCTTACAGGATTTTCAGGTTTATTTGTGACGTGTTGCATTAATTTACACACTTGCGTGTGTATATGTGTATATATATATTATATATATATATGTGTAACCGAGCACTGCTTTACAGTGTAGCTGTATCCCCGTTACTGGTTCACTAGTACTCTCGTTAGCCAGTGTGGGATTTACGACACGCGTGCTGGTTACGTATTTACCGGCGAGATTCTATCGTCCGGTGCAAACTCTTATTTAAATGCTAAAACGAGCTTGCGTCCCTAATGACAAAGGCAGCCGGACAGTGAAAAAGGGGTACGGTACGTGGTCGGACGTAGAATGAGAAGAGATAGCGTTAAAAGAGAAAAGGTTGGCTTCCTAATAATTAAGATCGGAGAAAAAAAATGTGGCTTAATTAAAAAAAAATGAATTTATATGTGCGTGTGTATGCACAATTTTTTCAAAATTTTTATTAACAGACCCCCATTCGAAATCAGTACTTCCTCTTAAGAATGACCTTGAGTCATCCTTTAGCATGTATCAAGATTATGTTTTTCAGGTCCATGCTCCGTCTCTGCACCATGAGGACCTACGTGGGTCTGCGTGTATCCACAGTAAAATCCCATGCGATTAACGGCGTGATATCTTTGAACCCAGATAAGAATAATCGCTTCCGTTATGGTACAAGGAAGAAAAAAATAATAAAAAATAAAGGCTAATGCACAAAAACCAAACAACCCGTCGGCCGCTTAATTCTCCCTTAACCGTGACTCGCCTAATGTCCCAACGGAATTTCCGCTGGATCTAATCTAGCATGCCTTTGATTCTCGAGCCTATTTTAAGCCTTTTAAATATTTTTCATATTTCTGTCTCCGTTCTGAGCTACTTGTTTCAATACCTCCCCCCTCCCTCCCCCCTCTCTCTCACTCACTCGTAACACTCAACCTGTGCTCTACTGTACCGACCTAGTCGATGGCTATACCCAGAAAACATACGGGCAACCTGCCGTGCCACTGCTCTTCTACCACCAATGTGGTTACCGCCACGTAGATATTGAAAATTCTTCCCAGCATTCTTTCCAACTGATACCATCGAATATAAAACACCCGTAGAGCAGTGACCAGCATCCCTGGACCCACCACCTTGAAACCATTAACGCATGTAAAATTCCGTCTGGTACGATGACGCACGCGTTCGTACGTAATTATACGAGTCCTACTTGCGGGGTGGGCGGGTAGGGGGAAAATCAATATTCATAAATGGGGTGAAAAATCGGAAACTTTTGAAAAATCCCATTAGCGTCGCCAGAGGAACGTGTAAGGGCCAATCCCAAAAAGCGCGCTCGAACGCTCATTAAATGGATTCGGTATACGGTATAACGCGTGACAGAGTACGGCGAGAGTCGAGGTACGAGTAGGTATAAAATGAGAAGTGCAAAAAAAAGCCACCCGGTGGATACCGATATCTATAGGCCATAGTCGTCTTTTATATATTTTATAAAATAGGTGCCACGCGACACGCTGGTCGTTGATCGCGCGAATGAAAATTCACAGAAACGAATCGACCTCCCCCCACCCCCTCCCTATCAATGCAAAACGCCATTTCCACGTAAGCCCACCCTCACCGGAACGACCAAAGGAGGTCTGGGTTGTTCCTGGTTTGATACATTTTTTTTACCTACCTCACCCTTCCCCCTCTCTGACGCCCTTCCGCATCCCCACCCCCCACCCACCCACTTGCATTCTTCTTCAATCTGGCGAACCCTCGGAACGAGGACGCGAATAAGTAGTAGCGCCGATATCCGCTCGTCAGCGCCTCCCTCGCTGCCCCTCACACGTTTTCTCCCTGCCGCGTTATTCGAAAATAAAAGGAATTTACGGAAACACGCGATAACGTTAATTTACATACTGATAAGCCGACGCATGGTTGTACAGTTACGTGCGTGTGCGCAAGTCACGCTTTGGTATGACGAACCTACGACGTTTAAATTGAATATAGGAAATACTCAAAAAAGCGTGAATGCATTATCTGAAACGTCAAATAAAAGGTGAAAGGAAATTAGGCATTTGTAAACGAGTCGTGTTCAAAAATTGGTATTATCTGAGAGACCGAAGAAAAACTGTATTGAAGGACAGTAGAAAATCGATAACGGAGTGTGTAGTTAAGTCGGTGTACATACATATATGTGTGTGTGTATATATATAATACGGAAGTTGATAGCAATAACCATTAGGCAAATAAATTTTATTATCTATCGCCGTAAAGGACCTCATGTTACATGATCGAGGTGGCCGCATTTTCTTGTAATTTCGAAGAACTTCAAGTTTTTACTTAAATCATAGTAACAACAATAATAATAATAAAGCGATTCCTATTCGGGTACCGATAACAGTTTGTATCGCGACGATACAAAATATCAGATAACGCGGGCAGTATTTCGTTACGACACAAGATACCAACTGTTATCAACTATTGGCGGTGGTAGTAAAGATAACGAGAATAATGGCATATAAGGAAAAATGGTATGGGTAATGCATAAACGGTAACGGCCTGTCCGTTATAATAAATTGTTCAAGAGGAACGGAATAATAAATCGCCCGAAAAATCATGAATAAAAGACCATCCAGTTAAGGCGTACCGACCTATACAAGTAGGGGAAGGAGAAATCAAGGTTGGTTAGAGAAAAGAGCCACCCCCCCCCCCCAACACCACCACCACTCCACCTGGCAGTAGGCGAAGATGAAAATAAAATATGGAAACGTGCAACAAGGAAAAACAAATTAGAAAGGATGAAAAAAAAAGAGAAGTTAGTAAAACTGAGTAAAAGCTGAACAAAAAGATTTCCCTAATTTCAGGGATGAATAACCCTTAGAGATTTCAATGTTGAGGCAGAAAAATTAGTCCGATTATGTTGTATACGATATTACACAGAGCCGGTCTTCAATTGTAACGTTAAAAAAAAAAGTTGCAGGCATAACCATTAAAAGTCAAAGGTCGAAGCACGCAAATTGAAATATCCTGAGAAGCGTGCAAAGGGTAAAGAAAAATTGTATGCAGTTGTTGAAAACGAAGGAAAAAAAAAAGAAAATTATTGGGTAAGAAAGTTCAGCGCCTTCGCCATTTTTACTGTAGATTAACATTGTACGCTGTTCAATGGCATTTTACGGGGTTGCCGCGGTACTATCCACTTTCTTTTTAATGTTTCCAGCGAGATATAAAAAGGTACTTTCTTTGTTCGGCTGGTCCCGAAACCGTTTCCGGAAACCCCTGATAATCGAGGTTAAGTTACAATTCCCAGTGGTGAAATAACCCCTAAAGCGCGGCTGGCTGGCAAGAATCTTGAGAAAGAAGAAACGAAAAACAAAGTAGGGTAAACATGTACAAAAAGGGAAAAATGCCGCGGAGCAACGTGTCCTAGTCTTGCGAATAGGAGACATGTCCATTTTCCTAGGGCACTCGGGTGGCAGAGCGACAATGCTGAAAGGGTGAACAAATCCGTGGGAAAACATTGATAAAGGCCCTTGCTTTTAGTACAGTCGTAGACAAAACGCATGTAAGCGTTAGAAGTTTTTGACGGTAACGAGAAAAATGAGCTGGGAATCCACGAGTGGGACGCACGGAGGGGCATGAACAATAGAACAGTAGATAGCACTTGCGAAAACTATTTATGAAGATCTGTCAGTTAGAATTTATAGTATATGCATAATAAATAGTTACTTCCAGCTGTTGACGTTACATTGGAATAAAACAAAGTTGATTTTTTTTTCCCATGCTGGCTGCGAATGGTCAACACGTGAAGGAATAATTTATTTGCGAAACTAACCGTCACCCCTTATATAAAGTAGATGGGGATCTAGATATGTTTTGTAGATAAGTACGTACCGTATGAAAAGTTCTGAATGCTATGAAGGGATATGTATACAGTGTGTATAAGTCAATCGACGAAAATTTTCGCACGGGTTGCGAGAGGTTGGCAACCGTCCCTTGGCTTCCATTTCGCAGGGCAGAACGATGCAGTGGCTTTGTCCGGATCTGTGCCGTGGTCGAGGTTAATGCACTTTCGGGATAAAGCGTAATAATATCTGAATAGAACAACCGTACCGTGATGGTTCTGGACGTATACTGGTTGGGTTATGTTAGGTTAGGTTACCATCCGTAATAGCATTCCCCTTTCGTTATATCTGCGAGTTAGCTTTTAAATTTGGATTCCCGTGAAAGAGGAGTTTCGAGATTTGAATTGTTTGCGGCACGAACGGAAGAATGAAGGAAGGAGGAAATGTTGGGTGAAATTAAGCAATAAGAAAATGGAATGCTTGAAGTATTTAGATATGAGAATTACGTTATAACGGAATGAAAGTAGTTCGTTAATGGGTTACGGCTAGGGTAGAAGGAGAAAGGGAAAATAGAAGAGAACTTTCGAAAATAGTTATAGCTATTCGACGAACCGTTTAATCGACATAAACGAACCGCGACTTCCACCTAATTTCCTGTTACGATATCCTGCGCCTAACTTTGCTGCTTTACAGGAATTCCGTAGGATGGCGCTAGTGCTGACTCTGGATGACGATTTCCGTGGTGAATAGCGCGCGAGAAACTTAACGAAAACACTCGGCACTACGAAAGTAACAAAGTACGGGAACGGTTATGCAAGAAAGAAAATGGCGGAGTAACGACAATACAATTGAGATACGAAGTATTTCGTATTGCAAGCGGTAGAGAAGCTCAAGCAGTCAAGAATCCACGAAGCATTTGCTAAAGTATTCATTGCCATCCAGGTATCACAAAATATCGAAACGACCCTTATACTCGTATTACCAATGAAACCATTCTACGTCTTGATCAGTTTCCTCATAACCCAAGAATTCAGAAACCCATCAAGATGTTTAATACTCAGGTTACCTCATATAATCAAATTCCTAACCTATAATTCAATTTAACGAAATCGTCCAAGTTGTTTCAGCAAGAAATGGATGCTTGAAAACTGATCAAAAGCCTGTCTGACTAATGTACCACTTGTTCCACTGTCTGCATGGGATCAAAGCTGTATTACACTGTGTACCAGCATACATACAATACCCTGTTTGCTGATAGTAGTTTCAACTGCAATTCCAACCAATAAACAAAGCTATGACCGTGCTGGTAAATCCAGTCAGTGTGGCCACCATGGAGAGAGACACATGTCCACTGATTCCAGGTACCTGGCGGTTGAATCGATAATTTTGAAACTTGGCTAATTCGAGTGCCTTAACGAACTTAACGTGACGTCCCACAGCCTCAGTGAACCATGACCACAAGGCACTACGCGGTGGATACGTCAACTTATCAACCAAACAGGGTGCGTAAAAGAACACACTAGACAGCTAGAGCTAACACTGACATATATAAGATAAAAATATGGATATCCAAAACGACCCATCGAAAATTGACCCAACATTATTTTTCGCCACGTAAAGACAAGATCGAAGAAGGCGTCAGAGCCTGGATAAGAGTGTAATGCCTTTCCATCCAAGGGAAGATTAACATGATGGATGCCCGGGCGTATTACGCTTCCCCAGACATCCGCTGGGCGCAAAAAAGATTCGAAAACTTTTGCGGCGTCCCGCTTACAGAACGGATTTCTTGTTGGCTGTCTCCCGGCGTCCCGGCGTTGGCGTCGCTAACTCTCCCACCGTTCAGGAAGACACTCCTTGCTCCGACGTAACGGTTGGATAGGATGGAACTACGTTGAAGACGAAGGTGAACACGTGAAGGGAGAAAACACGTTAAAGTACCGTCCGTGGCTCCACTTCCAACTTCTCACCCTTCAGTTACCTGTGTGTATAGATATACAGAATATACATGTAACGCATATATTACATTGGGGTTTACTTTACCCAACTTTGACTTGTTCTTACACACAGGTTGCTTCTACCTTGATTCGTAATGCCTCAGTAATAACGATAACAGAGATAGATTTCAACCCAGTGTCTTCTAGTTACTATCTACCCCTACCCTTCCTGATAACACTTTATCGCCGTTCTGAAATACAATCATACATTATTATGTAAAATAATGAAACTAAGATTTATTCATTTTTCAAAGTCGACAGGTAACCTGTATACTACAATCATAAGTTTGGAGATTACTTGTAGTTAGGAAAGTAGATTGTACATTTGCATAACGTACTTTTTGTTGTGGATAAGAATAACTTTATTGTCAAGTTACTCGATGGTCGTTATCATACAAATTACAGTCAAGTGTAATTTTTTTTAACGGTCACTTATAAATCTCGATAGGTGTATCAGTTACTAGGTGACAATATAACAAGTTAAACTATGTTTTTACCTAATGGCTATTATGAGCCTTTACGGTTGAGACGCAATGAATCCATACTGTAGTTGTGAGACATAAAAAAAATCACAGAGACCATCATTATGGTTAAGCGTCCTGAAAAGATGGACGTTGCTCGAGCAGGGAAATTAAAAAAGGAAGAAAAGATTAAAAAGTACCAGAGGGATGAGGCACTATCCTTTCAGCTTTCGCTTCCGTTTGGCGGGAAAGAGAGACCAATTTTATTGGACCAATAAAGCTTCGTCTTTATCGCTCGACCTGGCAAATTACTTTGCTCGATCTACCGCGAATTATCACAGAACGTTCCCGGGGCTCCTGCCGTGCTTACTGTACTTTATATTGTACATTAGTATATGGAGAAGCAGTATTTCCTATTCGAGACGACTGTATGGTTTCCTTAGAAAAATCAATGGATACCTCCAAAAAAAAATTAATGTTGATTAAAAAAATATATGTAAATTATTTATAAACATTTTTTCAATTACAATCAAACAACTCACCGTCCGCCTCAATACGGTCCTCACAGTCTCCACTTCCTGTGTCGGCCAACGCGCGTACAGGACGCCGCTGAGGAGCATCAGGAATGCAACAATCCAAACAGTCCAAGCTAGCGCGTTCTTCGTTCTAGCAAGGAGCTTTTGTGCAGTCCTGGTTGCGATTAGCTCCTGCGCTGGAATCTCCAGCTTCTGTGCACGTCGCAATATCTCCTGCAAGCGTCTCTTCGCCTGCTCCACATCAGGTACGCCCATTTTTATTTATCTTGTTCCTTTTTCGCCTCAATTTTTCCACCGAATTCTCACGTCGGACTGTTTATACTATAATAGACTATAGTTCTTCATGGATCCGACATTAGGCCTCAAATTTGTCAAGATACGTCTGATAGTGAAATTTCTCTTTGTAGATGTCAATCTTTCTTCTTTTATCCTTCTTCTACAATCACAGTCTATTGTTCAATCTATCATTTTACTGCCAGTGGGATAGATGCGGTGTTTCCACTATAGCTTCTATACACGAATCGTCGATATTTGTTCTTTTCACGTAAATTGATGGTACGCATGAGAATTCGTGAGCATTTAAGGATTGATAAATTATCGCTGCTCGACACGATCAGGTAAAACGACTGAGCACGACGGTGAGGATTGAAGAAAAACAAGTCGTCCTCAATTGACCCCCCAGCGGTTCTATATTACAGTAGTTTAATAGTATTTACCCAGAATATACCCGAGGGAGTCGAGGAACGTCCACAAAGGTGATATCGTGAGATCTTGATCATCAATCACGTCCAAGGCGATTAATCCTTCGTTTGCGGCGGGAGTCACTGATTTGATGACTTGTGTGGACCAATAAATAATCATCGGATCGATTATGGTCGCGATTAAAGTCAGAAGGTCTGACGTTAATTCCCTGCAGACTGTAAGGGCCCTCCCTACTTCTGCCAGTCAGGTGACAATTAATGACTGCTCTACTTCCTTGCGAGCTTATGGAACAACATCAATTCAAAATGTACACAAGCGAGACAGTCCTGCTTCTCACGGCGTCAAGGTGAAATATACCCGGCGTAATTATTATCCTCTCTAGTCACAAGAAAAATGATTATCTCGAATAGAGTTCAATATATCACCAGACAGCAACACTCGTGGCATCTATCAGCCGTTACTCGGCTTGTATTCCCACACCGTAACGGAAACATTTATCTCAGCTGGTTGGTACTCCTCGTCTGAGAGCACAAGACGTTGACACTGTTTCTTGACGATGTTGTCGTACGTGAAATCATTTGTCTTTGAATTTACCGTCCTAACGACAGAACGAACGCACGGTGAAACTAGATTGAGTTACACGAATTTTGTGACTAGTGCGAAAACAGTGACCGGCGTGACTAGACGTTTGGCAGTACAGATATACCGTCATAACCTAGTCGACCGTCTCGGACCCAGGACAGGCAAGAACTAACCAGCCCAGAGCAAAATACCTGCCCTTATAGATAAAACAAGAGCAGTGCGCATGGGCGTCTACTCGCGCATGCGCACTGACGACTCCCAAAGAAACCTTACCTGCTTCTACTGTCGTTACACTTTTCCACGAGGACTCGCGGCGTCCCTCGAAACAACGTGCCATTGAGTGACGTCGGATCCGACGGAAAGCCGAAGACGCCCGAGCTCGGAGATACACTTGGTACTAGAGACATTCTGAAATGACAGAAGTAAAACAAAAGGCGTAATCAGTCCGAATGGCGTTACCATATGACTAAATACGTAACATTGTCTGTTAGTTTCACGTGGATATATTTCAGACGGTACTACGTATTTAAAAACGTATATTATTAACCCGATCAGTGTAAAACATTTTTTTAACCACTTAAGTGTAGAGGGGGGGTCGAATCGACCTCACGATCGGGATATGTCATGATACTTTACGATAAAATATTCAAATGTATAAGGTCTGACAAATTAATTTGTTATATAAAGGCCCCGTACCCTTGCTTGGTTTCAAAATAGGCAAAGTTCGAAATTTTGGACTGGCCAATCGACCCCCCCTCCGCCGACCCTCCCACACTGATCGGGTTAAATGTATAATTAGTACTGTATCTATCAATTAAAATATCACTAGATTTTCTCTAACATTCTATACCCTTCTTAACCTCGCAACAAATAGCGCATTATTAGGTTAGGAGGAAATCGTAAAGATTTTACAGAAATTTTATATCTTATTTATGTAATACTATACACCTACGTCGAGTCCATTTCTGGGAACCTTTGTCAGCAATTAGTCGGGAATGTTCTCTCAAACGTTGAAAATAGAGAGAAGCGTTAGCAGGCGATTCGGTAACGACTGTAAAGAGTCATTTGGCAAAGTATAATCTGACAAAATCACTGTGGTCCACTGGTGAGTAAATGGGTAGAAAGAGAGGAACCATGGTGGCACTGGTGCTGATGGTACTGATGGAGATGGTCGCAGTTGTAGTAGTAGAAGTATAGGTTATACGTATAACACGGACCCGACCGGAACGATCGATCGCTTAATGGCGACTGGGCGCTCCTGGGCCGAGCAGTCGCTACGGTGACTTGGTAATCCTTTAGAAGCAGCCGCGAAGGAAAAATTCGACGTTAAAAGTATTCGAGTGTGCCACTGGAATCGGGAGCTTGAGATTCGTACAAAGGGTAAGACTGAGACAGAGAGTTGGATAAGGGTGAAGCTGTGTATGATGCTTTCGCTCAAGATGGATTTTTCAAGTAATTTTCCATTTTTGTAATACAACCTCAAAGCGACTACCGGTACGTTTAATTAAGCTACTTGGAATTTCGATACATGGAAACGCGCACTGCTGTTTCTATTCGTCCACTAGTACCCTCTACCGGAAAAATTGCGAACTAAACTTGGATAATTGGAGAATCCTTGAGAAGCACTCGTCGGATGGTCTTCTTGATTTTTATCAACGTTCTTATTAAAGGATGCTCTCGAGGCCAGGAGGTACTTTTGACTGTTGAATAATTTTCTTTTCTTTTTTAATAATTTTTCCGCATTTTTTTCAGACAGAATTTTACTTGGAGAAATACTGGAATACCAATTGAGAATATTACTTGTTGATGGCGCTTACTTATGGGAACGATTCGAGACGCTTGCAAAAACAGAAGGTTCAGGGAAAATAGATAATCGGCTTAAATTGTAATCGGCCTACTGATACCGTCGACCCATCCTTTTACTCAAATAAGATCTTCATCTTAAAACTGACAGAGATTCCTGTGGATACTTTTCAAGTAACGTGGTGAAAATGGAATATAGGTATATTATGTGCACTGTCAATGTCGAAAGATAGATATTTTCATTGTATCTTATAATTTGTGATATCAATCCTTGTGGAAATCATTGTGGTAAATTCTGTGTTTATACGTGTTTGCTGGTAATGCTAGAAATTAATTACGTTGAGAAATTCGTAGTAATTAATATGTCGGCATAGTAGACGCGACGAGTATGGTACAGGCAGTTACATACGCATAAATTCATATAGGTATAGAGAGAGGCGTATAAATTGATTGTAGAAAATTAATTTACAGTTATTTATTTAATCGTGCTTACAAGGGTAGCCATAAAAAATATTTATTCAGTCTTTTATTTATTTATTTATTTATTCAACTTTTGTAATCAAACTGTTTTGATAATCTACCCTTACCGTTGGTACTTTTTTGGAAATTTCTGAAATTTTTATATTTTGTGAGAAATTACAACACTGTGAGGGAATGTGACATTATTCTTCTTGGAGAGGGGGCTAAAATTTATGATACGTAATTTGCCTGCTGGATTTACGGGGTGGGAAGATTATACGTATTGCCAGTCTTGAACCACGGTTGGTACGTACGTATATTGGGATACAATTTGGCCGAGAGCTAAAGGATAGTTGGGTAGGGAGGGCGGCTGGTTGGGGTTGGTTCCATTCGAGGAGCGACAGCCGAACAGTGAGAATTTCGAATAATCCCCGAAGCAATTAAAGTACCGGAACCGGAACTGGGGCGTCATGGCTGAATGAAATCCTCGTGGGAATTAAATTAAAGTGTGCGAGAACATTGAAAACAAATACCCGAGAAGAAGGGTCTGTCCGACTCACAGTATATAGAAAATTTTTTAACCAGGCTTAGGGTCGATTTTAGGGGTGCGTAAAATTTACGTTTTTCGAGAATTTTATCGTTTTCGTAAATTCGAGGTATTTATGGAAAAATTGTAATTAAAAATAGCTCGCGTTATTAGCAACTATACAGGGTGGTCCACTTGAACCTCACCGCGTAATCGTCCCTGGTACTCGTGAAGATCCGCAAAAAAAATGTTCAAAATATATTTTGAACGACTTTGATATTCGCGACCAAAGTACATTATTTTGATGTTCCGCTTCTAGTGGATCACTCTGTATATATATTGTTTAATAAAACTGAATTACCCCATTGAAATTTCCTCGATGAAATAATCTCCTTTATACCGATAGTATTCGGTAATCCCTTCTCAGGACATCTTTATATAGGCAAGACAGTCGTTTGTTACTCCAAGAGAGAACTAAGGGGTTGGAGTCTGGTTAGGGGTAGCTCATTGCAGACTGTCTGGAGATGCCTATCTATAACAGCCACGAGGTCCATCTACTGCCTTTCTCTGTCCCACCAAGAATTTCTTTACCCGTTTAAACTTTTGCACCCTTCCCCACTTATTTTCAACCATTCTACAGAACCTCCCACCCCCGACAATTCATATGAGATCAACCCCTATGGCATCTCTACTCGTACATACAAGCTCAGTCTATGCTCAATAAAAATGGTTCTCAATTATATTACAGATTCGTTGGCATCCAAATTTTTTATTTTTATCACAAAAATCCAGACCTAATTTTTCATCCCTTAATAACAGACTCAGTAGCCGCTTCCCTTATTAATCTCAAATCCCATAGAGGCCAGAGGAAATAAAGGAATAATGAGAGAAAGATAGACGGACGGAGGGAGGGAGGGAGAGAGAGAGGGAGAGAGAAAGAGAAAGGTCGCCCATTTTCGGCTGGCGTCCCGAATAAATAAAACGTAGGTGTTCCAGTTTCCTGCGGGTTCGCCAAAGCCTTTCTAAAATTCGTATGAACCTGTCAAATAAAGAGGTGCGTAAATAAGAGGGAACGCAAAGAGCTACGTAGCTGTCAGGATAGACAGGCACATCTACCTTAGTACCGTAACAACCACTCCGAGAGTTCACCCTCCGTCGTCCCCTGCCACCCCCTACCACCAAAACCCAACGAGGCTGGCATGGATGAAAACATAGGAATTTACCAAGGTACACGAACCAAGTAGGTATAGCTCTAACCGACGCCAACGTACAAGGGGGCAGCAAAAGGTGATGGTGGCTTCTTCTTCTTCACGCGAAACTACCCCGCGAATAGGTCTATGAATGTTTAAGGAGATCCCGGCTATGGGGGAGTGGTGGAGGGTCGGAAACGAACGCACGTTTTTGAAGTGGGGTTAGGGTGAGAAGGAAAATGAGGAATAGGAAAAAAAAGAAGAGCAAAAAAGAAGGGTGGGAAGTAGGATAAGAAAAAGTGAGAGAGAGACAAAATGGTGGAGGAGAAAATATAAGAAAGGGGTAGAAAAAAGACCGTATATGCACATATGTATATACAAGACTGTAGTGTACTACCCTTGTAGAGCCGCGCCTATAACATCGTGTGTAAGATAGGCAACCCTTACGAGATAGAGAACGATATAATATATATGTATACGTGTCTCTACCGGGTAGTTTTTCAGAACGCTTTATGCCGTCACTCCCGCATTCCACCGCCTGGGCTGTCGGTCCCGTTACTTTTTTAGCAACCCTTATTTACTCCAAGCGCCGTTCGACCCCGTATAAATAAGTGACTCCTCGCTCATTCGCGTCGTCCAATGTAAACCGTGAAAGCATACAGAGCCTAAAGTTTTCATTCCACTTTGTTATTCCATCTACTTGATATCTTTTAACTGCCCCCTTCCCCACCCGAATCTCATCCCCTATATTCAACCTTTACAAAAAATCATTTATAATTTAACCTCAATCGCATTGAAATCAGATTTATTTATACATTAAAAGTCAGTGTACCTCTCTGCTTCGTGTTACCGTATTTCTCTACTACCCTTCAGGGAATGACTTTAGGGGTGTAAGGGGGTGCAGCGATACCCCTAGCTTAGTTAACCGTGCATTGTATAACCTACCGACTTTCTCATAATTTTCAATGTATTTTTCCTTTCTCTCGTCATTTTTTTTCTATCGGTATATCGTTTAATTTCCCTGGAGGTTTCATGCGCAGCTCACGAGGAGGTAGGGTGCGACGCGAGGAGGGGTACGGCAGGCTAGATAAACAGAAGAAGAAAAAAGGGGAAATGTACACGAAAGAAAGAAGAGTCTTTTTTGCGCCCTGCCCACCCTTTTACTACCCCTTACGCAAGAAACAGGGTCAACCGAAATCAAATTTAACCGTTGAGACTGACGGGTCGATTTTATCGTCGATTCTCATTATCAAACATGGCGGTCGACATTTCGAATTAACAGATTTTCAAGTTAGCATGCACAAAAGATAGATCATCTACACGTGGAGAAAAAAGAGAAAGAAAAAGAGAGAGAGAGACAGAGAGAGCACGACTAAAGTGATAAGAATTAATAGGAGGGGTTGATTTAACCCCTTATATATATGTATATATAATAAGTTTACTTTCTAGCCTCACGAACAACCACACACTTTACCCTTTAGTCTTTTACTCTACAAATTGACTCAATTGACCGAATTGAAGCTTGATTCCCAATTCCACGTATAATCGGCGCTGTATAGAATCTGGAATACTGTATACATATACATATATATATTTATTTAGTTATAAACCAGAAGAAGTTACGTCCTCTCTGGCTCTCTATCTTGATGCGAGGAAGACTCTTCGGTTCTGATTATCTCCCCTTTATTAATTCCCCATGAATTTATTGGCTATGCTGCGTGACCTCGATTTATCTTCTGATGACTACGGGGCTCCTCTATGCTTCCGATCCCACCCCTCCCCGGGAAAGGTCCCCTCGCCGACATCCCCCTATCAACCTTCACCCTCTTCTCATCGTTCTCAATTACTCTTTATACCCCGCGCACTGCAACCATATATAAACTGACACATCGCCACTCACTTTTATCGTAATCCATATATACCTATCAGAAAAGTGGCGAAAGACAGTACCCAGTCAGACAAGAAAAGTCAATGATCTGAATCGGAGTGAGAAAAAAAGACTAAAGTTTAACAAAACCTCTCTACGCCCATCGTAAGACGTTTAAGACACAAGATTCTCAGGTGTACTTCGTGCGACCGTAGCTCCTCTCATCGGACTCTCAAAACCCGCGGGTGCTGTATCTATAGCGAAGTCTTCCTTTTTCTCCGTCAGTCGTGTGCGTACGCAGGGGTGGAATGAAAAATTGTTGAGTGATCTTTAAATAAGGGTAGGAGGGTGCTGGTATCGTTAGGGGAGGGGTGGCCAGGATGCACCAATGCCACGGGGATAAGTTTGTCCCGGGGGGGTTGACCCATGAGGAGGGGGTGTCTTCTCGCTACGATATTCAAAAGGAGGACTTAGGTCGGAGCTTAGGGCCTACCTTCGTCCCTCCTTTAGGCTCCCACGAGGCGCAAAAAGTCATTACGATCCTCTCGACTGGAGTTGCCTAACCACTTCTTACACTGACACCTCCTCCCAACCGTACTTTAGTTGTCCCGCGGCGTCGCAAGAAAATACCACTGTGCCTTAGCCATAGGATCCTCTTTCATATTTCTCTTTGTGTCATTTAAATCTTTGAGCGCCTCGAGGTATAATGAGACAGAAGGCAGATACCGATGCCAAATACAGAAGCCAAGGGATATTTAACTTTGATAAGGAATTCTTCGTTGCTTTACTTCATCCCCTGTTTCCTGTCTTCGTTCCTTTCGCATCCCCTTTACAAAATAAAAAAAATGTTACGGAGCATCTTTATGTGCAAGGAAAACTCGAAATATACGAATTGCGAGGTGGGATGTAATGTGGATAAAAATTTTTTTAAATTATTTCTTTAAGACAAACATGCTTTACAAACAGGTGGCATACGTAACGAGAATCGAGACAGGCTTCTGTTTGATAAACGGTTTTAATGCAAAGGGGCTTGTGGTCGCTTTTAAAAATATATCAAACAACCCCTAACATTACCACTGGCAAAAACAAACGTTTCCTGCCTCTGGAAAAGTTCGGCGTTCAGACAGCCCTGCGGCATTTTTAAAGGGGAATAATACGCATTAAGATGAAATCTTGCCGTTCTTTGTTCATTACTGTCTAGGTACTCGGAACAGTTATACGCAATATATATATTTTTTTTTCTCGTGTATAGACTCATTCACATTTACCTTGTCTGCACTCGCTATAATTTCAAACCTCCTTTTCTCGGATCTCATTCTTGTCTCCTTTGATATTTCACAAGGCGACGATCTGCGATACGATACCGTTTGAAATTCCCGCCAAACAGACAATTCCTTTTTCGACTGTATTTATGGTAGTGTCGAGCGTGACAGGCGAGACATATGCATATTGAATTTATATAAGGTAATGCTTGGTTCACACGATTGATTATACGTAAAATAAATTATACAGAATTCTGTATAATGCTGTGAAAAAGCATCAAAATCTGTCAGCAGATAGTGTCTATCATAATTTAATAGACATTTGTTAATTAACTATATCTGTATACACTGCCGTCGGAGAGTTTCCGGACGAGGGTATATGGGCTGGCAAAAAATTGAAGTAAAACTCAAAAACGTTTGAGGTTTATTTCGAGTCGTAAAAAGAAGCGGGTATATACGTTATTCTGTAGAAAAATCTTAAATACGATTTATTTGAATGCTGCGAAAAAAGATGCATGCAAAAAGGTTCAAGTACAGTTCGTAAGCCTCGTCCAGAAATTTTCCGACGGCAGTGTATAAATACCAGTGACTACGATTTACGTCTACTAAAAATTTAATCGATAAAGCGAAACGCTGTATAGACTTTAACGTTACGAGGTTTATTGATAAAACGAAAATATCGTACATATTACCAAATTATGTCAGCAATTTAATTACGTCTCTAGTTATTGTATTACCCCGTACATGTTATGCTGAAAAAATATATATTGTGGACTCCCCTTAAAAAGAATATTTTCCATGTACATAAACATAAATAAAGGTATTACAAAAATTTCATAAAATACATAAATCTTTGTGGACATCAAACTTACATATTCGAAATATATACAGCGAAGCTACTACATAATTAGTTTACGTAATACGACGCAGGATAATGACAAGTACCAAGAATATGGAACACGTAACTTCGGAACTTTGGATAAAAAATTTAGATGTCGTTACGATCGATCTCAGTTCGACGATATTACCTTATGCTCGACTCATACATAAATTATGTTTATCCGATAGAAGACTGCATATTTTATTTTATTTTACCATACCACCTCTCCACTCACCGTCATACCACAGAGTCGAGGACTTGTTTTGTCTCACCCTGTACAACCGCCATTATTCATTCCACTCCTGACACTG
>JARQTI010000658.1:368063-422099 GCA_030142655.1 Trachelus tabidus
CCGTCATACCACAGAGTCGAGGACTTGTTTTGTCTCACCCTGTACAACCGCCATTATTCATTCCACTCCTGACACTGTAGGATAGACGTTAAAATTAGTCTGGGTATCAAACGCAACACTAGCGCCGTCTTTAATAACCCGAGTGCTTATTGTATTTGCCGCTTAAACCCGTTAGTACCGATAATGGACGCAGCGATACTAGCGCCAACGTAAACCACGATGCACGGGCCAGACAAAGCAAAGCAACGGAACGGGATCGTAAATACGATTGGGATTAATACAAGGTAAAATACATATAATATTGAAAGGCTCAATTAAGCATAGAGTGAATTGTATAAAGGGTGTACCCGACAGAATCTAATGCTCCATTTTCAACTTAATTTATTGCCGGCCATTGTACTTTGAACGGAGTCGATTTCAAGGAGCCCGAGTAATTCCCTCTAGAGAAGCGGAACGTAAGCGAACCGAACCGTCGGAAGGAGGAAGGTAAAACGGAAGGAACGTAGGAAAACGAGTGACAGAAGTGATCCCAGGAAATCCAGGAGACGTTACGAAGGTAGAATATACAGATACCCGTAAAGTTGGCAGCATTGCACATTGTTTCTTATTCGATCGTCTTATAATAACGCAATGGCGTAGCTATCTTTTCTCTTTCTCTCGTTCGATCCGGTACTACCTAATATTTGTCGCTTACGACGACACCTAGTTTCACAGGGTAGATTAGCAACCCTTAAATGATTGATCAACAACCCCCAATAATCTCATATGTAAATTTACCCTAAATATTACAGGTTATAAATCAGTATTAACTTACCTTAGTCAAACAAATGACTCTTCCCTCTTAGTATCCTATAGCTACGACGTATATATATACCTGCCATGTGCGATGACCCACAATTTTCTTTGTTCCTCGGCATCTCCCTCTTTAGCGTCGAGACGCGTTTATCGTTGGGGACGTCGTGCGAGACGAGTTCTTTCATTAACGCGACGATGCTTGACAGATCAATAGACGCCATTAACGTGACAGAGCATGAGGTCATCACCCTTCCCTCTTCCTCCTCCCTTCGTGTATGTAACTCAAATGGCTTGGTAAGTTATATATGTATATATACGTTTTATATGTATGTATGTGGGGGGGGGGGGGGTAGGAAACCACCTCTATCTCACGGGAACGAACGAAAACAAAACGGTGTTGCGAGGGGTGATACATTTTTTTGTTTTCCTTGTTCTGCTCTCTCTCATCCGGATTACACAGGGGTTGGTTTATGGGGGTGCAGAGAGCGAGGGAGGAGGATGAGGGGGGCGTTGGGGAAGGAAAATAAAACGAGCTAACGGGGTGAATCGCTTTATACTCTTACCTTAGCACTGTCGCGAATTCACTCTTGCTTTTGGCACTGTTACGATCAGCCTCAACTACTTCCGGTTGCGAAATATGCAATGGAGAATATCGACAGATGGGTTCACGTGGTATTACGTACGATGACCTCTTGTTCTGTTGCACCAATTGGATTTCCCAGATACATGCTCATTTCGGTTAAGCACCAATTGACAGGATTCTACTGTCAGAAGCAGCTAAAGTTTTCCAGTTGGATGTTGGCAACTGGCCAGTAGCGGCCGACTGATCGGAACAGGGCCCCTTAGGGGGCTTTGGATTTTTGAAGTTTCGTATACCTACCGTGAGTGCGAGAGAGAGGGACTTATTGAGGTGTTGCGTGCGTAAGACAAGGACGCGTATACCAGTTGCACGAATTCACAGGTGAGACACTACTTTTTTCAATTGATTTTGTATTATTTGAATTTTTATTTTACGTCTAGTTCTGCTTCTTTTACCTTCTTGGAGGAATATACAAAAATTATTAATATAATCCATATCAGTGGCTGACGCTTTTCAAAATGTGGCGTATGCTGCAATGGCAGTGCACATGGTGCACAGTCAAGGTTAACAGTAACGTATGAGCACACGCGAAAGTTTGCCCGTACATTTTCTTGACGCAAATACGAGAAACCGACGACAGCTGACACTACATGAACTCTGTCGTGACTTCCTGAAGCCTGATTAAACATACGACAATCAAACCTGAGTTTCGTTTGTTTACTGGCTAAAGAGTTGCTGGCACGAATTCTCGCGAGAGAACCTGGCAGTGCCATATATATACATATATCGACCCACGAGAAAGGATTGGCAGAGGAAGCATTGAGTAATGCGCACAGAGGATTACAGACAAAGAAATTGAGAGTAGAAAAAGCATAGTATAATGAAATTAAAAAAAAAGTACGATATCGAAATTTGAAAATTTTAATTTGTAAAAATAATTTTTTATACCTGTTTTTACCCCCTGTTGACAGAGTTACAAGAGCTAGCACAACTTAAATTTCTGTACAATCAAATACAAGCTGATAAAACTCATGTCGGGGCATAGGTACGCCCCTGAAAAGTTGGGGTAGCGAGAAAAACTAAGTGGTAGGTGGTACGCGCTCGCGTAACCAAGGGGTACCAGTCATGGTGGATATCCAATGTGGGAGGTGAAAGGGAGGGAAGGGCCCCTAAGTCCCTCGACAATTTATTTTTCAATTTCGCCAGCGCCGACGTAAGCCTAATAACGGTGCCATCTCTCCCCATAACGCGAAGCACGTCAAGCCGTGGCCCATGGTAGAGGAGATGTTTGGGTGGTAGGTAGTGGAGAGGCTGCGTTACCCGATGCGTACGGATTCGGGATGACAGTGTGTATCCGTTATATATTTTTCGACCTCCCCCCTCCCCCCTCCATACCACCCTCAACGGAACACCGGACCCTCTCATAGAGCCACGAATGTGTTTGCATGATTCCTCGTCTGCCTTCTGGTAAAATCATCTCCAACCCCCTTACTCTTTGCTCCAGTCCCTCATCCAGCCCTACCTGAACCTAGAAATCTTATCCACCCCCACGTGGCAGCCTCTTTCTTGGGGTTACAGCCATCTTTCGAGGATTTTCGCACCCTTCGTTATCGCCGCCTGGATACGCCAAGAGGATTTTCTACAGTGGAAAAAAATTTTTTACAAACAAAATTGCCGACCGAACCTACCTCAGGATCTTCTTGGGACAGCCAGTGTCATAAATTGAATGGCGCGAGCTGCTTCTGCAAGGCTGCTCCTATGATGTACCATTGATGTAGGTGGATAACTGGTTATATTTTGTCATTGCTCCATTTTATTGTCTTTGTCTTTCCAGTGAAATAGCGCCACTGGAACAACGCCAAGAGCCCCTGGATACCTAACACCAGGACCTCTCCACGCTCTTCGTCATTCCTTTTATTCATTCTTCAGCAATACTCCACATATGGATGGTGACGAATGCTCGTCTATGGACGTGCACTTAAATGCGATGAAAGAGGAATACCACATGGACGCTACCCGTACCTCGTTATAGCTGCAGGACACATCTTCCTCGTCTCCAGGAGTAGAAGCAGCAGGGCCAATACCAGTACAGTTGTATACGAAGAAGGTATGGCCCTGGGCTTTCCGGTTAATTCACAGCACCATTTTCTACGTTTTTTTAATTTCTCCAACTCTCATCCCAGGCATGCACTGTCTATGTACCTATATAGTAAAGTATATCACCGTATACAGGTATACTTACATGTGTGTATATATATGCATAAACTCTAATCCTGGCTCTGAGCCCAGAATCAAAAGCACCCTTAGCGCTCCTAGTACCCGGTCATACATTTTCCAGTACTCCACCCTGTCTGTCCGTTACCTGTACCCCGTCTTCCTGGTCCCAGCACGTGATTCCTAGAGAAGAAGCAGACTTAAAAGAGCTAGAAGAATATAGGTGCAAGGGAATGGAACGTCGAAGTAGATGAGGAAGAGAAGTACAGGGGTGCAATGGGGATCCAGTCGAGGATGGATCCGGAGGAGGTGGGTCCTGGCTCCTCGGTTTAATTTGGTGGCTGTTTATTTGCCCACACGGTACCTCGTCCACCGTTTCTCCTGAGGATGAGGGGTTTCCTACCCCTACCCATACTTCTCTACTGGCGAAGCTTCATTCCTCATCGGGTCTCTCTAGCTCCTCCGTGGTAAACACTCCCAAAGACAAATAAAGAGAACCAACCCCTTTGTCATCTCGCGAGATTCTGCTATGGCTACAGCCGCAAGCAATTCACGAACAGACTGCGCCATCCTCGAGGCAATGAAACAAGGCCGGTGGCCTCCTCCGCTCATTCCTTCCTTCCTTCCTTCCTTCCTTCCTTCCTTCCTTTCTTCATTCATTCGTTATCATTTGTTCATTCCTTTTCGTTACGTACCCTTTTCCTTCGCCTTCTGAGATTTCACTCTATTTACCCAAGTCTGAAGCCACGTCTCGTCTGGTTATTGTCTTTTATTTGACGCCTCTCTTCATCCTCCTTTGTCTCTCTTGATTCGTCGCTCATTCACTGCTTCTCTTTCTCTCTCCTTCCTTGCCAATCTTATACAAGCGAGATTGCTGCCAATCTGTAAATATATATACTATATATATACGTATACCTATACTACAGTCGTCTTTACCGCTTTACTATTGGAAATTTTACCTTCGGCCTGATAGCTCAATTTTCTTCTTACCAATTTTTTTACACGGCTCCCTCCTTCACATTTCTTTAACTATTTACTTTTCTTTTCTTCACGCTGAGAATCGTAAAACTTCAATGTCTCTCTTCTGTAATCTTGAGGTGATACCCTTTTTCTTTACAGGGTAGCCTTGCTGGAGAATATGCTTGCTTGTCATTTTGGGGACTAATAAGCCGTCCCTGGTTAGGTACCCCAGTCGATTACAAGCGAGAAGATTGCCTTTTTTTTCTTATTGGATTTCAAGACCTTCGCGATCGTACGATTTTAGATCTCTATTTGAAACTGCTCAATAACTGTGGCAATAAATTGGAGTTTTTTTAACTTCTGTTTTTTTTTGTCGCTCGTCCTAAAGCAGAAGTTTGCTTTCATCCCCCTTTTACATTTAGGGAATGGGAAATCCGCTGCTTGACTTTATGGTGATTCTAACGGTACGAGCTTTTCGTTATATTTGAAGATTCTTTAGAGTGCTTCGAATAACTTCAAGGACAGCATAGAGGTTATAACAACTGTTATTTCGCACGATGGAGTTTCAGGCGGATCAGGCAATTTTGAATTGCGACACTATTTGTCTAGTTTATTGAACCCTTAAAGCTTACCCCTTTGGGTGTTTGTTTATTCAGCGAGAATTCGGCAGGACGGATGACGCCGTGCAAGGCAAATATTGCAAACAATAGCTGGCTTGATTGTTTGACAAATTAACTGTAGGATATCATTATAATTAGCTTGCGAAAGAGTACGATGCTGTCGTATACACATTACTCTTGAAATTTTAATATTTCAAAGCGAATGACAAACACTGTTGGCCGATGGAGTTAACTTTTTTATCGCACGTTACATTCAGAATGTCTAATGTGGTGCCATCTTTTAGATAATACGACAGTTGATGGTCAGTCGGTAAAACAGGGAGCGCGTCATTACATATCGTCGGTAAAGATGATATCTAGTACTGTACGTCCAATATGGCGCTTTCGGTTGGTAGAATTTTTTGTATGTACCAGGTGAAGTCTATGCTTTAAGCTTACTTTCTTACAGTTGACAACTTACCGCTAGCTGGGCAACGATTGAACACAGTTTGTCCGCGTTAATAAAGTAATAACTGTTTCGACTCACAAGTGGTAGGACTCTCCATCATGCTGTGCTGTTTTTTGTAGTGAGGCTGAAGAACTCCATTCCCGACACTGTGCTTCGGCATCTTTTCGAACTGAGGACGTACGTTGAAGTAACATAGAATCACGCCGGAGTGAGGATAGGAACCAAAGAGTATCGCATTTATTATTATTTCCGTGTACATATACAAATATCCGCGCGTTACCGGCTTGGTTTACCGGTGGATTATTTAAACTTGTCGCACGTCACCTAGTAGCTGCTGAATCGACTCGCTTACCGGCGTCCGGTTATTGTTACGCTACTCGCAGCTCGCGTAATTTTCTCGTGTAAGCTTGATTTGTGGTAATAGCGATGTCCTTAGAATGCATTAGGATGTTTCACGAGAATCCTTTAATATAACTGTTCTGACGGTTACAATGACATCAAGCCCGGTAAGTTGCCTAGTATATTTATCTTTGCTCAACGGTGCCAATAATTGGTATCTACTAAGCCGTACGCTAGATGGCAGCACCATACACATCGGATATTTGAATTAAAAACCGCGATTCCAAAATTCTATACGAAGCAGTAATTTGCAAGGAATAAGAGGAGCAGAAAAATGTAAAATATCACATTTTTCTAAACATGATAAGATTCCAAAATTATTTTCCCAACAATACTGGCTCTTGCATTCGGTAAATGCAACTGACTTCACATCCTTTACGTCTCTCCCTCTGTGCTTTCTCATTTAAAAAATTGTTCCTTCTCGCAATCCCCTATAAATGCCACCATATATTCCAACGGAGGGTCGAATAATACAGCAGAATGATTTACAATGGCGTACACACGCGAGATTTCCATCTTTCTTTTTTCTCACTCTGCACCTCTAAAGGGGTTGGTTTTCCTTAGGAGTGTCAGCGACGCATGGGGAGTCGGGGACGCGGAGGGTGCATGAAAACCGACCAATCGCGCAATAAGCTGGCAAGAATAAAAAGCGAAGAAGAAAAAAAATGGCGCAGGCTCCGAATGCTTCTGGTACCTACCCACACATACAAGTCTGGTACTTATACCTGACAGGACTTTGGAGTCCTGGCTCGACCTGGACTTTTATTACAGATTAGCCCCTTTGGAACCATCGATACCCGATTCGGGGATGCTTTTACGAGCGTGCACCCCTATAAAAGTATCTATTTGCTGTTTTCCAGGTTCGCGGCTGCACACGGATCTTCAGAGGAGTAATGGCCGCCGCCGTGAGAGAGGACAGGCCTTATGAAATGGAATAAAGCGAGGTGGAGGAAGTGAGAAGAAGAACGAAGAAGACACAGAAGAATACAGTAGGGGATGAAGAACACCCTTCATGATTTTTAAGGAGTCTTTCTTGGGACAAGGATCCTTTTTTTTCGGTATGGACTCTTTCTATTAGTCGGATGCTGCGGGACCATTTCTTGGTATTCTTTGCTCCTTTGGTATGTCCGCAGAAAGTTTTTGGTTCTGTCGACATCGCGTCTTGTCTCTTTCTGCATTTTTTTTCTGTTCCTAGATATAAGTATGCATTTTTGCAACGAAAATTCTTTTGATTCAACTATTACATTTTTTTTTTCATATGTTTCAGACTTTTCGCCTCGCTATCGTTTTGACTGTCCCGGAGACTTGGATTATACGACTGTCGATATCGATCGTCGATTACTTTTAAGATTCACGTAAATTCTAATCGCCCTTATCTCATTTGGATTTCTGCGATAGCACATGCCACGTCTGATAATCAGATCTTCGGTTTAATTAGACGTCAAGTGGCTCTCTTTAGCGGCACGAAGACGGCTCTATTATTTGTCTCTTGCTTATCGTACAATCGTGATAGGAAAAAAAAATACAGAGTGTTGCCTGAAAATGTGAGTCTGTCTGAAAATCTTTGGTTTAAGACTAATCCTACTGCCTCCCTTAATATCGCTAATAACCCAAAATCTTTATAGCCATAATTCCCGCCAATTGACGTAATAGAATTCTTATTTGTTATCAAAACTTTTTTTTCTACAAAATTACGCGTACACGTGTCGCGCACCGTTACGACCAAGCAGCACGTGACAGGCGGTACTTTTTTGAAATTATTACATAACCTAAAAAAAACCTTACCGAATTAATGGCTGCCAGCATTACTCTCTATTCGAAATTCTATACCGAAATTCCACTCACTCACAAATTCCTTCGTCGTTCCACCAAGTGAGCAATGTCAACAAAAAAATTTTTCAGTAGTATCAGTCGCACGATAACGGTCGTATCTGATCTGATCTTAAAATTCCAATCTCCATTTCACCCTATAATCCTTGCGTTAATATTACCACCCCTATTTCACTGACGAACGATTCAAATATAATCGTAACTTATAAAATTTCAAAATAAGAGGGAGAGAGGGGATGATAAATATTTTTTTTAATTCCGCAATAAAAAAACGTCGCGGCGTATTAAGCCGATTAGAGGATGAACAAAAAAAAGATATGATAACGTACCGCCAATAGAATCAGCTTTAATTTATTAATCATCGTCATCATTGTCGTTAATCATTGAAAGCACAAACACCTGAGACTATCAAAAATAATTTTAGTACACAAAAATCTGAGTAAATCGCTACCATTGATACACAGTGTAGCTCAACAATAATTTATGGTATCCCGTCTTTAACCAATCTGTATAATTTGTAGCGGATCATTCAAAAATAATTGACAGTCACAAAAGCAGTTTTCGAATTCAGTCAAAATCCAGACGTATATTCCCTCATCACTATACAGCATACATATTACACACGCTTGTAAAAGATTGAAATTCCCATAGGGACCAGCAGTTAATAATCCCCCCCTCCCCCTCCCCCCGTAACACTCCCCCTTTCCCCTCCTTCCCCTCCCGCAGAATCAACCAAGACAATTTGCATAGCCATGATTTACATTCACAGCATTCGATGGTCCATTCATCCGCAGTCATCGCATACCCAGTCATTTAAAAAATATATCTATAGAGTGATCCTACAAAAAAGAAATCATCTCGTTACCCACCCCATACTCATTACCCATAACCATAAAAATATATCCCCCATGAAAATTGTTCAAGATTCGTGTATCTGAAAATATTTGAAAGTTATTTTAAAAAACATTGCGTATTCACCGTTATATAAATTATTACCAATATATATAATTGCCCATATACATACGTGTTATCTTTGAACGTTCCTTGCAGGAAACTCCGAGACATTGAGCGAAGAAGTAAGAAAGTAAAAAAGTACAAGAAAAAGAAAAAGAGAAAGATCTAGCTCCTCGTCGAAGGCTTCTGAAACTTGTTTCTGTGTCTATTTCCAAGTGGGATGAGGTGCTTTTGGCTTTCGAGGGGGACGAAGTGGATGAACCCGGGTATGGGGTCAGACATCGATCTGGTAGTTAACTCAAGGGTTCCCTAGGGACTCGTTTTCGCTTCTACTCTTCCACTCTGTATCCCTCTTTCTGCTGGGCCACTTTCATTCCCGAGACTCTATGTCTGTATATATGCTATATGTGTATATATATGTATATATATACAATAGACGAGTGTCTATTACTCTTTTTCAGATTCATAGTTAAACCAGAAGAACCAACCTTTACGCAATGACTATGATTTCTTTATTATGGTCATACCATTACTCACACTCCCTTTTTATTGTTCTCGAGAATTACGTATCTCTTCGCTGGTCCCTTTAGGTCGAGTTGACAACTTCACTTGGTGTAGACATGTATAGGACATTGGATAAAATCGCGCAAGGAAGGGCTGGTGAGCATTGGGTCCATGCAATTGTACGTATCCAAGTATAGATATATTGTACGCCAAAAAATTAACAGCAATGACTTCTTTTTATTTATAAACATTATTATTCATCCTTATACTGTTTTTTGTTAACATTATCGATTTTTGCTCGATTGTCAATCGATTAGACTTCCGGGCTAATTATAACCACGTGGGGAAGGATACGTGTGTGTGTGAAAATTCGAAGTTGGGTGAAATTGAATAAATTACCAGAAACTCATTTTTTTTTCTTTTCTTAATTGTCACTTGATTATTTATATTGTGCACAAGATTTACGAAGGAGGCTCGGTCCATCTCCGTTTATGTTATTCATGTATAAAATTTGACGTACGTGCCAATAGTCGGTTTTTCAATTGAATATATATATATATATATAATATATTTTTTTCCCATTAACAGAAAAATAAAGTAATATCTAGACTGTACAAATCGATGATACATAATAATAATATTAATAATAATAATGATAATCGTAATAATGCACCGCGATAGTAATATGCGATAATTAATGTTTAATTAATTGACCGATTAATCGATAATAATAATAATAATAATAATAGCTACTACAGGTCGGAAAAGCGAGAAAAATAGTTTGTAATAAAAAAAAAAGATAACGTCGACTGTCAACTCGCAAAATTTTACAATCGTTCAGGTTCGAAGTTCACGGCTCCTGCTCGGCCAGTGCGATCTGTGTCCGTCTGCACGTTAATAATAGCAATGATAGTAGCGATAGCAATCAACATTAATATTAATAATAATAATACGATCGATAATAACTTATTACTCGTTAAGCGTGCTATATGTACAAATTTTTGTTTCAACATATGATAACATGAGATTTTTCATTTATTACATATATTAATTCGTTCCCTCTCTCTCTCTCTCTTTCTCTCTCTTGCACCCACGCACACACACTCTCTCTGTCTCTCTCTGACTCTCATTTACTTTATCAAATCCTTATACTTTACGATTGCTTACATACTCTTTACAATTATACACCTTCTCCCCCCCCCCTGTCTCTCTCTCTCTCTCTCTCTCTCTTTCATACGTACTATAGATTTACACATATTTCTTTTCACTCTATTCTTATCTTTCGCTACCCTCTCTGTCACTAATTGATTCACGGTTTCTCTTACAGTGTATTCCGTATACTTTTTATATACTTTGTAATTCATCGTTACCTTTGTTTTTTTATTAAAAAAATTTGTTTCCCAATCCCTCCCATCCACCCTCTCCTGTAAATGAAATTTAATCGCGATTAAAGATTAGTAGCACGCATTCTCGATATTTGAAAAAAAAAAGATATTTTCCTATATTCACCAAACGGACTCAGCCAGCTGCCACGTGCTACTGACAATGACTGTTATTATTCAGAATCATACATATTTTCATTGTAAAAAAAAATAATTGCGCAAGTATAAAAATCAATGACGAGAATTATCACTGTCATTTCAACGTCTTTCACGTGCCATACGCAACACATGGATGAAACTCGAGCTTCGTCGTCAATAATATTTTCGAGTCGTCCGAAATCATTTAAATTCCATTCGGTGTGATCGGCGCTGTTGTTTATCGTCAAAAATCGTATCCAGATATCTTCGACGATCTCATGCATTTATCTCGTATGATTTGTGCACGAACGAAACAACACGACGAACGCAGAGCAACCGTTACGCACGCGTATACCTATAGCTGTTACGGGCTTAAAATTCATATATGCCTGAGTGACGATCTCTCGCGATTGCCAAAAATTCAAACGGTTGCTTTGCCTTTGCCGAAGATTAAGGAAATACTTGTTAAAGGAGGAAATCGAAAAATTATTATTTTCATTCGCAACGATATGTTTCGTATCCACTGTAAAAGTATTTTTCAAGATTAATTATACGTTGCGCAATGGGAGGCTGGAGAAAACGAATGACGAAGATAGAGAGAGAGAGAGAGCGAGAGCGAAAGGGGTGGGCGGAGGATGTAGGAGGAGAGAGAGAATATTTAAGCTGTAGAACAATGACGGAAAGAGGCACAGACGCGATTAGCATAAATTAATTAATAATTATTATAAATGCTAAGGATGTGACGGAGATTGGACAGATAAGGATCAAAGATAAGAAACTACCGAGTATGCAGGAGTCTTACGTATCGATGGGGGGTCGGTGACTGGTGGGAACTAATGGACTGTATATATACATATATATGTTACATATAATAATATAGTTATTTACCACATGTAACACGTGTGTCTGTCGTAAATATCTGAAGGAAATGTTTTATATATATATACCTTTTTTTCTAGAACTGTGCTCGGTACAGTGACTTTAATTAATTCTATTTTTTTTATCGACTAACATTCTTATTTGCATTTTTGTAGGTAGCTTGTGTGTGTGTGTATATATATATATATATATTCCTATTGTCCGAATTAACATTGTGTACGTGACGTTTCGTAGATAGATTTTTTTTTCAACAATCGCTGTCAATGATACAATAAAATATTTACAAAATTGCTTAAAAACGATGGTGGGCTTATTTTCAAAATTCGTATTTTCGCTACGAAGGGAAGCACTGCGCCAATGAACGATTAGCTCGAAATAAGATTCGGGATGTCAGTTTAATTAAAAATTGGATATATTGAATTTTCTTTTGTTTACGCGTGACTAACGAGACACGCGGGAATATGAAAATTGTTTTTCTCGAGAGATAATTTAAGGGTACGTTTTATTATGATAAATTAAAAAAATATATATGATCTTTCGAGTAAAAATAAAAAAATAATTTAACGTTTCCATCTTTCGTATTACTTACAATATGTAAATCCTTGCTCGAGGTAAACGACGGTTGACCGTGACGATACTTGAGAATTAGTCACTTTAAAGTAAGTGTTTAATTTTAAAGAAAAAAAAATTAGTTGGTTCCCCGATTTACATATTTTTCTTGTTCCATTGGTTCAGGCTCTCCATAGCGTGCGACAATCGATTATAACCAAACGATGATCCGTTATTACAGTAAGCTTAATGATTTGTCATTTGAAAACTACATACAATTATTTTTATTATTAAAATTAAAACATCACATGGTATCATCCGGTCACAATCCGGCGAGCGTATGGGCGGGATGGCTGTGCTGATGTGAGTGGGAATGAAGAGATGCTGGCGAGTGGCCAAGAGCTGCCAGCGAGTGGGGTGGGCCCAGACCCAAAGGTGGGGACCCACCATTATGCATAAGTCCACCGAGCATCCCTCCCATTCCGCCTAACGCTGCTAAACTGGCCATACCTCCACTCGCGGCAGCGTTCAGAGCGTCTGTACTTGGCTTCGAGTCCTTTTGCTCCAATTCCTCCCGTTTTTTCACCTGCTTGCGTTCCTTCGCTCGTCGATTTTGAAACCAAATTTTGACCTGAATGTGAAATTAAAAATGGACTCATATCTCACGGCATTCACCATTTTGTCTTTCGTTGAGTCAAACTATTTATGCATATATGAACTTGTGGTTACAATCGAGACGATCGTTTCACGTATTCCGTCGCATAAAGCACTGATCGTGTTTGTTTATTTTTCGAAGAAAAAAGATTTAGTCATTTTTCGCGAAAATGGAAATTTTTTATTTTGAGACTCACCTGACGCTCCGAAAGTGCTAAAGTTGCTGCGAGCTCGGCCTTACGACGAATTGTAATGTAACGGCTGTAGTGAAACTCCTTCTCCAGCTCGAGTCTTTGTTGGTCCGTATAAACCACCCTGTACTTATCCTTTGTCCTCGTTTTCCCTGCAAATCATCAAATGCGCTGTTATCAATAGAAACAAATGAGTGATATAATAACGGTGTTTGCTCATATAGGATCAGTCGTATAACGCGTACTTTACGTGTTCCAGTTACGGATAGATTCGTATACAGTAATAAAAAAGAATAATAAAAGAAAAGGACGACGCTTTCGCGATGTTCAGTTTTGCAACGCCCCGTAGTGTGAAGATAAAAAACCGTGCTAACGCGACCGAGATAGGCGCGGCCATTATTATCATCGCAGATAGGCGAAAAAAAAACATGCGTCTTCGTCATGTCGAGCCTCTCGTGCTAATTAAACCGCATGATAAGCGACAGCGCGTGTTTCGGTCTCGCTTGGTCGCTACGACGACACATGCGAGCGATTACCGCTCGCCCTTTTACACACGTTAAATTGAGCGAGGACGCGTGCCGTCGGCGACACCGCGAACTAAAGTTACGTACCAAAAGCGGAATCATACAGGAAAAAATTAAAGCGAAACGGTCTCTTCCGTAAATACTCAAAGTCAAAAGTATAAGAAGGACACAATGAAACAAAAATTTCATATAGTGTAAAATACGCGTGCCATCATCATGCGTGGGTACGTCACAGGAAGATAAGGATATGACAATTTTTGGTAAAGATATCGAAGAAAAAAGTTTTCAAGCGAGCGATCATATTAGCGATGGTCCGCCATATTGGTTAACATCCATCCCATGATGCAACAGGACTCAACCGTTATACTGTTCTACTATAGTGCACTTAATTCCTCGTACTCAACAAGTATCAGGTTTACTAATATTTTATATTTCTTGAAAAAAATTCAATTTCACCCATTTTCGTTTCTCACGAACACCCTAATCTTAGTCCGTTATTTCCGTTAAAGTTCATCGAGAGTAGAAACCAGCCGGATAGAACCGCAAAGCTGAAACGAGTGTATAAGAGGGTAGACGGAGTGAGAAATGGTGGAAGAGAGGATCGGCAACGTAGAGGCCAGCACGATTAGATAAGACCCGTGTCGGCGAGATCAAAGCCTAGCCACGTTAATCCACCACTACTCGATAAGTCGAGGCCTTCGTGGCCCACGGCTCTTCTTCCTCGCGTTATTTCATCGTGTTTTATTATTGCTGTCGATTCTCTCTCTCTCTCTCTCTCTCTCTCTCTCTCTCGCGCTCTCTCTCTCTCTCTCGCGCGCTCTCTCTTTCTCTCAGTGACAGTATACGACCTCTCTCTCTTTTTTTCTTTTTCCTTCACACAGCCATCTTCCACTCATTTCCTTCTTACGTCCATCAAGGAGCTATTAATCCAAACACTCTCCTGGGTACTCCGGAACGCGGAACAGGACTGCCAAAGAAATCCCAAAATTCCTAGGATAGAGCACGGGCTCCTTCGTCGCGTGACGACCGAGCCTATAAAAATTCGTATAATCGAAATTCATGACGAACAATTTCACCGGATGGACACTGGAACGTTGAGTCGCACGTGAACCTAGCAATGTAACAATGTAACCTATGGTTGTGTGAACCAACATCAGGATTACTGGCGGCCCTTTTCATCTTCCGATAGCGACGATATCCCTTCCTCTCTTTATTCAACTCCAACCTCCTAGTTCTCAACGTAGCCCATGCGTACCTGTAACGCCCGAGAGAAACGGTTACGCCATTTTTTAAATATTTCAAAAAAAAATATTTCGCGTAAACTTCGTTTTTCAATTTTTTTTTGTCTTCATCGTACAGTATTTTCGGTATGGCAAGAGTTTAACATAAAATTTGAATTTTCGCGTGGGATTACTTCTTTGAATTTTCAAAATTTTTCACTTTTTTCTTTGGATGTCTTCCATCTTTCGTTTCCGCTCTTTCTCATAGGAACTGAATGTGTTCTCGGCCGCTGAGTGAACTCAGAATCCAGCCAATCCATCATAGTATCGTATGAAGCTACAGTTGAGGCCCCCGGGGCCCTAATCACTATCGAACTACGAGTTTATATTGAAAAGCGCCGACATTTAAAATAGGCTGATTTTGGAAAGCCCAGGAATTAGCGGGGATTTGTCGGCGCTTTTGATGCGGCCGTGCTTACGACGGCTCGGCTATCTCCGGCCATTCTACGGCGGATAAAGAATCGACCGACCAATAAAGGAGTGAGGGACCTGCGATTTTTTTAAGTCCCTATTCTCGGGTAGCGATTAATTTCACGATAAAAGAGAAGGATGACGAAACGGAATTAACGTATAAGACTCGTCGACGATCGTATCGAGATCAGTATTACACGGGAGGTATTGCAAATTGGTTAATAGAAAATAATTAGCAGTGTCGAAAATTAGGAAAATAAATTTCAAAATTTTTTCCCATAATTTTTACGCCGAACCCGCGCATTTCAATTGAGAAAAAAGAAAGTAAAATCTTCCAATAAATCAAACAAACCGCCGGTAATTGGTCAGCATTAAAATTTTCAAAGTCAAGTGCACGTGTGAAACCAAAATTCGAGAAAAAATATTTTTTAAACGTACATATAATCTTCGATTTTATAAATATAACAAAAATTTACGTATTATCGCAGGCAATTAAAGTAAACGAAAAACGAGTCCATACGGCTTATTGATATATACGTATATAGGGACGACACATGGCCCAAAAGTACCTGACGTAAGAGGACCCTAGAAGAAATCTGATAGCGACATAACCTAACCTTAGTATCTCACAATAGGGCCAATTGCGCCCTTACTGACGAATGTCCTAACACATTGGGGATGGTACCTCTTCCTAACCCAAATCTCTGTCTCTGCATGTATAAGGGTAGATCTATTTTCTCTCTCTCTCTCTCTCTCTCTCTCTTTCTCTCTCTCACACACACACACAATATGTATACACATTTTTCCACGGTGGACTTTCCACGCACGGAGGCACGCGCTCCCGCAATTCGTATCGCGAAATGGAAGAGGAAACGTTGTAATGGGGTGGTTACGAGACCCACGAGGCCCATTTGCAACCCTCCATGAATGCCACTGTCCTAACCAACAGCCCCCACCTCTAAACCCCCCTTTCCTCCGCTCATGCCTCGCGCCATTTGACGCAGTCTTCGCGAAGCCAAAAACCAGGGTGCTTCAATTCCTCCCGTACCCCGACGTCACTTTAATGCTTCACGATTTCGTCCTTTAAATTTCTTCACACTTTTACACCATTTCGCAACTCATATTACCACTTTCGTATTCCAATGAGACACCCTTACGTATCGCGCATTTATATTTCCTCCCTATTTCTGTCCAATTTTCTACGTTCCTTTGTCAGACAAATTTTATTATCAAAAGTGGATTTGCTGTTTTGGGCCAGTTTTGGATTTTTTTTTTAGGACTATGTACACACGCAAGCTTTTTTTATGTCTCTTCCGTTTCCTGTACGCTTTTTGATTCTTACGTTTTACCCCCCTCCCCCGCGCCTCCTACCCCCCCCCCTTCTGCTTTTTCCTAAAGGTGGTTAGGTTACTTTTGCTTTTTTTCCCCTTTTTTTTTCATGGAATTTACCTCCAAGGTCGTAATTGCCCACCGAGAACGTTGGAAAGGTTCTTCGGGTGCGCTTGGGGCCTTTTATGGGACCCCGTCGGGCCGCGATTTTATTGGAGAGCTTAAGATTCCCCGTTGAACACAAAGGACCCACCCCGTCCTGCCCGGAAAACAATGCGTGATTTCCACTCTCAGATTGTTATTATTATATTGCACTCCGGGCCTCATAGACTGCACCCCCCCCCTCCTCCCTTATGTATTGTAAACTTGCCTTTACGTTCTGACCGTTCCGTGACGCGCTCGAATTTGCCAGCTTGTCGACAGTCTCGCACTTTGGGACTCTCATTGGGACCGTTAGGTCCCGAGAATGGCACGAATCCCAGCGACAAGTAAATATACCACAGAGGCCGTTTCAAAAAATTAGGTCGTTCCGTATTACGCTTTCAAAAAAAAAATCACCTCCCTCACACAATCGCTAATACCCCCGGTACCGTACACCAGACGAAGATATTTTCCAAAAAAAAAAAAATAATAATTTCCCAACAAAAAAATTTCAAATCCCATTCAAATTTCCCGCCACTCGGAAAAGATGCACTACAGTCACTCGAAAAAAACTATCGCACGCCTCAGCCAAGCGTTACAATAATTAGCTTCGAGAATGTCACTCGGGCCTAAAAGAAAGCTATATGCAAAAAAAATGGCGTCGAAATTCGAGCCAGGACCGTATAATGGCGTCTAAGGAAATAGCGTGTCGCATAGTTAGATTCATACCAGCCAGCTATACCAACATTAACGAAATAAAAGGAAACCAGAAGCACGCAACCTTAATGGCTGCCAGCAATGTACAGACACAGAAAGAGAAAGACTAGTTTTCATTCTGACATACACACACACACAAAATCAACATACGAAAACAGTGGTCGTAAGAGAACACATGATGGCGGCGAAATTGGTAGCGAAAACGGAACCAGAGAATGGAAGTATAATTACCAGCGGGAAACACGAAACGCCAAGGTAAACACGCACGCAGGTACTTCTTTCACGAAATTCGAATTTCTAATGCCCACCACGATAAGCGTATACACACATATGTAGCATTTATATATATCGTCCTTCCTCTTTCCTCTCGAAGGAAAAACTTCCCCCCTCTCTCTCTATCTTTTCCTCATTCCTCTCAAGGCTATACTCCATTCTTTTCACCTCTTTCTACATAACCAAAGCCCCCAACTTCTCTTTAGTTTCCATCCCAACGCCGTCTCACGCTCTCCCCTGAGTTGGTACCGCGATACGACCGTCATAAAATGCAGATAATGTCCGCTTCTCGTGGCCCGCGGAGAAAAATACTCGGGGAACGATGGCCGCGCGCAGCGTCACGCAATCAAACAAGAACAAGAGAAAGAAGAACACGATGCGAGAACAGCGGCTTGAGAGAAAAAGAAAAGAAAAAGAAAGGAAGAAAAAAAAAAGTTTTTCGTCGCGGCGTATCTTCCATTGCCGTTGCAACGATCGAGTATCAAAATAATATTTTTCGCTGAGTTAAGTTGTGAGATCTTTTTTTTCAAAATTTTTACACTTCGTTCATTTGACTTTTCGAAAATTTGAATTCGAAAATTGTTGGAGTTTCGAATCTTTAATTTTTGGCTATTCTTCTTTTTTTATTATTTCTTTACAACACTCACATGCCACTATGTCTACTGCTTGCATCTGCCTATCGTTAATGGTTATCGATTAAACACAGAATTTATTGATCGGACCGATCACTGTATATTCTGAAACGGTGAATGCAAATTAGTTAATATAATTTACAAGCTTACGTAAAGCGTCCGATAACATGCCGTACGGAGTAGCATGCAATCAATCAAACGTATGCGATTCGATGCGTAGTATATATTGACGATTAAGACAATTTTCAGTGAATCTATCGTGTAATAATTGACAGTATTATTTATGATTATCATTGATATCATTGAATGGCAGCAAAGAGATTCTTTTTGAGGGAGAGAAAAGCAATGTCAAGCAAATATAATGACGTGTGTGAAATAAATTTTCAATTTTTTTTTATAACTCCAATACAATTGAGACACAGGGTATATTAGCATATGCAATTAATGATAATGGGATGAAAATTGGAAAAAAAATATTAATGATGCATCTAATGCGTTACTAACGTGGGATGCGCTCTGGTCGTATATGCTTTTGTTGTTTGATTATTATTAATCAAATGCTATATATGTCTATAGGTACTAGATCAAATACAATTGTTCGACAATGCAACAACGACACGGTGCGGGCGTAATGGATAATTGAATCGTACCGAGACCGTCGAGAGTGCAGATATCGTGCAGCACCGGTGCTGCACTGGATGCAGTTGCAGCGACGCTGCATGCTGCAACAGTAGAAACAGCCGTAAGTACCACAGCCTCCAAAAAATCATCTAATCCTTCGAAAAGTAGGGTCCACGCTGACAAGGACTATAGAGATGGGTATAAGTTTATTGAGGGATAGACGATTTATGTATGCGCGATGTAGGTTTGAACGGACTTTTTTTTTTATTTTCAAAAATTTGTTAAAACGGCAAAAAATGGTATTTTGGAGAAATTAATGCAAAAACCGCGTGACCGTGGATTTTGGAGGGGAAAGAAAGGGCTGTTGATATTTTGTGCGTTGCAGGGGCGGATACGGCAAATTCCGGCGGGCCCTACGAAGGGACCCTTCTCACCGATAATCTCACAAATATTTGAGAGCAATTAGCTGTTTGCACGCCTGTTAAACGTGTTTACATTGTTGCCGTATCTAGACCGGCGGGTCCTACGTGTTTACGGTTCCGATACGGCCCTTCCTTAGGCCCCCCCCCCTTTTTTGGGCCCCTTTTTAACCTTCTCTTCATTCTCTTACTGCTCCGACCCGGGGGTACGGTTGCTCCGACTTCTCTTTTATCTGGTGATATTACGGTCACTAGGGAATTTCTAGGGGAATTACCTGCTTGCATTGTAAAAATTTTATATTGCCTCGATTCAATATATCCAAAACAATGTTATGTCAAGTTTGAAAGTATAATTTTCTTATAAACGAATAACAGTGTCATTGATCGAATGTTTTCAATTAAATATCAAATTCTCATTATACCTTCAATCAATATTTCTCCTGTGACCCAACGGTCATACGTTCTGTCGTCAGTATAGTGTATACGTACTTCTATATATCATCTCCTGTAGTATTATCCTCAAATTCTCAGTATCGGACTTAAGTATGGCCCAAAAAAATAGCCGTACAATATATCATAAATATTTAGAATCTTCAGAACGACATCCCGATGTCATTAATAGGAGACAGCCAGGACTTTGTCAAACCTCAGAAGAGAAGCTGAAGTCTACTTAGAAAATTCTACGTGTTCGTGAGGCCCAAAAATTAATTCATCTGTCATCTTAACATTGACAGATCCAAGCTGTCAAGCTGTGTCGAATAATTATTTTTGTCGATTTTAAATTCCTTACTAACCTGGATTAGGTTGACTCTGGTAAGATGGCTTTTTCATCCACTCGTAAGGACTGCGAATTTGCGCGGGTCTGACGGGAGTCGTGGTGGACGCCGTGTTAGTCCCATTGGGTCCGCTGCCATTGGCAGGTGGTGTAGCCGGCGTACCGGGGCTGCTAATCTCACTTCCGCTCACGGTAATCGGTGGACTTGGTTCACCGGTACCTACGGGGTTTCCGTTGTTCCCAGCATTTCCGCTGGTCTCATCGCCACTGGTCCACTCGGGTTGTATTTGCTGATGGGGATAGGCCTGATGGTGATGATGGTGATGATGCTGATATTGCAAGTGATGGGAATAGTGATGAGCCGGATGTGGGTGCGGTGGCCACAGCACATCTGGATGGTCTAGGTACTGCTGGGCCCCAGGGTTCTGATGATGGGCCCCATAGCCACCATGGGACCCATACGTGTACCAATATTGCTGACCGGTACTGTCCGACACTACCCCTTGCTGAGCTTGTCCACTCGCTTGACCTGGGGCCCCTTGCTGAACGGGGCCCAATGCCTGCTGACTTCCCGTCTGCTGACCTCTGTACATGGTCAGTGGATTGTAATAAGACACCATGCCTATACTGCTTATGTCCGTCATTTGTGCAATTTTTAATGGTCCCACCCTCCAACGAGACACCTGCCCCTATTTTGGGACTTACCGATACTCAGTCCGATTCACCTATTATTATTATTCCAATAACACTTTGTCGATCTTATATCTACAGTTCACTCCATTTGAAATTTATTCTGACACTACAGGGTAGAGGTCCTCCTGCTCTTCGAGGGGAGACTGTAAAACGCACTGAATCAATTTTGAGAACGCTTTCAAAATTATCCCTTTTCGGGGGAAGAAAGATTAAAAAATCACTTGGTATCCGAATTACTCCTGCGTGGAATTTTGAAAATTGTTTAGTTTCCGACCAACGATCACTCCCTGTAATCGGTTCACGGCATTACCTATCCAGTTTTTTTATTTAGCAATGATTCAAGGGTGAAACGACACGACACTTTTTTTTTCCAAATTTGGAGAACACCAATCACCGTTTTTCGACACCTCTCCTAAGCTGATTATTCTCGATGTTACACCGACGGCTGCTCGTCCGTCTATGAGCCTCGACGTGACGAACGATTTGGGTCGTTGGCGCCGCCCACGTAAGCCACGCCCCTTGTGCAATAGGTGATGCTTAACATCTCGACCAATCAGCACGCGTTTCGCATCCTCATTGCCAATGGGACGCGATCTACATTCCGTACCGTCATGGCGCCCGATTTCAGATTTCATCTGATTATTATTACATTGACGGTTCACGCCCAGAGATTCAGTACGCTGATAGTTAGGTATATGCTTTTTCATAATTTTCAAAAATTTTCAGGTCTTCTTTCAAAATCGTCTTAATGCCTGTTTCCGCTTTTCAGGAATAATTGTTAATACCTCATTTCGATTATTATGACCTTTGACTGATTGTCGGGTCATAGTACAGTATTTTCATGTTTTCATGAAAATAAATTTCACGGTATCAATTACTAAATCGTAAATTTCTATTTCGATTGTTTACGCCAGTTCGCATTCTTAATTATTGTATTCTACTGTTATTGATCTTTCTAGCGATATTTATTTTCACTTTCGCACGTTAATCCACATTTTATTCGTCACCTGCTGTATGAACGTCAAAAAAATTTTGGTTTCCTTCAATTCTTCTTAATTACCTTTATTTACCACCTAGCTCTCTTTTAAAAAGCAATATACCCCGTGTCCTTATCTTTTCTTATTTCTACCGTTTCTCTGCGTAACGTTCTCCGTTTCCGCATTACCTTCTGTAAATATGGCTGAGCCACCCTAAATCCTAAATCTCGCTAATTCATACGGTCCACACTGAAGTATCCGTAATTATTTACACGGATTAGTCATGATTTATTCCTTGGGGGATGAAGGGTATAAAAAAATAGTGAACGTCAAGAAAGTAACGAGACGTAGGTATACTTATACGGTGTCGAAAAAAAAATCTATACAGGGTGATGAAAAAAAGATATTTTTACATCGACCCCTGTTTTATTAATTTTTTATTTGTTTTAAACAACCCGCGTGTAATGTACATTGCAAAATTTTATCAATTCGGGGAACCAATTTTTACTAATAAATAATGTAATTTTTTGATTCGCCAAGCGTCGGCAAAGCATCTCACGATGTCATTCTTAAACGGCGCATTGAGTTTGACGAATCTCTCGGGAATGTTGGATTTCTTCTTTTTATTTCGAGACTTGGTGTTGCCATACGTTTGTTTGAATTTTGTGACTCGGCGGATTAGAATGACTGGTGTGATTCGTCTACCTGGGACCATACGATACGTAAAAAAGCATGGACCAGTATGAAATTATAATTTTACTTGAAAAGTCCAAAAAAATTTTATCCATTAAATAGACACGATTCGCGGTCGACTTTAATTTCGAAAATATATTTTTTTCAATATTAATGATTTTTACCTGATTCAACAAATTTTTTTATCGTACGCGTATCTACAGCAACGTAATGGCAGATTACTTTAATAGTGGACTTTGTCAAGCAGAAGAATTTTTAAATGTAAAATCTATATAATTCTGCTAAATATTGATTGGCAATCGGCTCTTATCAAATGGTGATAAGAATTTGTAAAAAATGTTATAATTGATTTTTCTTTATTTTCATGCTTTATTTTAACTTTCTTTCTTGTTTTCGTAGAAATTCTTCCTTCTTGTCCTTCTCTTTTTTCTTTCATATACTGCACGTGTAATATCATAGCCCAAGAGAGGAATGGCAGTACGCGACGAAATTCCAACTCGGCCGAATCTTTTTATCTGCGTTGTTTCACGAGATAAGTCCCTATTTGCCAGGGACAAACATCAGGCCCATAAAACGACGTATGTCTCCAGAGCACATATGCAAGTATGTGTACCTATATATAGGTATCGTACAGAATCGTACCCATGTACACATACCTGCGTGTATTTCCTCCTTTTATATTTTTTCTTGATTTCTTGCAGTTGGTAACCTACACGGCACAAACTTGATTGTAAACTAATTTTTCAAAAAAAAAAAAGCCTGTCATCCTAATTTCAAAATTTCACATTAAACTCATGCAGGATAACCTGTCGCATTGTACATCGTTAAATCGATAATCACGATTTCTATACTGTAAAGCAAGTCAAGAAAACAAGGTAAATCAATAAAGAATGAGAAAATATAAAAAACCAAGCAAAATAAAAGTATTTAATTTGAAAAAGGGCTTATTCTGAAAATTGAAGTTATAAAAATGTTTTCTTCTATTAAAAATAATTTTTTTAAGTGAATTAATTGCAATCGTGTCAAAAGTAAATTTGAAAAAATTTCTAATTATCTGATACATTTATTTATATGGATATTATTAAAATAGGCTCTTTTTTTAAAAAAAAAGATAATAGTTTTACAGTGCCTTTTTCCGTGTTCCCGAATTTACTTTAATTTTCGAATAATTACTGTATCCGTGTACAGGTCTTTTCAGAATATCGCGGATACGTTCGCTACGTGTTTCCAATAGCCATAAAAAGATTGGCAGTAAAATTGGAGTTTCAGGTAAATTTTTACTCCGGCGTTACTGTCGTTTTATTTCGGGCCCGTTCGAGCAACGTCGAAAAGCCTGACGCAGGCAGCCCGATCGACTCATAAACTCCCTCCCGCCCTTAGCAAGTAAATAAAATTTTACAGCCCTTTGCCTCTCCACTTACCCTTCCCTGGTAAACACTGGGTATGGTCTTGCAATAAGTCGTGCAGGCCTGGTTCTTTTCAGAAATCCGTAATCCCTTTAAAACGAAACCGATTCGTGAAATCAAAGTGAAAAATAATTTTTCGGTGGAATACAAAAGCGGAAAAAATTACGACCCTATACATAATTATATTATAAATTATTTTATTTATTTTATCGTATCCAGTAATAATTATTTGGACGACGATAACAAATGTTTTTTTTGAGAGGCCAACCCCTTATGGGTTCACAGGTTAAAGAGTCCCCTGACTAATTTTAATATCCATGTTCGCCATATTTTTTTTGTATACTTATCAATTGTATCGTTATCGTTTACAGTAGTTTGTATCGACTATTTGAATTTTGGAAAAAAAAATTTCCGATTCATATCTGTACAACGATGCTCGAGTAAGCTGACGCTTACTGTATAATTTCTCGAAAATAATGTCACTGTTTTGGTTTACACGGATCACGACTGGTGGCTCGAATTCACTGGGGAACAATTGTACGGCTATAAATAACGGCAATAGTATTACTGTTTACTACACAAGAACCGTAGGGGGTTGCCTTTATTACTGTATAATTACTATTGTCGCTAATATTCTTTGGCCATTATTGATTTCTTACTTTAGCCTCGCACATTTTTCATGTATAAAATAGTACAGTCAATAAGAAATAAAAATAAAATTGAGGAAAGATCAAAAAGCCAGAAAAAGGCCATCCAACGTAGATATACCAAAGACAAAGCATGAAAGAAAATGGTATATACAAAAAAGTTTTTGACATTTCGGGTAAATAAATAAACGAAATAAAAAAAGAATCCCTAATCAAAGATACGCTAAAGCCGCTCCGTAAAAATGGAACGAATTTTTTTGGCAGAGAAAACAATTTTTTTACAAAAAAAAATTTTATTCGTAAAAACAAATACCGGGTAATCTTTATGTAAGCTTCGCGTACATTTATGAGACTCATTTCCCGATCCAACAATAGTCGCTTTTAATTACGTAAATAGCACGTAGCACTTGCGTGAAACTTACGTGAGTAAATGCGAAGTCAAATGAAATCTGCCATTTTGGTGTGCAATTGGTATCGCATAAGAATTGTACAGCGACTATAATGTCACTTTTAAAATAATGCCAGAGGTCAAATGTAATCGGCCATTTTGGTGGGCAATTGGTATCGCATAATAATTCTGCAGCGACTAATGCCACTTTCACAATAATAACAACAAGTCTTATTATTTCCTATTATTTTCCCACTAAAACTCAATGCTCGACTTGGGCCTAAGTTAACAATTGACAGTCATACTTTCAGTCATTCAGTCTACGTTCAGCGGCAGTAAATAATAATTATTAATTGCAAGGATAAATCCGAGATTTTTGCTTTAAATCAACGTTGATTTACAGTACGCGAATATAGTACCGCCGTGGTAACATGCGGGTATCGTTATTTGCTGCCTCAGCTGCGAATTCTCTTTTTTTCCACGAGCCCCATTAAGTCGTAAATTAAACGCGATACTTTTCCCACGTTTCCACCACCCATCGAAACGCTTAATAAAAAGCTCCGAAACTTCCGCAGTAGATCAAACATACACTGGATCCATAAATTAGAACTTTTTAATAAGATCTTTAAAATTATCATTCTAAAGACCTTCAAATTTATCCGGATCGATCGACCAATTTACGAACATTACGTGAAACATAACCTTAAATTGTAAAAAAAGTGACCGAGCGTCAATAGATTAAATAAATACCAGATACATAATACCCAGGTTATCCAGAGTAATAAAGGTATTAATAGAGCCTGAAAAAAAAAACGTGCAGCCCTCCTTCGAATAGATAAAAAATAATAATAGGTTATGAAACCAGCACAATGTACACCGTCGCAATTATATTACATTGTACGTAAGTCCGTTACGTGGCAATGTAGAACTTTGAATTTTCGCGGTATCAGCGAGAGACACGGCGGTGGGAGATTCAAAGTAGAAGCTAACAAGATATGGTTAATTTTCCCACCCATAGGCGGAGCATAGGTAGCTGGGTAACGTTAAGAGGGGATAAAACGGACAAGTCAGATAGGTCGATCGCTACTGAGATTACGTGGGTAGGGATATGGCGTTGATAGTAGTGGGGGGGATTTCGGGGTATGATAGGGGCTGAGGAGGGTAACATGGGCTTTATATGTTTTCGAGTCAATATTGTGACACACGTCGTGGCAGCGTCGACGCCGTTGGCGTTCACACCCAGCGCGGCCATTATACGTGAATTATCATTGTCAGACTATACGTTGGAGACGGCTGTCTATAGTCCCGTAGTCTATGGTCTAAGGGCTGGGCGTATCTCAGACTATATGGATTTCGCTCTACACTGTTTCGATTCGGTGACTAAGCATCTGTGGGCCTTTAGCGCTTGGCTTTGTAGGGTCTGTTTTGGTATCGTTCACTTGCGTGAACTTTTTTAATTCTGATGCGATTGGTTACCGGCATATAGGTTATAAACCCATGAGGAGGTAGGACTATGTAGACACTTTACGTATTGATTATCGACATTAAGCAGATCCCGGTCGGTATTGATAAATATTGAAAAAACATAAATCCAAAATATAACAGGGTGTAATTATTATTTTTTTATAGAAAAATAATAAAATTTCAAATTACTCCTTATACAAGTGTCATGGCCGCAATAGACGAGACTATATATACTCAGCATACTTATTGACTGTATTGTCTGGTTATTACTGCAATTTACGTAACCAAAAGGATCGTCCGAGTGAATCGATCGGTAAGGAAGTAGGGCGGGGGGGGGGGGGCACTCTCTTAAGTCAGTCATAACCTACAAAAGCTACAGAGGCTAGACTAATTTCTGAATTTTAATGTAAAGCTAGTAGCTCCCTCTCACTTGGTATATTTTTAGGGTTGGGGAGGGGGGTATTTCGTAAGGGATGCGGAAAGTTTTGGTTTTTCTTAAACGCTACCAGGGGATCTTTTAACACCCCCTGGAATAAGAAAGTTCGGGCAATAAGGAGACTGACAATGGAGGCGGCGAATGCCGGAGGCGGATAAGGGTGCAGGGGCGGATGACCGGGGGGAGGCGGCTATTCAAGTCCCAAAATTGTAACCGTTTCGATTTATAAAAATGACTCGAAATCCTTTGTTCTCTTTACCTCTTATTGTCCGCCGTTTTCGCTTCTTGTATTTTCTTATTGCCTTCCTCGTCGACCCGGTTCAAATAGGTTATGTCTGACTGAACCATCAGGGGCCTCCGGGACCACGACACCTTTTTCAATTGTCTACTCTACCTTAAGTCCCTCGATGATTGCTCGATATTGTCGCGTCTTGGGCCCACTTAGGCAAACATCACAACTGACCTAACTGTAATCGACCGGTTCAACTACTAACTTGTTACACTTCGTTCCTCCGGAGTTTGGGCCAGATGCTGCCAATTGGGACTTACGGCCGTATACGCGGAGGGACCTACCCGCGGTGTCTGTTGGGCCCTTTTTCTACTTTATGTATACAAGGTTAAAGACCAAGCTCCTCCTCAACCCTAATTACACGCTCGTTTTAAATTCAAGGGTTTAATGACTTTTTGAACACGGGGTACATTTTTCACTTGGATCCTGCTTAGAAATTAGTTTTTCACTTATTTTTCTAATCCTTTGTTTTATTTCGAAGCAATATAATTAACATGGCCGTCTTAGACTTTTATTGGGAATAATTGGGGGGTGAGTTGGGCCCTACGAGCGATTAAATTTTTTTGGTACGATAAAATTCTTTTTTGACATTCTTCTTTGACATCAAGTCCCAATTCGTTGTGCATTGTACAAATCGCGAATGGTACTGCAAATCTTCTTCGTTTTTATTCGATTTTTGTTTTCGGTCGTTTTATTTAAAAATCTTATTTTCCTCGAAACTTGCAAAGGAAGATATGATCTCCGAGGACGATCGTTTCTTTTTATTATTTTCTTTTCTTTCTCTCCTCTCACCACTTTTTCCATTCTCTGCTATATTACTCTGTCTTTGTCTCTCTTGCTTTCTATCTTTATTTTTCTTGGACCAGTGACCAACACACACACACACATATATATATAGACGTCACTGTAGTTTCTTCCTAACGTTATTTTTCTTGCGACTCGCAAAGCCCCAGGATGACCGATTAAGGAACTGGAATTGTTGCGGCTCACCCCTGTGACAAGCCAAAGGGGTTGGAAAGTATAAATAAAGGCGGAAATTTATTGACGATCATAAAAACAAACATCGCTCGAGCCGCACGACAATAAACCTCGGAATTATCATTCACTCGTTATCTCCAACGCGACTTTATAGACCTTCGTAATTGGGATTCCTCTTGCAACGATGACGGCGACCTCGACATTTCGATTCCAGCTCTTCCTTTCACGCGACCGATTCCGCCTTTTTTGTTTTTTACGAATTATTTATACCCCACCCGTTATCTTTGCCAAAATTATCATCTTCGTGGATCATAATCGATACGCGATATATGCATCTATCGGTGTCTATGTATACATGTAGGTATAGATTTTTTTTCTTTTTTTCTTCAAATTTTCACAGAAAATAATTCTTATCTCGGACTGTACTCTGATCCAGAATTGACGATGATTCTCGAAAGGAACGAAAGACCGAGGTTAGCAGCGATCTTGGCGCGAAAGACGTGAAACAAGAAGAAGGAAGAAAAACTTGGACGCGGCCATTAATTGGCGGATATCTTCCTCCTCAGGTTGCTCGGCTTGCTTTAATGATCGTCCTGTAAAAATGTTTTCTATTTTTATTTTTTTACTGCCCCATAAACACTTCTCGGCCCGCGCCTGTGTTCGCACGATTCTTGAGGCTGGAAGGGGGGGGGGCAGGGGCTGAGGACGTACAGTGGTCGGTGGGAGGGGAAGTCCGGTTAGGGGTGGGGGAAGTAAGAGAAGGTTGAACGGAGAACGAAAAATGGCGGATGGGAAAAGAAAAAAATTACCAGGATATAATATATTTTGGAAAATCGTTTTTTGAAAATTTTATTGAAGAAAATTATTTTGTGATACATTTTTACTTATTGTTCGCGTATGACTTTATTGGTATGTACAAAGGATTTTTAGATTGGGATTCTATTTCTTTTTGGATTTCGTATATTTTGTGGACCAACTGGATGCTGCGAGACTATTTTCATTGAATTACATGTATGACGGATGTGTTCTATTTTGAATTATTACAGCAAGCGTATGGATACTGTTTGGTAACTGCATTTTTTTTCAGTATTCTCTAACAGTCCCGGAAGCAGCATCCCTTTTCGACGTTAACGCGAGATGTATACGGCAGCGTCGGGACGCTCTGCTCCGTCTATTATGGCACCGTCGGGAAAGCGGCAATGGTACTTGGGGGGCTAGAAGAGACTCTCATAACTTTACATAAAATTAGTACCTAAAAGCCCTTCCATTTCATGGTACCCCATGAAGATTCAAGCACTGTAGGAATATCTAGGAAGTTGTAGTTATCGTCTTTTGGATTAATATTACCGTCGTGACTACATGTAATTAAACGTATCACTAAGGTTACTACGAATTATCATGATAATTCTACGTCTCTTCCGAGCGATAGACAAATCCCCGTAATACGGGTTAGGAGGAATGATTTTTTTCATTTTCAAAATCAGTCACGTGATTTTTCAAATGGTTTTCGAGACAAAATTTTTTTTAAATTGCTAAAAGTGTGACTCTTAATTGACTCGAGTAGATTTGGTTTTTTCCTGGTTTCCGAATCTTTTTTTTTGCTGCACTTGTAAGTCGCGGGTATAAAAAGCGTGAGAAGAGAGGAAGAAGATGCCAGCAGGAAAGAGGAGAGAGCTCTTGGGCGTCTTTACAATGTGAACCATATTTATAGGCAAGCATAAACCACGACGGCATACTCCAGCGGCGTAAACAAACCGTAAATATCCTGTCAAAGTGCTTGCCTCGCGACTGACACGCGACATCGTTCAATCTCGTATGGATTTTATCAGAATCTTTTTTTGTAAACTTTATAAGCGGTCATAATTTATTTTTCTTTTTCAAGAAACGTTTGATCTCGATCTTCGCCGTCTGACAGTTATTAATTTCACGTCGCAGAAGGTAGAGAAGCGATAAAATCTGTAGACACCATGAAGATAAGACCGATGTACAAATTGCGAACGATAATTGTATCATATAGAAAATCGCTTCACCTCGCGATTTCGAAAGGACGCTACTCAAAAACTATTTTGATTTTCGAGGTTTTTCAAAAACGATTAGACGCGCGAAAATTGAGAGTTTTCAATGAGCATTATACATTTTCTTCAAAGACTATGTGAGTCGAAGCTCATTCAATTTCATTTATTGAGTATACAATGACCAATAGCGTTATATTAAATAGGAACGAAGTACGGGTAGGCATTAATGACACCACGTTTTTCGCACTTTTACAACTCTCGCTCCGTAGTACTTGTACCTAGAGCACTGGTACGAAAAGTACCTTTTAAATCGGTACCATGGACAATATTTTTGTTTTACTACATGGTAATCTACGAGGCGGCAGGACCTGCGAATATGTCGTACCTTTTTTCAGGTACTTAAGTGACTATACCCATACTTATTTTCTTTCTCTTATTTTACCATTTCCACCATTTCCCATCTTTGTCACAATCTTTATAACCAATTTACCTAAACTTCCACCAAAACCCACTGACACTACCAACTAAAAAATAATGCACAGTCTCGTCTTCCCTGCCTATACTACTTAGTTTCTTTCTCTTTCTCTCTCCATCAGGTTAAACTACACCAGGACTCGGCAAGGACCTTCCTGTTTTACAGCGCACTTAGCCGCATTAGAGTTTAAACCCACGTCGTGTTATATACTCTGTTCTTCCTAACAATAACATCGAAGACGCTTCGATAATCCCTCGCGCATTCAGTACGTATTCGCGCACTAACATTGGTACCGTCAAGCTAACTTCCGTTAGGAAAATCCATATCGTAAACAAGACCCACGTTCGTACTTCGGTACTAGGAAAATTCAAAAACTGTACAGTCCCTACTACTTTTTTTTCCCATACCATCCTAGTACAGAGGATGTTAGACCGTCCTGACTACGTTGGTGGACTTTCGGTTAGTTTAGGCACAGGTTCCAGACTTTAGGTCAGGATGCTGCTTATACGACAATATAGCCGGTTTTATTGCGATTTAAGGATTAGGTTCTTAGGCTCTTCTTTGTTTTCCTTTTCTTTCGTTATTTTTTTATTTTTTTACTGCCGTCACGTAGAGATCTTAAGTTAGTCCTTTCGCGGTCCCGGAAGTCGGGACTTTGCTTACTTTTCCTTTGATTCTTCTATCTGGTCTTGGAATATTACTGTAATGCTTACGGGTAAATGGGTATGGTCCAGGATATCTTTTTGAAAGATCTGTTAACGATAGCACTTTTTTCTTTTCTGTTGGTGTTTTCTTGAATCGATGTTAATGGATGCTGCACGGTTGTGTCCATACCCGTGAGATACTTTGAAGAATCTTATGGTGGATTTATTCCAATGGGAATCGGCGGATTTCTGAAGCTCCGCCTATAAAACGCGCAGCTGTCCCGGCATTTTTCCTCAGGGCTTTTGTTCGACCTCTGAAACCGCCGCGAGATTCCTCGCTTAACGATTGGCCAGGACGACCGGTCAAACCGGTTCTGGCTTCGTTGCCGGTATCCACGGCAAGGGTTGTGAACTCTTCTTTCCCACTTTTAGGGGTTCAATCGAATAAAGGGCGTCATTTTGTGAGACCAGGTGCTTTTACAGGAACTGCACATGATCCTGAAAAACCAACAGAATATAAGCTTAGGTTATATATATATATATATATATATGGCTTGCAGTGCTATATGCAGAAATGTAAGCTTGATATTGTGTTTGATTAAAATTCGCATTTTCATTGAATAATATTATGGGACTCTCACAGCATGATGGCGGTATCGTAAGATCTGTAAAATCCCATAGTGGAGTCATTGTAACTCCATCTTTTAGAAAATATCCCAAACTACTTGCCAGGGAAGTATAATAAATGTTTTTTACCGTTAAAACTATTCTCCGTGGATAAACAGAATTTACCGACTGAGCTGTACAAAAGGAACGTACACGTAGCGCCATCTCTTGGGCGATCCGTGAAACTTTTCGATATATTCAAAGATAGTATGGAATCGCGTTCACGATAGACATCCGTTTCAGTTTTGAACTTCAAAGACAAGATTATCCTTGGTCATGATCATCAACATATAGTATGGACTGCGCGTACCTTCCTTATATCCTTTGACAAAATGTCTGCTCTAATATACAAAGAAGAAATGAGTTGACGGCCAATCGTTCTTCTTTTCTAATGCTTCTATTGGCTACGTTCTCTATACTTTTGTACTACGGCTGCTGATTAGAAAGAGACAGAGCCTGGCCGCCACCGATCGCTATCTTTTTCTTTCAGTCAACCTTTTTTCCTACGTCTGTGCATAATCCATACTATACGTCGATGGTCATGACTAACTTCCGGTATCCCTGAGTGAGTACTATTGGGCGGCTGTAGCCCAGTGGTTAGGGTACCGGATTCATGACCGAAATGTTTGGGGTTTCGCACTTAGCTTCCAACGGCATTCATTAATGGGTTTTCATATGAAAACTTAAGTGAGTATTTATACAGATTTCGCCTAAAACTGTTCGGATTCGGTATATAAACTTTTTGTAGATCCTCACGCTGAGTTGAATAAGGCTCGTCTCGCAAGGTACATCGCCATCTATTGTCGAACATCCAACCTTGATTATTATGACCCGTTACTGGCACATGTCCCCCATTGAGGATACAGCCATAAGGAAAGGAAGAAAGGAAGGAGTACTCTTATGAATTTCGCCCGACAATATTTGGATTCAGTGTTTAAACTCTGTAGGTCCACATAGTCCAGTTTATGTGACCAGTCTCGCGGACTTGCGTTCCAGACTTGAGAATTATTTTATCTGATTCAATCGGCTTAGGCACTGGCACATGTTTTCACTTGAGCGTAAAGCCATAATGAAACGAAGGAATTTCTGTTATCCTTCGTTCGCTGCAGTGAGACTTTTAATCCCGAGTCTCGTGACACAATTTCAAAATCATTACGGTGCATATCTACGGAAGAACATTATTCTCCAAGTGTTGCCTGCTTCTTCACGGAGCTCTCACATCAACATATCTTTCCATGGCTTCCAAATTTCAAACGGATTATCAAAAAGTTGTTAAGTAGGTACTACACATTCTTTCACAGTGATAAATCTTTGAACAATATTCATATTCATCACGTATCTGCCTGCAACATTTCAATAGTAATTGGTACTTACGGTATAGAAAAGACAAGAGCAAAGAGAGCGTGATATTACTGGTAAAAATTCAATGAACAATTTGATAACAATGTCTCGAGATAAATGCCCTCTAATCATTGTGTCAACGTATTCTGATAATTAATATCGACATGACTTCAGTGAATTTATCATTGATTTACAAGTAAAAATTAGAATGAATTTCATGACGTCCGTGTAACGTGGAGTAAATCAGTGCAAAAATGTGTATTGACATTTACAAGTACGTAGTGTGTGTATAAATATTCATATCTGAATGCCCAGGCAAGATGTCATGTAATCAGTGTTGCAGATACCGGACATTTGATAACGTCAAATAAATTTATACTTTGCAAAATAACCAAGAACACGTGTTCTATAAGATGATTTGATAATTGCAATTACGTTAATCGATCAATTTTTTTTAACCGGGCATAAATGAGGTTATGTTGTACGTTATTTACGAAGGATTAATAGGTAGTGCTAATTTGTTTTTGATATACCAAAAAATCGACTTCGATTAACGCCTTGAGAGGCTACGCAAAATAGTTAAACCAGAAATGCTCGCGCGATTTTATTCCGCATTTATTATAGAAAGCATTCAATTGGGCTGACAATTGAAGTGACATGAAAATGGATCACCCGGCGAGAGTTATACCGGGTTAATAATGATAGTCACGGGTTTGAAATGAAAATTGAAAATTCTGTCGATCATCGATTCACGGCTGTGCTAAATAATTGGTAATAATTATTCATTTAAGGGTAGGTAAGTATATCTTTACAAATCTTTTAACGGCTCTGTGCAAAAATTCCATTCAGCACTCATTCACCGAAACATTTTAAAATGATTCACGAAATGCAATCATAACTTATTAAATTAGGCTTTGATGTCTAATCAATGATCAATAATACGATACGTGACTCGAGTATTCTATAATCTACTACGTGACTATTTGAGATCATTTCCGATCAAGGAGGAATATTCTTGTGCAAGTACAGTCCACTGTGAGAAAAAATATGAAATATTGTTTAAAAACCAAATTAAAAATTAAAAAAAATAAGTAGATCCGTTAAAAATCATCTGAGCGAGTCGTTATCGCGATGTAATAAATGCAGATGATTTTTTGTTGTTGTCGTATGATAATTGAAAAATTTGTTAGTGAAATAAAAAGAGCTAAAACTAATCAAAACAGCTATCTGACGTAACGTGAAATTTTTATATTTATTGTCTTGACGTGTGCCTAATAATCGAACCAACTTAATCGTAATTTGACAGGAAATGGGAGACTGTACCGATTTCTGATAAACTGCGTTTGTTATCGCTGCTGTACAGACACTTTAAATGCCGCAGACGAACTCGTAAATCGCCGCACAAAGTATTTTCAAGTTCGACGAGAAGGGACGTAATATCAGGCAGATTCAAAAAGAGGGTTATTTATACATGATATTTCTATCAAGTAGAAGAAGCAGAGAATAATTTTGATTAAAGAAAAAAGAAATTTTATAAATCCAAAAGCAAAAAAAAAAATAAAATCTCAAAATGACATCTAGCGAAGTAAAACTTTACACTCTGGAAGAAGTAGCTAAGCACGATGGCGAAAATGATCCCCGAGTCTGGTGTGTGATCAGGGATATCGTTTACGACTTCACGGATTATTTGGAGCAGGTATAGTGAAAATTTGAAAAAAATGTCTGTTTGGAGTTTTTCACCAATTTTTTAATTCACGAAATACATCAAAGTATCTAAATTGAATTCTTTCATCTTATACGTAAATCAGTGTTAGAGTGACTTTAATTAATTCTAAGAATAATTTGAATTTAATTTAATTTAAATTATATTCTACAATTATTGTAATAATAATTACATTTCTAATCAGTAGATCTGGATAAATTGGTTTGTTTAAGATATTACAATTTGATTCAATCCGTCTGAATCTTATCTTTCTGAATCCTTTTTTGTAACATGCTCTTATAGGCACTTGATAAAATAACCATAATCAATTTCCTGTAGAATATCGATAATAAATTCCTTCAATCGCTGTCGAAAGGAAACGCACGGGGGACTGAGAAATCTATGCAATTATTTTCTTTGATATTCAAAAACGTTTATATTTTTTTTACTAATTTATTGTATTTTAGCATCCAGGAGGTGGGGAACTGATAACGGAATTTGCAGGGAAAGACGGCACAGTTGCATTTGATGATTTTGGACACTCGTCGGATGCAAAGAATGAGATGAAGCAATATAAAATTGGCGAATTGGTCGAGGCGAGTATTGTCGAAATATTACATCACTTATCAATTCGCTACGCATTTTCGTACATTCAAAATTTAATTAACCACTAACGTGTAATTAATACCTAATTAAAAAATTACAGGAGGACAAAAGAGCCAATAGAAAGAAAAAGATTGTCACAGGAAATGGAGTAACAGCTGAAAAGGCTAACGTCCCAACTAGAAGGTATCAATAACATAATTATAACAAATACCATAACAAGGCACCTATTGTGTATTGGATTAATTTGAAACTGGACGTTATCTTTTATTACAGGCCATTTCTTAAAATCTTCTGCTGCAGTTGTGTCGCTTAATCAAGATTTCTCATTGAGTTAATAGAGTATAAATTATAAACAAAATACGGATAAGTGGATCGACGGTATGGACCAATAAATTTTGTCCAGCCTCCCACTCAAAGGCGTCTGAATTATAAAGGGATAATAAGCTCTTGAGTAGGCGATGGCTAGTGTGAGGAGAGTGCAACCCTTCTGTGCCTAATATAATTACTGGGCTGTGTAATAGTATAGGGGTAGGATCCTAACGATGTCGATTTGAGTTTTCTACCCTCTAGTGAAAAAATTTGGAACCTGTTAAGAAGCTTGTAAAATATCATGTCATTTGCATATATTAAGTTTCCTCTATATATATTATCTGTCATTGTTAATTGGATGTCAAATAGTTAAAAAATGACATGATATATGCTCCATTCTCGCGAGATCGTGGATCGTAATTATAAAATTGTGTTATATGTAATTCTAAGATTCTCAATGGAGTTTTTATGGAGTTTTTGTCGACTCTCATCTCACGGGGATGCGAATCCTTTTTGACTTGTGTATGGTTAGGGGTTATGTGGGTCGTGAACATGTCTAGGGAATTTTGAATAATGACGTTCGTCATGAAGGATACCTTTATTTTTGGCACCGAATTTGTTTACGAAATTTTCTGATCTCTCATTTGCCTTATATCCAACCACCCATTATTTGCCCAGTCATTTTTGACTTGCCGCGTAGCTTAGTTGTCGCTACTGGAACATTCTCTTGTTCACCGGTAGGTTTTCCCGGTGCAGCAGCACCACCTGGCGGATTTTCTTTCTTTTGTTCCTCCTTTTTCTCCCCATTCTCTACTTTTTCCTTCTTCTCTTCTTCGTCCTTCTTCTTTTCCTCCTCCTTCTTCTTCTTATCCTCCTCAGTATTTTCTTTAGCCTTCTTAGACGGTTCACCCGTAGAAATCTGTTTTACCGACGCATCTTTCCCTGAACAGACAAAATTATAAAAGCTCTAAATTAAAAGAAAAAAATTCATAAAACTATCACAAGAATTAAAAAATCATTTACGAGGAGATGGTTCAGCCGGTGATGGTTTTCCTGCCTCATCTTCTCTAGGATCTTCGGGAATAGGAGTGGGCGCACGATATTCAGATGACTTTGGATCTAAAGGAGGCGTCTTATCACCAGTCTTATCACAACTGGTACTACCAGCACTCATTGATTTTAATAAACCCTTCTTAATCGACTCGTTAAGAATAGATGCTGTAGGTGTTCCTGGCTTTTGCGGTGCATCAGTCACAACAACCTTCATACTTGATCTCTGCGAGGACTGTGAACTCTTGGCAGGACCTTCAGCGCCTTCTCTTTTAGCTAAAAAATAAAAAATCATTATACCATAATTAAACCGACAAAATAACAAAGTTATGTCTGTAAATATTATTTACCTTCAGCCACGTCTTCCTCCACCTGTTTCATTCTGCTCATGATGAACTTGGCATAAGCGATTCGCGTCGTAGGCGATACAACCGATAAATTAGGATTGTATTCAACAAGGCGATCAGGATCCAATGACGCCAAATCAGAATTTGGATGATGCTGAAGATGTCTGCGCAGACTTCTTCTCGATTGCCTTATGAATGCTTCGTTCGTACTGCCAATGGGATCTCGTGCAAGGGTATTCTTCCTTACCACGGCGTTCCAATCTTTTTTCTTACTCTGTCCACTGCTTCTACGACCGATTGCTCTCGCTATCTGACTGAAGACGTCTTTAGGTTCATTCTCACTCTGGATCACTGAATTCACTATCCCTTCGACTATTCCAATCTGGAAATCCTTTTGCAATCTTCTCTCCATTACTCGGCCCTTCTTACCAGACACTGAAAAATGGACGTTTCTTAACGCAATGTCAAAATTTTATTTTTACCTGATTTAAAATAAATTTCACTTACGCGCAGCATCCTGCTTATCAATCTGTGGCGTTCTCATACCGTTTTGTCGCAAAATATCAATCAGCTCGTATCTCAATGTCGAGATGTCTTGTCGTATCTCCATTACGTCATCCTCTGTGATACCAAAGTCATCCCTTTTACGTTGCTCTGCCGTGACGTAACGTCTTATCAGTAAACGCATCACTGACTCGTGTCTGGTTAGAGCCTTTTCTCGTGATTTTTTCTAATTAGAAAATTATATAGTTATAGTTTCGATTTTATATCGGATCTTTAATGGATCTGTGGGTATTATTTTTTTTGGGTCTTACTATCAACGATCTTGTAGGGCGGCCACCCTTGCCACAGGTCACGATTTTGTTGAAGCTTTTAGCCGTTGGTATCATGTTGAAGGGTGGTGGGACAGTGTCGCCATCTTCGAAGTAACTCATCCATAAATGACTTCTTGCAAATTTCCATTCGGTGTCTGCTCGCTCCTATAGAAAATGAGAAATAGAAAGAAGCCAAAAATATTTTTTTTACTTTTTGCATCTATCAATTGACAATGGCAGATTTTATGAAAAAATAATATATTTTTCTACTCACTGATATTATCTGGTAGGAATTTGACATCATAGCGATCAACATATTCAATAGGACGATCACATTGATTACGGAATAAGAACCGAACATGAGTAAGGCCCAAAATCTTGTAAAACTTTTGATCCCGGTCAAGTCAAAGGACATTAGATCCACCATACCAAAACTTGCCCAAAAGAGTGACTGAGAGGTTTCGAAGAGACTGAAAAGGATAATTGTAATAAAATATATATACATACATATATATTTTGATATGTCTGATGTATACTTGGCAAATCTTCTCCAAATCGAACAGGCCTTTTCTTGATTATCAAAATCTGGTAAACCGCTTGGTAAATGATAACACTTCATCTTTTCCAGATCAGCATAGTACCACATGAGTTGATTCATACCTGAAAATTATTTGATATTTAAAATAATTTTGTAACTTTTCAAGTGACTTATTTCAAAATAATTTTTTTAATTACCGCAGCCAAAGGCGAAGAGCACCAGAGTGTAGATAAAGAAGAATTTTATGATATCGATTATCATGCGACCCAAAGAAATTTGTAGGGGACCCAAATGTGGATTTACGCTGAATATATGGACGAGTTTGAGAAAACTAAAAATTGAGGATCATCAAAAAATGAATTTATAGATAATTATTTATTAATATTTACAATAAATTCAAATTCAAATTTCACTCACCTAAAAATCATTCCAGCAGCAAATGCTCCTTCAGACAGTAACATAGGATCGTAAGCATCCCATTGGTCCCTGGGATACCAAGGATCCTCACCAGCCCAATATTCCCTCTGAAATGAATAATATTAATTAAAATTAATATAAAATTAATATATGTATTTCAATAAAAAAAATTATTACCTGAACAACGAACCACGCTGTCATCCGTAAACTTATCCAAATAACGTAAAAGGTATTTTGAACAAAATCAACGATATTCCATAAATCCGAAATATACTCCAATAAACCATCAGCCCATAACGATCTGATTTCGCCAATAACCAAGCCTGATTGCAAGAAAAATATTGAAATTAACTTAATAATAATTTTAATACAAAAATATTTATAACATTTTTTTCTTAAAAAATACTTACTAAATACATAAATTATTACACCAGATTCAACAAATCCCGGTATACATCCTCGCTCGTGTCTCTTCCATCCTGCCAAAATTTCTCGCATCCAAGCATTTCCAAAAAACTCAATTACCAAATACTCTATCCTCTGACTGGCCATTCCCAATAGCACTGTGACAAGCAATCGATGAATAATGATTTTTTGTAAAAAAAAGTGACCTATACAAATTTTTACTCACTCAAGAAGAAGGCATAGGACGACGAGTGACATATAAATTTGACAAATGGCTTCTTCATAAATAATCCCATCTTCGAAGTTGGCGAGAGCATATAGATAGAACTGTAAACCGGAAACATGGCGCCAAGTTTTCCAACTTCAATTAATTGTCCAACCATACTCTTGCGACGAAAGCCAGGAAGACCGTCGTACCAGATAGCAGCTAAAAGTTGCTGAACGTTTGGATGAGCGACGAACTGAAATTTTTTTTTAATATCAAAAATGAATTCAATAAGTCTAATTAATTAATTTATTTAATTAATAATTATCACCTGTTTTTGCTTGTACTTAATAGCGAGTTTCAGTCTATCCAGTGTCTGCCTCTCTCCGGGTTCCCAATTCTCTCCCGTGGGATTGTAATTCAGCATAACTTCCAACTCGTGTGACGTCCTCGCATGGTCCAGCAAAGACGTAGCGAAAATTTGACATTGTTCTCGCATTTCCTAAAAAAATTTGTTTCGTCAAAAATTCAACCACAGCAAGATAAGACTTCTATATGCTGTACCCCGGAAATTAATTGTGACTACAGTGTAATATTTTAGATAATTTCTCTTATTTAACTTTCACCTACGTTATATTCAAATCGAAATTCTTGTTCCATTCTACTCAGTCTTCGAAGTTCCCAGGACAATTCAAAGGCTGTTAATAATGGATCCCTGGATGATAACGCTATCAGTGATGGAGAAGTCAATGCTCGATATGCATTGATGCGAGCTTGTGAATGCCGAAGAGAATCTTGTTCGCTAGACGTGACGCACTCGTCGCATCCACATCTGAATAAACATTTTTTTTTGAAAATAATTCAATATATTTTTTCAAAAAGTATCAAACCTTGCATCGTGAGGGGTAGGTAAGGTTGCTCCGCGATCCAAAAGAATTTTCAAAATTTCATAATTATTTTTGTGTGCAGCTAATATCAAGGGTGTAATATCCGGTGTGAAATTTGACGAAGATCTATCGACGGCTTCCCAACTCTAATTGAAAAATACCAAAATTATTGTCTGTACAAATTTTTCTTTTTTCAAAACTTACATAAGGCTGTCCCTGTACGTGAATCCTTTCCTCCCACTCTAACAAAATTTCTACAGCCTCCACATATTCTTCCTTGATAGCATGGAGTAGAGCATCCTGATAAGAGAAATAATAATAGATAAGATAATGCAATTAATAATTAGTTTTTTTATCATTGTCTCTATTACTATATTCAATTCTTATTATTACCTTCACTTGGATACCCAATTCCAGAAGAAGTTTTATCAGGTCGATATTCTCGTTCTCAATGGCAGCTATCAGAGCAGATCGGTTTAAAGGATCTACACAATTTATATCCAAGAGCTCCGGATGATCTTTATTCTCCTCTAATAATCTAAATGATATATATACACCTAGTATTAAGTCATCCCAGTGTCAAACCGACTTGCTGTCTATAATAATAACTAAAATGAATTACCGTTTGACAGTTGCGCAATCTCCCCTTTCTGCACTCAATAAAAAGTGCTTCTCTACTGGACCCAAAGAATAATCTCCTGGAGGCTGCTGAAGTGACGGCTCCGACGGCGACCTGGCCTCGTTGCTCAATAAATTCTGTTGCGACTCCGAAGTATTCATTATGATTATAATCACAGCCCAGGACTACCATTGAAAATTGACCGCGACGCCAAATTCGAGATAAATAAATTTTTTTGTATATTTAATTATTGATAAGATAATCAATATTAAAGAATATTATACCACGTGCACTCGTCATTCGATATTATTAATAATAACAAATAACCTCCATGCTCCCTTTAAATTTTTTCGAAATCACTCAAAATTTGGAAAAAAATAATTTTATAAGACTGTCACTTGTGCCAGAACGAAGATGAAAACTGGTTGTGTACGACTTCAGAATCCGAACTGAGAGTCGCGACACGGTTTTACGGAATCCGTACAAAAGTTAAAGGGGGGTGGTGGTATCGAGGGTGGTTTAGAGGGTTGGATTAGGCACAGAGCTACAGGGTGTATTATAAGTGGGAAGGCTCTGGATTTTCACTATTACGACACGACTTTCTGCCCTGTTGGCTGTTGTCACGCTTTAACGTAAATGGACTCCAGAAGAGTATTAGACTCGTGGGATTAAGATGGACTATACTGAAATCCAGTACTTTACTTTTGTATTAGACCAGACATATAAAACTTTACTGACCACTGCTGATGATAATTTCAAAACTTCTGCGTCGTTAAAATTAGCTTTCAAAATATAATAAACTATTTAATAATTCAGTGCGACGACGCTGCGTCGATAAAAAGAAAATTTCCAATATTAACGCACCTGACGTGTATAAAATCGAAAAAAAAAAAACTAAAAATTTTATCCAACACAATTGATCGTCGATACGAGGATATTTGTAGATCAATAAAAAATGGCCAGTCGGTTTCTTTCAATTTGTTTATATACTTAAGTAGTAAATTGTACATTGTTTTTAATTAATCAAACAAGGAAGAGTATATTTTAATGTACAGTGACGGTAACTTCAAATGCTCTCTCTCATATATAAGAGTCCTTCGTCCAGAGGATACGATCAGAATCCTTCGTATAAAGTTCGTGCAGTTAAAGAACCTCGGTGGCGTCGTCGAGAGCTTCGGGAAGTGCGTCACAGAGGCTGACGATTCTTGCTAAGTAAAGATCATCCTCCGGAAGGACGCAGAGATCCTGAAGATCGGCGTGAAGGACTCTCCTAGCTCTTTCGGCCTTACGGCCACGCAGTGACTTCAATCCTGAACGTCCGAAGCGAATAATGTTCTCAGGTCGACCCCGGGCTGCGCGTTGAGCCTTGAAGGCATCATCGGAATATCCTGCGTATCCTGTTTCAAGATCCTGAACTCCGCCACGACCAAATCTAATGAACGAAGATCCCATGTTGCTGCGACGCTCTTTCGAATCAGGATCTTCGGGTACTTCCGCTGATCGTTTTCCGGTATAGCCAAATCCTTGGTGTCCGGAATAGACATTGATAGGTCCTTCGTCCTTGGTAGGTAGGAGGCTGCAAAGGAGCACGCTGCATTGGTAGGATATAACCAGGCAGTAGATTAGAGTCCTTGCGATCTGGAATGATAAAAAGAGAAATTTAAAACAAAAAACATTTTCAAAATTTTTTACTTTCCAACCGACTATTACGTCAGAGACCAACTTCGGTTAGTTCATCTTGAACCGAGTAATCTTGCACAGCACTGTGTAATGATCTGGTGTTATGTTGTATGGAGTATAGAATTTGTTGTACAATATTATAGTCCAGGGTCAAAGGTCGTCGCGACGCGCATGGTTTATGGAAACTACCAAGTTCCCTGTGTATTATATTGAAAGTGAGTAAAATTAATGTCGGCGTATTGCATTACAGCAATTAACCTTTTCTCTCGTAGCTGATAATGATGTCCCGACTTCCGGGCTTTACTGAATTTACATGACTACCTACCCTCCTCCTCCCCCTCCCCCCTCCCCCCTCCTTGTACATTACATTATAACGGGAGACACTGATGATAGTATCATGGTTACCTCTTTTTAATATATTTGATACCAATTATGTTTAATTAATTCGCAATTATTTTTAATGTTAACAACTTGACTTTCCACCTGCCATAGATAATTAACCCTTGTCACAAAACCACCCTTAGAATTTCGATGAGATATTAAATCAAAAAATTGCAATCGAGTGTACGGTATCGTAGGAGAATTTTAATTTCGTGTGCTAGCATAATTTTTGATAAAAATGAATATTTGATTAAAAAAAAATGTTGAATTTTGATTTTTCAAAAATTTATACTCCATCGTGAAAACTTACCATTTTGATGCTCTTTTTAATTATCTTCTTCTATCAGAAGGTTATATTAGGTACTTCTGCTTCCTGATGATCCTGCTGCTCCTGACTCTTCCAGTGGATGATCTCTGGCTCCAGTTGTACCAGTTGCTCCAGACCAGAGAGCGGAAGGAGAGTGAGTGCCGTGTGGTTGGTAAGAAGTCCTGGCTTATATAGAGAGGGAGTCCTGAGAGAGGGAGAATAGATAGAGAAGAGAGACGTAGGAAGAAAGAGAGAGAGAGTGTGTAGATGTAACGTGGGCTCCGAGAGCATCACCTGAGTTATGATAGGCCAGGCGTACAACACGATACCTCTACATTATTTTGATTCAATTATATCTCAGCAGACGAGAAGGACGAGGACGAACAGGACGACGTACTACGACCTACGTAATCTCCGTTTATTATTTATGACTCTTGGCAAATAATAATTGGAAAATCTACATACCCCATTTTTAGCCAGTCTCTCTCTCTCTCTCTCTCTCTCTCTCTCTCTCTCTCTCTCTCTCTCTCTCTCTCTCTCTCTCTCTGCCCTTCCCTGTTGCCAATGCTCCTGATCAACTTGTACCGTCTTCTGCTTCTTGCTGCTGTTTACATGCTACTAACAAGTATTTTAACATCCCCGTTTTCTCCCAAGGAATATTAGGGACGATGCAATAACATATTTCATATTTCCATATAACTTGTAATGTCCAAAAGTCGCCCTTAAGACGTCCAATGGAACATCGGTAGTCTTTAGAACGTCTCAATGACGATTTCCGGGATATATGTGTGTTAGGTAATAATAGCAATTATTAGGAGTCGGGCGTTATAAATTTTGAATTTTTTATTATTGATTTTGACTTCTTATTTCAAGTTATACGAATTTGCTTCAATGGGAATGATTTTTTGGAATTTTTATTGAACGGTGAGATTTTTGAAAATTTTTTTGTTGTGTCCTGGGTAAACTCGATTTATGAGCTTACTTGGTCATAAAGCTTTGGAACTTGCGACCTGCTAGATAACGATCCATTAATTAGTGAGTGCGTTACTTTCGCCAAAGCTAATTATTGCTGCTTTCGAAACAATAGGTTTCCCTGGGATCGTTCTACGTAACCGTATCCTGCCACAGGACTAACGATTATTTGCTGGCTGCTGATCCTAAAACAGCAAGTGGAAGGAATAAAATAAGCAAATTTTCCTGCGAACGTAAAACGAGGTTAGGGGAAAAAAGGTGGCAATGTTGACAACTTCGTATCGATATAAATCTATTGGAAAATCCATTTAATCATTAAAACGAATAATCTTACTGCACGATTTTTGGATTGATTAAAAAAAACAATCAAATAAATGGATTTTCGTATATCGTGCCTATGTCGTCTGTTATTTTATTCTTACTCTTATCCGATATTTTCACGACGTCTCGAACAATGCTAGGACACTCATCTTGATAAATGTCCTTTCCTGGGAGAATAACCTATTGTGACTCAGGACTTACCTTATAGTAAAACCTACTCTGATCCTCGTTAAGAAGCTGACCGGACATTTTCGTCCTTAGAATTGCATTTCGTGCAGATCCAGATAGATGTATTTCTGAATTTATACCTATGGTGAACCATTGAAATTTTATTAAACCATATATTGAAGTTACAATGTAGAGCAATGGTAAATTCCAAAAATGAAATATGGTTTGATAAAGAAAAAAATTAATTAACATAATTTCTTATTTTATAAACAAACAATAGTACTGTATTCTCCATTGAAAGAGACGTGTGCAAGACTTTGTAGACAAATTGATTCCTCGTTTATTTTTGATACATAAATAGGTATAAGTCAAACATCGAACATTTCATCACGTAACACGAATTGACAATTGGTCGATTATTTTTTATACACGAATACACCGTTTGAGTAGTGGGATTATTCAGAATACCACAAATGTATTAAGGATTTTGGCTTACAGTAATAATTTACTTATATTTACTTAAACACCATACTTTGCCAACTTTTAATGTCGGTACGTGTCGATTATATTATAACGAGAAAGGCAGAAAATGACATTGCGCGAGGAAGACTCGCGAAATTTTCATAAGAGCAAAAGGGACACGCGCTGCTTTCTTTGTTACTTTTAAATATTAAGCATAACCTACGTGAAAAGAAATTATGAGCGTGTAATCAAATGATAAAGAAGAATGCGATAGACCGTTGGCTGATTGTTATTAATTGAAATAAATTATGGGTTTTTCTGATCGAGGGGTTTATATTGTCTGACTTATGTTTCAAATGTTGCGACCGAATCACCTTAAATTTACCTACATTGCATTCAATTATCTCAAATCTAGCGTGGTAGAAAGCTTTGAAAATTTTTTATAATATGTAAAAATATTTCTATTTTATGCTCTGTCAATTTCATTTACTTGGTGAAACGATCCAAAAACCTTATGCCACCCCATGTTTATGCAATCCGAGTCAAGAAATTAATAATTACACTAATTACAATAATTACACTAATTACAGTAATTACACCAACAAGGTTGTAAAATGAAATTCGAGTCGTGTCACTAGCTGCTCCAGAAAAAAAAATAATTACACACCTCCGCATCACCATTTTTTATTATTCAAGTTTATTATCGCACGAGGTAAATATTTTTTGTGGAAGATAAAGTTTTTCTTTCTTTTTTGAGATTCTCTCATTTTTCTTCTCCTTTGAAAAATATCAGACACCCAATTCGGGAGAATTTGAATATAGTAGCGATCATCTTTTTTGAATAATCAATAGGGTCATTGAATTTTTAAAATCGATATTCACGTCGTTGGTAAAATCTCTAAACGATGTTACAAGCATTGCTCTGATTTTTAGATTTGTTCCCTTTAGGAATGGCAAAACCCGGACAGCACTGTTCCCTGGGGACCATGAGTCTCGTCTCTTCTGCTCCTACGCAAAATTCACTACTTGCTATCCCAGTGATCCTGGATGGTACTAGATCCCCACAGCTCAAGGGCGAACTTTCCCCTGAGGATGAGCTTGTAGTAGTCTCCACCTTGACTTCCGGTCTCTGATGTACGCCAACCGAATGCCTAGCCGACCGGCTGTCTCTGTGTAATCGAAAATGTTCCTCGGTGTCACTTAGTAATGATCCGAAGACATCAGCCGGGTTGCGAACAAGAGCAGAAACTGCTCCTACGGAATTCGATCTCAATTCTAGAAAAGTTTGTGTAGAGAAAAAAAAGAATGAAAAAACAGGTAGAACAATATAATAGGCAATACTTATATTCCCTTTTTATGTATATAAATATTGGCTTTTTCAAATTACAATCAATTTACCTTGAGTATTTGCAGTCTTCGTGGGAGAATTTGCGACGGAACGTCGTGCGACATCTTGAAACGTGATTGGCGAATAAGTTCTTCGCTCCTCCGGTAAATTACTTCCTGATCCTAATTGCGTCGGCGAAGACATCCTGGATTCCCGACGAGACTCAGGACGTGGCTTTCGTTCGCACGGTGTTGGTGGAATCGAACCGCCACCACTAGTTAAAGATATTCTTTTTTCGCTAGCACGACTGTACCATTGAGGCGGTGTGTGAATACTTATTCCTCTGGTCATCCGGGATCTCTCACCACGTTTCTCCAGCCAGTAAGTCTTCATGGTTCCTAGAATAGGTAAAAATAAAAGAATTGCATTCTTCATAAAATATAAAACCATACAACGAGTATAGCTGATAACTAAAATAATACAATAAAAATCTACCTACCTTTTCCTTTGACTTGTATCTCACCACGTTCAGTGACTTTATAAGATGGAGATAAAAGTTCCTTAGTCGATTGAGATATGTGAATTTGCATTGCTTCGCTAGTCGCCTCCATTCTGGAAGCTGTGTTTACGGAATCCCCGAAGAGGCAATAACGAGGCATTTTCAAGCCTACGATTCCTGCCACCACGGCGCCACTGTGCACTCCCACTCTGATCTGCAGATGGTTTCCTGAAACAGAGAGGCATTGAAGACACCCGAAGATAGTGAAAGTAATGACACAATTCTCAGAGCTACCTGGCATACCTGTTGATGGATCTTTTAAATCCATTATTGCTTCCACCATGTCCAGGGCCATGTCGCATACTCTGTCCGCATGATCATTTTCTTTCACAGGTGCACCGGAAACGACCATATAGGCATCACCAATGGTTTCAACCTGAGATAATTGTTTTATTTTAATACCTATATTATACGTACGATTGTTAACAGCACTGTGTTCTATATACTATGAAAAATATATTTACCTTGTAAACACGGTTGCGTTCAGTTAGTGTATCGAATATCGAGTACATTGCGTTTAACATGGAGACCACTTCCATAGGCGTGATACGACTGCAGATTTCAGTGAAGCTAACCACGTCGGAAAAGAGTATTGACACGTTGTCAAACATCTTGTAAACGATTACAGAAATATTAGATTTAGTGAATTTTGATATTAGACCAATAAGACAAGGGTTCTTTATATCTTACTTCACAAGTATCTATTGGATTCCCGCCGTCGCGCAATCGATTAGCTACTTGTTTTGGGATCATCTGATATAACAATTCATCTGTTCTTTGCATTTCTTCGTCCAGCTTTCGCATAGATTCCTCCAGCTTTTTACTCTTCAACTGCTCCTGGTCCAGGGCTAGTTTCAGTTCTACGGATTGTTGGGTACCGGCCAACATGAGATCTCTGTGAATGTTTTCGTTTGTTAATATAACTGTAGTCTTTCAATAAATATTTTTGGCTACCCACCGACTAAAGTCATGCATTGACAGATCATTTATGTAGAGACCTGTACCAATCAAAGCATTCAAGTCTGGCATTACTGGTGTGCCAAGATACATCATCATTCTCCAGTTATCCATATAAATCATTTGTCCTAAAGCCAATAGTAAGTTATTATAAAGGCATATAATTATTTTTTTTGTAGTATTTAATCATCGTTCTATACCCTTTAAGCTAAGCGTCTTGTCCTCGGGAGGATCTCTTTCATTGTTTGATGTACTATCGAGTTTTTTTTTGTCCGGCGGATAGTCAGACAGAACTGGGTCGACAGTGACTAGTTCAAAAATATTGTTAGTCCTATTCAGTATCTAGAAAAAATGCGAATAAGAATCGTACTTAAATAGTTATATGTGATTATAACTTTTACATAGGAAATAACTATCAGATACCAACCGTTTGAAACTTAAAAGCTATCAGTGGTCTGACCAAATCGAACCAATGAGTAATTTTTTTTCCCAGTAAATCTGGTAATATTACCATAAGTGAATTTCCAATGCTTCTGACAATCATGTCTGATCTGGAGAAAGAAGAAGATTTGTGAAAATCCTGTATATCGGGAGAGTAAAAATTGTATAAATGACTCAACAACATGAATACCCAAAGACTATGCAAAATGGAAAAATCTCAAACAAAACCGAAGCTCCAATGGGCAAATGCTTCTCTTCTCTTGTCATGGCAAGTGAGGCTAGTGTGAAAGCTCGATTGTCAAAAGTCAAATGAAAGGTGACATGTACAGTGTCAAAGAGAACTTCCTCCCTGACAAGTTCAATTTGCAATTCCTTGTGATAAAAGTGTCTGGCAACTTCGCGAATTTGTCCCATAGTATAATAAACAAATCCTCGCCGTTTACTTCTGTAGTGAAGAGTAAGACCTGGATGAAAAAAATAAATGTAATTAACAACACCATGAGCGTCACACAATTAATATAATTTTATAATCCATTATAAGTGACCTTGACGTGTTTCATGTTCACATATAAAAGATGGCGCTCGCATCCTCGGATAAGAGAACTTAAGGTACTCATGAAGATTATCCAGACCATTAAGAAAATCACGTACGTGTCGTCCAAGCACTGATAGTACACGGTCGTAACCATATTGGCTAACGAAACCAACAAAATGGACGCCCATCTGATCAAAGAATTCTCTCTCAGTTATTCCAAGGACCTGTAAGTGCAAGAACAGAATAGGAAGTTAGAGGGCATCGATATCAAGAATCCATTTCCGGTTATAAAAAATACAACTGTCTCTGTCAATTCTATAACGTACTTGAATTGCTTTCTTGGCAAGTCTTGGTATCAAGTTCTCAGGATATACTTGGTGAACGCTGAAACTTGGCTGGTCAACTGCTGCCTGTCTTCTTATTTCTTCCCAACGCTCTTCTCCGTAAACTTGTCTTATGTACTCCGACATGTTCTCCAGTATTAGGCCGTACATGATTGCTTGCTGAAGATGAGTCCAGTGTCTTTGATTAGAGATCAATGAAAAACATATGAAAGTTTTCTTCAGATGGATCAGACTCGAATGTCTCTGTAGGTTTACTGAGATGAAAGTTAGTGTACGAAGAAAATTCATGAAACTCAAGGCACGACGTACAAAATGAAAAATGGAGGAATACTCGTATAGAAAGGGAATGATGGCACTTCCTATTCAAGGTCAGGATCTTTTTTTTTTACTGAATAGTATACAATTTATATACGTAGTGACTGGCATGCTGTTTCTGTTGAAAAGAGACAAAGGTACTTGACGGTTTTTTTTACTTTGAAAGATACTTCGGACAGGGATCTATATAATTTAATATTGTACAAATTGGTTGGCTGTTTCGATTCTCTTCGCGTTTCTCTAATACGATCAGTGACCTCTGAATCAAAGAGAAAAATTCGAGCAATCGCATCGTTCCGTTCGAATGAGAATAAGATGACCATAGACGGGTAAGAAAACGTGATATTATTAGACTCCATCGTAATTTCAGTCACGTATTCAGATACGTCTGTGAATATACGATACGCTAACCAAGAATTAATATCACGGGCAGTTTCCAAAATTATCCACCGACTCCGCAAAACAACCACGTAGTCGGAAAGATTAATCTGCATTGCAAAAAGCTTCGTGGAGTATTCTCCAGAAATTTTACTTCGATATTTTTTCAAAGGATTTAGATCATCTGCGCGATACAGTCGATTTAACGGAACGTGTTACGTCCTCTGGTTTTATCTGCACTTGAAAGAAAATAATATCCGTTAATATAAGAAATTGAGGGGAGGGAGGAATTGAAAAAGTCTTTCATATAAGTCAAGGACGATTAGATTTTTGTCTAAGAAATTAAAAAAACTTACAAACCACACTGAAAATTATTGAAATGGATGCAATTGAGGCGCGTAATTCAAAATTGAAAAAAAAAATGAATGATCCAAAATCTATTAAAGTTCGTGTCTATTGTTAGTAACGAAATGACTAAATATTTAAAGGGAATAAGAAAACTCACCAAACTTATACACGATATGATATACGATAACCCTCGATTTAATTCCTACTCTACGTTGCTCTTCCCTCGATCCGTATATTCGGCGACGACGACGATGATCTTCCAGAAGCCGATTCAAAAATGATTCCGAGAGAATGAGGATTCAGGTGGGATCGGCTATCGAGCAATGCACATCTTGGAGTCGCTTCTGCACTTCTATTTATACGATGGCGGACTGGAGGACCGAGGAGTCACTAGAAAAATATCCTGAAATAAACAGGCTGTCCGATATTCATTGCCCGACAGTCCTACGCGATGGCGGTTTACAGAAATACATAAAAAGCAACAATAAAATAATTAAAAACAAAACTGAAAAAACAATAAATCACTAGAAAACATTAATATATGATCCCTAACAAAAATTCGCCACTACCATTTAAAACTTCATCCAAGTCAATAGGTTCAATAAAATCCAAAACTTGTGTCAATGTACATTCATCTCAAATGTCAATCAATCTATGACTACTCCTCAAAGTTTAAATGCACAAGTCTAATGCAATTTCAAAATTCATAGAAGCAACGATGGTCTTCGTTCTATTCCAACAACTGACCGATCCCATCCAGGAGAAGGACTAGTCTCATTGCCATAAGACATTGAGGGTTAGCGTGTGGCTAATCGTCCAGGTATAATACACTTTCCAATTTGCGCATAAGACGGAAGTCCTATTACATTGCCGTTCGAAGACTAATTGCTTGCAGTAAATTAATCCTATCAATTATTGCGGATCGTTCCTTGGGTTAATCAATAATAAGATGTCTGCGTGAAGCTAGGATGAAACTTTAAATAAAAAGAAACATTATAAGAAAAACAAAGTCAATATAAATATAAATTATGAAACAGCCCTCACCCTCATCTCTATGAGATCCTACAGAATCTTATCACCTGAAAGGACAAGATTCATCCTTTACACAATTAATATTAAAATCACTCAGTACCTTCGTCTTGAAACATCATGCTAATTTCTCCTTTTTCGTGTATCTGCTTTCTTTCATTTCTTTATCCTTGCAATATTTTATCATCTGTCCTGTCGCCATTCTCCGATTCAACTCCGACCCGTGCACCTATTACGAAAACAATATTATGGTTAATTAACAATGTTACTTAACTCAAAAATATGTAAATGAAAGTTTAATTGCTTCGTAGCTCCAAATTCGATCTTCGGATCAATTAAGTAAAGGGAGGGAGAAAGTGGAGTTTATTGTCTCCCGCGGGTGCATTAATTACCGAATCGATACTTTAATTAATTGGAGGAACGCCGGGAGAGGGAGGGGAGACAGAACGATAGTAGGGGAAGACAAGAAGGGATATATCTGGAGAGTGTTAGTGAGAATAAGAACACTGAAAATAGAAGAAAATAATAGGAGAAAGCAAGAATCGATGATTCCTTACGGTGTTTATAACGAGCCAACAAGAGAGCGACAATTTATCATAAAGATGCGCCTTGAGCTTTATACATTTGACGTCCAACAATGACTTTCACTTCTCTATAGTCCCTTATGGGCGCAAACGCGCAAAACATATATACATCCCAGTGATTAATGTTCCACGTGACAATCAGTTATAGGAACAGATTAGACGGATTAGATTGAATACGACCATATAGATTCAACATAATAAATAAAAACTTTAAATGATCTGTATTAATTAAATTCAATACTGACTTGATCATATATAATAGGAAATCTAATCTATCTTTGACAAATATTTAATGAATCGTTTAATTAATAATTAATTAAATTGTTATATATATTTTTTTACTAGTATCTACATAGCCCTATGGAATTAATTGTTTTTAATTGACAATACTAATTAATTATAGCTTATAATACCACAAAACACTGTGTATACGAATTTGGTAATGTCAATTTAATTTGCAAACACAACTTTGGTTGGTTTATCTAATTTGTCATTTACACGATTATAGGGTGGCAATTAAAATGTAATCACTCGCGCTTTGTAACTGTGCAATTAAATAGAAACGTTAAGTGAGACGACAGTTGAATATCTGATAGAGTAATTAAACACTGTATAAGTGTCATTTCAACGGGAACAGTATTCGAAACGTCACACTACCGGTCAATTGAATAGTTTGAAAATAAATTAACGAGTAATTATCGAAGGTATTATTAATTTTTAGGTAAAAGCTCTTTGGTTAATGAACTAAAAAATATTCAAAACTATCTCATTCGGTACTTCAAAGATGCCGTACACCTTTTTATAAAAAAGATTATAAAATATGCACAATTATTAAAAAAAACAAGCCCTTGATCAGTCACAAATCTCATCTCACAAGATTCACCAATTAAACAGCTGTGAGTTACGATTTGGCACGAAACTCACAGTACACGATGAAATTCGATGGACAGATTATTTTTTGCAGTTTATAATGGTCTTAAAGCGTAGGCTGGTGTACATTAGGAAGGAAAAGGGCGTCCACTATCAGTACGTTATCTCGTGGGATACTCAAATTCTTAACTATAAAATAAAAAATACTCGTATCTGTCCATAACACAAAAAATCTCCAACTGGCGTCATCAAATTTACACGGTCTATTGTGCTTGGCTTATCCGGATGAGTCTTACTATTTTCAACTAGCTACGTCGTTCCCTTCCCAATTTATGTTAGAGCAAGTCAGCCTGGTAAACACAAAATTAACATCGAGCGAGTCTGTGTCCGGGGCAAACCCGAGTAGTTTTCGCTCGTAATTTAAAAAAAGTTTTCAATGAAAAACTGTTCACGCTGTCTCTAAGGTAGCAGTGGACACGACGCAACTGAAATTGAGAATAAAATTGCCTCTGTACTGTGGTGTCCAATCGAAGAAGGGAACGTAAAAGTAAGGTGAGGATACATGATGGAATGGATTGGAGTGAGAAGGAGAGATCAAGGGGTGAAAGGAGGTTGGAAGGGTGGGAGGGCGTCAGACTTATCGAAAAAGGATGACACTTCCGCTATTATAAAAGGCTGATCAGAAAGTCAAGTAGTACTCGATAGTATTTCAGAGTGTTGACTACTCTTCTGGACTAACAAGTTACTACTTGATGATGCCCTACCATCTTTCATATTTATTACATTGATTCATTTATCTTGGTTTATTTTTATGTTATGACACCGTT
>JARQTI010000658.1:422199-665593 GCA_030142655.1 Trachelus tabidus
TGATGATGCCCTACCATCTTTCATATTTATTACATTGATTCATTTATCTTGGTTTATTTTTATGTTATGACACCGTTCGATATGTCTTCTCTTGCCGTTGTATTATACCTTCTTCTCTTCTGTTTATTAATTCAGGTTACTTACATACATGCACGTCATCCTTTACACCTTGCAGAATGATCCTTTCGAGGAACGTAAACTGGAGACACCTGATAATGAACTGTGCATGCGTCCTGGAACCTGAGAAACTGGCCTTGCGCAATAAGCCCGATACGCATCGTGAGGTTTAAAGTTTGATACCCTTGGATCCCGGTGCTACCTCATTCGATACGGATTCTTTTGGATGTTATGTAAAATGTGAACAAATCAAATTGCCGTATATTGTGAAAAAATATTTCGTTTCGTTTACATTACCTATCAGGGAATACTGCAATGGTTTGCGGATCCGTTTGATGCTCGAAGAGACCGTTATTTTTTAATGGCTTTTCTAAATATCGTGTAGAGTTATTTTTTCATGCGAATTTCAAATGTGTTTTCGCACATAAATATTCTTATAATGAATTAGAAATTATGTAAAAATTTTTATTGCACGTGTAATAATGCACTCGGTACAATTTTATCTATGACGATCCTTATTTTTTTTGGATGAGTCAAAAATTAGCGACTAATAATGCATTTGTGGAATTTCCATTTGTAGACGCCATCTGGATAGCATTGTTGGGAATCGCGCGAAAAGCACTAAAGTGTCGCACTCTAATGGCATCTCTAGAAAATCATATAACCTCACTCGAGCGAAAGGAAGTTTGCGAGCGAATTTACTGTTTGCGATTAAGTTCCGTTTAGTTAGACGAGAAAACAGTAAGGTTGCGTATGACGATTGGAATAATGATTTCGCGATATTTATTAGCATTTTGCGTCCTGGTGATTACATCAATTAAACTCTCCTTTGCGGAGAGTATACCCCAAGCTATAATTCCACCCCATATTGCAATGACGTCTATGGTATGTTTATATTTTTTTTGCTGCATTTTACTGTGTACTTCCGTTGTTCATATTTTTATTTGTATGTCTACAATTTTAGTCAAGTCAAGAACTCACCTCGGCACAGCCTCAGGGTAGCCTTGGTTTTCTTCATGCCTTCATTGCTTCGCTGTCAGTTATTGTTGTCTCCGAACTGGGTGACAAAACCTTCTTCATTGCTGCAATCATGGCTATGAGACACCCTCGTCTAACTGTATTTGCTGGGGCAATCGCAGCTCTTGCATTTATGACTGTACTATCTGGTGCGCAAACTTATTTCCAGATAGTAATGGATCTCTGTAATAAACGGTGTAACATTATTTTCAGTGGTTTTTGGTTATGCTGCGACCATCATACCTAGAGCATATACTTATTATATAAGTACAGCTCTGTTTGCCCTGTTTGGATTGAAAATGCTACGTGATGGGTATTATATGTCCCCAACAGAGGCTCAAGAGGAATTGGAAGAGGTTCAGTTGGATCTCAGGAAGAGAGAGGATGAAGTAATTTCAAGAGAATTCCTTTCCTAAGAGCTTTATGAGTTTTGAAACAGTCATTCTTTTATTTTATAGTTTGAGAAAGAAGCTGGTACTACTCTTGTTCAAGATCCAGAAACTGGTATCATTCGCAAATCACCCAAAGCAAGTGTCTTTATGCTTCTCTCCAGGATCTTCCTCCAAGCTTTCACATTGACCTTCCTCGCCGAATGGGGTGATCGCTCGCAGCTGACCACGATTATCCTAGCTGCACGAGAGGTAAGCATTCCTTATTTTAAAACTGGTCTCGCCCTCTTTGACGTAAGAACTATATTTCAGGACGTTTATGGCGTGATCCTTGGAGGAGTGCTTGGACATAGTTTTTGTACAGGTCTTGCCGTCCTTGGAGGGAGGATGATCGCACAGAGAATATCAGTACGCACAGGTAATGTCTATGTCAAGTTTAATCATCCTTAAATATAAAAATCAATCAAATCCCAAAAATGTTATCTGAAAATTTACACACATTGAGCAAATAAGATTTTAATGATATAAGTAATTTATTTTCAGTAACAATCATCGGTGGAATAGTTTTCCTTCTATTCGCCTTAACAGCACTCTGCATGAACCCTACGGAGAGCATGTAGAGGAAACCTAAAGAAACTTTTAGGCAAATTGCTTAATTAAGAAGCATTTCATTTTCCTTGTAAACTAATTCTGTGAATAAGGTGTACATTTGTACAGTAAGGGTAGGATCAAATTCATAAGATCCACAATTTTTAGTACTTTTTTTTTTATATTACATCCATCCGCTCAAGATCACCAGATCCGCATTTTCTCATTCCTTCCTACGTGATTCGGTCAAGTATTCCGTGATGAATTCATTCGTAGGATCCGGAAGTCCCTGGTGCAGATTGCGGGATCTCAGCGATAATTATCAAAGGCCCAAAGGGCATCGCACTCCAGTTGTAACCAAAACTAATGCCACAATGTGAGCAAACGTGCGAACCCTTTTTTGTCAAGCACGGCAAAGGCCTTGCAAAATATAAGTTTGAATAACATTTATAATTATACAAATTGCTAAATAATAATTATCGACGAAGAGGATAATTGTACAAACGTCTATACATTGCCTTTAATTTCTTGTCTTGTAGATAAGGTTTGGCATGACCTCGAATTAATTTTTTTAACGCATAAAAAATTACGTGATCGATAATGGGAATTAGAGGGTGCTGCATTCTTTGCCCCTTGAAATCAACTCATATAATCCCACTTTTTCTTAAATTAATTCTAAAAATACGAACTTTCTTAATGTCGAAAATCAAATATTATATACCGTTTTGTTATATCACTTTCTATTTTAGATACCTGCGTATTGTTTAACAATGAAGCATGAGTATTATAGCGGTGTAAACTTAATCAACAATAGAATATTAATTAAATTACCGCGGGAGCCATAAAATTGCTGTGTACTATAAAAGCTTTAATTTAAGTATTTGAAAAGATGTGTAATTTAATGAAAAATCAATTAGATTATACATATTCTATTTTTAGCCGACAACAAACTAACAGAAATGCCTTCTTTTCTTGTCATTTCGTTAGTTCATATCGCGATATATTTTTTTAATCGACATAGTATGAAATTGTATCCTGAGCGAGGAATTTCCTACTAGAGAAAAGTTTAATAGACTTATAAATAAATCTATGTTTAAAAAAAAACAAATAAAGGAAATATCGTATACGCAATTTCTTCAATACCCATCCTCAGAGTATGTTTTTCTTGCTTATAAGCAACAATAATATTGAGAGAAGAAAAAAGATGCAATTCTTACTGTTTTAATATATATTCGGTCCCTGTCCGTTACAATGTTTACATATTTTCTGTCTAACAATTGTTTATTGCAAATATGATGAACTATATAATAGTCTCGTTTTGATAATTTAGGTAGTAAAGGTCATTTCGTACTAAAATAGCGACAAATATATTCGTACACTTATAAGACTGGACGTTTTTAAATTAAAAAAAATGTAATTGAAAGGCCAGAAAATTAACCATGGATGGACCTGCCAGATTAAAAAAAGGTTTCTAATAAAAATGAGAAGACAAAAACAAATATCGTGACAAGCGTAAATAAGTCTCCTAGATCTTTCAATTAACTCTTAATACAACACACTGTGCATTATCGGCGACAACGATCTTGCACGTCACATATACATATTATAAAAATAATACAATATCTAACGTTAAATCGTACCGTGCGACTTACCTGTCCTTTTCGTTACCTAACATTCTAATCGCGTATTCAAAAATTTCATAAGTACGGACAATAGGACGAAAAAATGTAATAAATTACGGACGCCAATCAAATCTAAATTAATGAGGCTAATTAATTAATCACCTAAATTAAGGCACAGTCTACCGATAGGCGTAGTCATAAGGTAGCATTGAGCATCGATAAGTTATCAGGTGATATTCTTCAGATGAATAATTGCTCGTAGTTACATTACGCCTGCCACACTCGTAGACTTTGCCTAAGGTTCTACGGTGCCATTAGTTAAAACAACATGATAACCACGGAATCGCATTAAAAAAAAAAAAAGAATAAATTGTAAAAAGGAGAAATCATCATGTACAATCAGAGCGCATGGGCTCATTTTCGACTGATTTGGTACGACGATTCTTAATGGAATTGGGACAATTCGAGGGTGAAGACAGCGAGATGAGTTAACTTGATAATCACGAGTAGCATATTAATCAATAAATCGATACTTGTAACACGTGAGTATCATAATTCGTTAATAATAATTAGTAATCGACTACATAATAACTAATAGAAAAATTGAGAATCAGCGAGAAGGAGTAAGAGAGCCGAGTCTCGGAGCGGGAGAGAGTCTGTGTGAGGATTCATCGGCCATTTTTCTTTATCTCATTTTTCATTTTCTCTATTTTTCCCGACTTCTTTCTTCTTCATCTAAAATCTAAAACCCCTCTGACTCTTCGTTAATTATATGTTTCAGTACGTGTCTTTTATTCATTTCTTTTCTTTTGTTTATCTTACTATGGCCCAATAAAATAAATCGCGTTATTTAATACTAGTCCTTCAATTTTATAATATAACGAGTGCCTTGTGTTCAATTTTTTCCTCTCGAGTTCAATGCCTCAATCTTTAACTAATTTATATTATCTTTTTTCAGCTTATTGTTCTCGAAAGCGAACTTGAAATAACGTGATCTACAATCTGCTTTTTTTCCCCATCCGTAGAAACAGATTACAAGCCATTAAGGGTTGTCTAGATTGAAATTATCATGATCTCACTTATCGACAGAACTTAGTTAAAGGATTCGGCTGGGAACTTATTTAACGAAATACTTGCTGTAGCTTACGAGGTACTCATGTGGGATTCGACTGGCTTGTGGTTGTGTTCCATTTGGCTTCAAGGCTTCGAAGTCTCTCCAATCTCAACATAGGGTCCATCAGGGATTTTACTTCGTTTGTGGAAGTTGGGCTTACGGAAGCTGTTGTTTGTCACAAAGAATAAGAATAAAGACATTATTTCAAAAGAAAAAAAAAGATTTAAAAAAGTAGTTAAGGCAATTTATCGTCTCTGCGATACAAGATATACATTATTAATGACCTGCAGTATATTGATTGTTTGCTGATATTAGTCCCTGACTCTTCCTCTCCTGATCAATCTGTCTGAGACCCTTCTCGATGAAGTCTTGGAAGAACTGATGGGATTGCACTAGGTAAGGTTGAACATCGGCATCTGGATACTGTTGCTTAAAATCGTACAATTGTGCCAAACCCTAAGAAACCAAAAGGTTATCTGTTGTATCATTACTTATTTTACTCAAGTTGAAAGTGAACATTTCAAGGCTATCATACCTCCTGAGCCTGATGCTTTGATCCAATCTTAGTAAATATTTCAGAAAGCTGCTGATGCGTAAACTGTGCCAATTGTCTTTGTGATCTGCTAATAGCATTAGACTTGCTGCTTGCTCTCGAAGCAGAGTTAGGATCATCTGGCTTGCAAGTCTATCGAAACAAAAGTTTTCAATGTAGTCATTTTACTAAATATTCATAAGAATACCTTTGATAAATATTAATAACTTCTCTTACCGCAATTAGTCTTATGAGGTAAGAATGTAGTTCCGATTCCTTAGTATTGTTAACGAGAGTCAAATGATTCAGTAGACTGCTTCCTTTTACTTTAGTCATACCGTGTAAAATTGTTTTAATCGTTCTCATTGGAGTATCAGACTTCCTCTTCTTCCACCACGACGAAGGATAATTCTAGGAGTAACAATAGCAACAAAATATAATAAAAAAATACTCCTAGGATCATTACAAAACACTTATTTATACTTGCCTTGAAGAAATGATGGACCTCCAGAAGTATCGCATCATAATCCAAATCAGATGCCCAAGCTGGTATAGTTTTTATTATTTTCCAGAGACACTTCATAATCAGTTCTTCGTACTTCGGTGGCTCATTAGACTCAGTGCAATCATGTAGCAATTTAATCAAAACACTAAAGAAGAACCCGTGTCATTAAAAAAGCCATATCTTATACGTATTGATAATTTTGTTCTTTTATATTCACCATATTATATTGGTATGATTAGAATGATCGATCATCTTCACAACGATACTATTTATCACTCGGTTATACGCTTCCGGTTCGTTATGTCTATCCAATTTATTTTCTGCCAGAAGACTTATCATCTCGTGCACGAGTTCCTTCAACTGGAGTAGCGGAACGTTCTTGCCCAGAATACCAGTCTCGTAGAACTAAAATTGATTTAGATATTAAGATAGTATATAAGAAACACGTTTAAAAAAACTCTATTAGCATCCGTATTCTGTTGCTCTTACCGCAAGAATCACCATAAATGTAGCACGGAATCCTTTCAATACGTTATCATTACTCTGATGCAATGAATAAGTTTGCAGTAATTTAAGTTGCATAATAATTGAGGAGATAAACTTGTCTTCCTTGGATTGTAGCATTGATGCTTGATGACTGTGCAGAATCTATAGGGAAAATAGTGATAAGTAACAGCTCTTGGACCGTCATTATTTAATTTCCAATATTACTAACACTTTCAAAGCTGTTCATAGCCTGAATTGCTACAGGCAAGTCCAAGCTAGCCATGGCCAGGATGTTGCGGTCCAGATTTTCTTCCTTGGTACAATGTGCTGTCAGAAGCGACGTCGATGGAGATTTTGGAGAGAATAATTTTGGCGCGATGATTGGTGCAGCTCTTGAGGAATCAAATAAATTTAATTACATAAAATAAAAAGTTCCAAAAAATTTCTAAATACTTACTGATTTTGTGCCCTATTAGGATGTTTTAGAGGTTCATCCAAGAAGCCAAGATCCGGCTCGACAAGTTGTGGATCCTTACATACAGCTGGACCAGTGGATTCGATTTGCTGTAGTAAATTCATATCGAGACAGAAGGGTCCAGTGACTTTGTTGTGTATAGATTGTGGAGAGTATCTAATACAATAAAAGTAACATCAAAATCCAATTTCTTAATGACAAATATAATAGTAAATACAATCAGCCAAATATTTTTATGAGAAGCAAAGCAATGTTAGTTATGCAATGAATAAAATTTTCATGTAGTTATAAAACAGAATTAAGAATCCACCATCAAATGTATGAAAGTATTAGCAAATAATTTTAAAAGCACAGACATTTGTGTCATGTTCAAGTTCCCATTGCTGGCCGGCGGTGCATTTTTCTCTGTGCAATCTTCCTTGACCTCGACAACCAAGCTCTCCTTAACGACAGTCGCCTTGCAGTTTTTGTCATCCTTTGACGCAGTGCATAATTCTTTCCTGGATAGCACGACGAGAAGCAAGCGCATGCAATAGAGAGAAAGCAGCGAACAAAGATGAAAACGATTGTGTGATGAAAGACAGACCAATAAAAAGAAAAATAACAGAAAGCAAAAAACATCATTTCAAACTCAGAAGGTGGACTTACCGTTCGTTTGATATCTCTACAGGTGGTTCCTGCATCTCATCGTTCTCCTCTTCGTAATCCTGCTCGACTTCCTCAGCTGCCGCAACAGAAACCGAAATTGGCGGCACTACGATTCGCGCCGAAGATGCAGATTTTACTGGACGATTCTTAGCTGCTCTCTTGATCCTCTCGTCTAGGAGTGATTGATCCTTTTCAGATATCTGAAAGTATCAAAATAAATAATATATGCCGTATTGATAATTGAAAAAAAAAAGAAAAATATGTACCTGTCCAACTAGTTTGAAAACTCGCTCTCCCTCCAGGAAGTATGCCTGGACGATACAGTTTAATGCTGCATTTCTCACGGAATTGTCACGGTCTGCTATTTGTTTGGCGACCTCCTTCAGGGCTGCTGATGGTGATGGCTGACAAACAGTGACGCCATAATTCTCGATCAATGAACCCAGTTGATCCAGACATTCTGATAAAATAATAAGAGATGTAAATTTCCCAAGAAGAGTTTTACAATGTTGTAGAATTTTTCATTGTGCTTACCTGTCCTTTGTCTAGCATTTTTAGACTTTAGTCCTTCCATCACATACGAGAATAATTTACTCACTGGGTAAACAAGAGCTATTTGTTTAAACAAAGCTCTGACACCGTTCCTCACAGCATCCTTTGGATCGCCAATCTGTTGAGAAAGATAATTAGCAAAAATTTTTATTAAATATGTCGAACGTTCAATAGATACTCGCCTTAATTATCAAGTAAGGGATAAAGGACGCCGCTTCACTCTCCAGCATGTGGTACTGATCTTTTATCAAAAGATTGAAGACCGTTTGCAGGTAATCCAAACCTTTGAGCAAAACTGAGGGATTCGTATCAAAGAATCTCAAAGTGAGCCATTTGAGAATCAAGTCCAAATTCGACACAAGAGCTTTACTGTTTCCTGCTAAATCCTATATTCCAACAAAGTAAAATGATACAATCGATATCTATTTATCATACAAAATAACTTTAATTCACTCACCTCGGTCAGAGATTCAATGGCTTTTAAATGATACCGGAAATCAGAATGAAACATATTAGCCATAAGTGTTTTGTTGACATTTGCTGAAGACATAAGTTCCTTTAATAAATCCACGAATTCTTCGCGTGGCGTCGTGAAATTCCATTTTAGAACTTTCAATTTTTGCTCGTCAATCACTCGTTGATGCTTCAGATTATTTATAGCTAAAAGAGGACTCGTGTCCACGTCATCATCCTTCTTCCTGGCACTGCTAGGTTTCGAGGCAACACCGGCCTAAAAAAAAATTATCCAAAAAAGAAAAATCAATCCATCAATGTATACATTGACTTTCCTTTCTTTGAGTCGAGAAAAAAATAATAATACTTTTGTTTTCACTGTAGCCTTAGCTGCTTTTACGGCACCACCACTCTTTACGGTTTTCGCCGGTGCAGGATCTTCGATTGGTGGTGCTTTTTTTGGTAAGGGCTTCACGGGTAAGTTAGGACGGGATTTATCCAGGGCTGCTATAACTACAGTCTTTGACCCAGGCTTTAAACAATAAAAATATTTAGTAAAATAAGAATTTTAGTTTTTATCACGGCAATAAAGTAGACCTGGATGTTACTTTTAATTTTTCTGTAGTACGAGTCATGGATTCATATGATAAATGAATCATAAATCCCAGCACGGCTTCCTGTGCGTTCTTCCTCACGTCAGAGTTACGATCCTCCAAGTTGCTGTACAAGTGTGGTAAGCATACCGTTAATTCCTCCTTAGGAATTTGCTTGACTGGAACTGTCAAAGAAAATTGTATAAGAAAAGTGCGAAAGGGTATGAAGAATATTTGGGAGCACAAAGTGATATTTACTGGTGGGCAATTTCTGAGCTAGCCAATTCCATAATTCAATCCTCAGGGTTGGCGAGCCTGATTTCAAAGCATCACCAATCATTTCGGCCTCAAAAAATTCTCTGTAACCGCACTGATCTCCCCAAGTATTGATGCAGGCTATGGAAGCGCTTCTTATCCAATTCTACAAGGACATTCATATTTAGAAAAGAAAATTCCTTGACGTACAATATCTGACAAAACCTTACAAACCTTTGAGTCGCCCAGACATTGGAGAAATCCGGGGAATAAAGTGCGAATATGTTGTTTAGCAGGTGGACCCATGGCAATTGCTAAAGTCTGGCAAATTCCTAATGTCGACTGTGCAATTTTACTGTTACTGTCCACCAGCCGCAAAGCCAATCCCTGTGGAAGATCTCCAATGGAGCCTTTGATGAATTTGGCTTCATTCAATAAGGTATTCACCTTTTGCAAACCCTCATTGCGTACCTTGAAGTTTACACAAATAGTTAATAATTTAGGTAAAAAAAAAGCAATTTGATCCTCCTTACCTTCCAATTCTTATCAGACAATTCCACAAGGAGATTTTCCGTTATTTGTCCGCTGATGTCTACCCTTGGAAGAAGATCAGAAATATCCGGTTGACTGCCAGAAACCTTGTCTTCGAGTTCAGTATCCTCATCGTCCACCTGAGCCTTGGTTTTTTTACCTTTAGCACCACGAGTAGGCGTTGGTGGATTCTCTCCATTGTGCTGAAACATAAAATATAACATTTAATCTATACTCTTCCCGAAGTAGGTATTCGTTAAATACCTTTTCGCATTCTTGTTCAATCTGCTGTTTCAATGCAGGTTTTTCATTCTCGAAAAAGACGAGCAATGGTTTACCCATGAATAAATATAGGGTTCCCAAGAGAGTTATAGCGGCGGTCCGAATGCCAGGATTAGTAGCAGCCACGGCTTTCTTAATATTCTCCATAATCGATTTAATATTAATCCTGGAAAATTATCCACGTATAACATAATGAAATCAAGTTGTGATCATTTATCGATAATGGCAATACTCACGTGCAGCCAAAGTCCATCAAAGCTCTGGATAACCAAAGCAAAGTTTCCTGCTGAACCTTTGGATTCTTTTGATTAAAAGCAAATGCAGTGATTTCATTGGCGACGGCCTCGAAGCTCGTTGCCTCGGCAATGGCAGTCAAGGTATCCGCAGCTACGCTACTGTTTTTCGCATCACCTAATTTCTCCGTGACATCCATTATGCAATATTCGGAAACAGTGCTGCAAGACGATAAGTAATTTTGAGGTTAAAAAATAACAAAGAATATTACTATTTCTACGTTACACTAAACACTTAAATAATTTACCTGGTGAAGGTGTAATTTTCAGCTAGCATCTTCACGATTTCCAATCGAAGCTTGAGTACCTGAAAGTTTGTGTCTTTGAAGCCGGGCTTCTTGGCCAGGGTGCGTACAATCACTTGCGAAGACACATCAGCGGGTTTCATATCTTTAATCGTCTCCAAGAGCTGCTCCACGGCGGCCAAACGTGTCTTCCAGTTGGTATCGACCAGACCCGAGATGATATCGTCTGTTAGCATCTGTGCGGCCATTTCTTCGATTTCCTCGTTACTGTAATTCTTCTCGGTCTGCACCTTAGATATGGCTGTCTTCTTCGAAGCTTCAATAACAAGAGAAATTAAAAATTAGGATTCTGCAGATAATTATTTTAACGCTAAACTCACCCGGATTCGCCATGGATGATGCTGATGATTTCTTTGCCGGAGCTTTCTTTGTTGTTGTATTAGGTCGTTTGGTAGCTTTTACAGCTTCTGTTTCCTTGGACTTCGCAGGTGCTTCCACTTTTGCCGGAGCAGTATTGGGTCTGTCTGCAGCCTTTCGCGTACCTGGTACCTTTACCAAGATAACAGCCTTCTCGAAACATTCCTTAATCTGTCAAATAACGAAGTATACATTTTGTAAATTGATATTGCAACGCTGATCGATTTAGATTTCGTTCTTCTTATTTCTTGCCTACCTTTGTCATCTTCAGATTGTCCAAGTCAGTCAGGAACGGCGAAATTGCCTTCTCACCGACAAGTTTCATTGCTGTTCCTAACGCTTCCGCCGAATTATCTCTGACCGTTGGATCTGTGTATAAACGAAAGAATTAAATATACAATCATATCTGAGTCAGCGGCGCGTAGCTACATGAACAAATTGAAAATATTTTTTATATAAAGGAAATACCTGGCTCATTCAGAGTCTTTACCAAGCCACCAGTATAAGCTTTGAGTAATTTTTTATTTAAACTCGTCGGCGGTGTTTTGGTGAAACATCGGGCCAAGAAGGCAGCGGTTTCAGCCTTCACAGCAGGATTTTTATTTTCGAGTGCGGCCAGGGAGTCCTCCAGGATTGTCTCGATATTGATCTTAACGACAAAAACCACTAAGTTAAGAGAAATTTATTAAAAATATTCCATGCCCACCTGAACATCAAGGAAATTGTACTTACACTTAAAAATATAGCATCGGCAGCTTCGCGAAGTACCTGCACAACATTTTGTTTCTTCTCACGGAATTTCTCCAGAATCGCCGGTAAACAAGCAGTTGCGTAAGGTTGGAAGCGTTTCTTTAAACCGGTAGCAAGGCCTATCATGCATTTTCCAGCTAGAACCACCACCACGACATTGGCGTCCTTGGAGATGATCTACACGATACAAATAAAAATTTTAATTACATTCAATTTTGTACACCGTCAGAAAATGTTTATATTTACTAAATTCAAGATTTTAATTAAATGCTTAAATTACGTATTTACCTTCTTCAAAGCACGAACAACATCACCGTAGTCACCACTCTCAAATTTCGGATTCTTCGTCAGTGTTTCAAGGCTTTCCAAGGCCTCCTTACGTTCCTGCCATTTCTTAGCCTCAACCTTCTCCAAGAAATCCTTTGGTAACTTTGATAGAATGTCAACAGGCTCCAGGAGTTCATAAGGATCAATGTCCGGTACATCCACGTCATCGACTTCTTCCCTATCATCTGCGAGAATTCGAAACTGAAGCCTGATTGCATTTGCTTGATTACTTTTTTCTTACCTTCGTCAGTGCCATTAGCTGCAGTGTCAGCTACGCGTACAACTTTTGGTTTCTGAGATTTCAAATACCGAGTAGGCACTGCCTTTTCTTGCTTCATGTTATTAAACTCAGTCTCCAGCTCAGTTACTTGTACTGGTTTTAGGGTATTCAATTGTTGCTTCAATGGGGCGCCGATCCACCTGAAGACAAAACCGATAAATTAAGATAAAAAATGTATGGATCATTAAGAAGTTTGTGTTGTAGTAAAATGAAGTATAATGAAATACCTGTAAATTTCGATGATCATTGCTTTACCTTCCTCTCTTACTGTTTTATCGCGATCCTCCAGGAATGCTGGCATCTTTTTAATCATTGGTTTGACATTTATCACCTTAGGACCAAACGCTCTGTATTCAAAGAATTGTAAATTACTTTATGTACAGTAGTGGGTGCTATACGATTTTGAATCATTTTAAATTATCAATACCGCAATGCAAGAGTTAATGCAGCAATACAGGCAGAAGTAATTTTAGGATTTTTTGCTTCTGTCCCTTTCAGTAGTTCTTCCTGGACAGCCTCATGCTTTTCAATCTCAATGTACATAAGTGTAATTTGTACAGCCAAATCCTTGGTTTTGGCCTTTGGTGCAGCAATACACTTGGCTACAATACCATTCATGACTTCTCCAACAGTTCTAAGAATGGGATAAGAAATTGCATGAAGTGTAAGAGTCAAAATGACATTCTCTTCTAATAACATACTTTCCAGCTGCGGCAGCATTCTCCACATAGGCCAGAACAGCCTCAAGACCTTTTTCTTGCGCAGCAGCATTACTGTCTACAACAAATTTTTTTACAAGACCCAAAAATTTGTTCCACTCTGGTGATTTCTCGTCATCGATTGTTCGAAAAGTCTTGGCACATTCTTCATATCCATGCAATCTTGCTTTCCAAAGCTGTTGAAGATCATATTATTAAGTAACAATACAAGGCACATATAAAAATATATCAAATAAAATATTCACCTTGTGTACGCATCTGTCTTCCACCGATAGTTTAGTATATTCAGTGTCCTCCTCCATGGCTAAGACACTGCAATAATACTCAAATAAACTTATACAATACAATATGACAATATTGACAGCATTAAACGTCAATAACAAATCTCCTTATAAATGATAACTTATATAAATATATAAGTGAACAATATACTGTAGAGATAGTTCTACTGCATTATTTTAATACTTAAAGATTACTCATTAAAATGGCAACATGAAAATGATTAAAAGGATGTTATTTAATTTTTTGATCCATTCTGCCTATTTGTGATACACGTTAGTAAGACTATGTATAACCAATATGACCCAATTATTTACATCAAAACAGGAAAATCTGGATAACAATATAATGTCAAAATCTTAAGAGTAGCTAATTATAAAAAAAAATAATCTCATTTGGCAAGATTGTTCCCGCTACTATGATGATTTTGGATTCGGTAATGAATCATCGACAAAAAAGACGTCTTACCTCGTAGGCGCTTGCTTGAAACTGTTACTTAAATACTTTTATTTAGGCTTGACACTCTGCAAGTACAACGGATGAGCCAGTAACCGTACAATTGACAAATCGATTTCTTGGAGGTAGAACGTGCACCTTTCGGAGGACCTTTCAGCGGCCATTAAATCTTTACATTTAATTTTCAAATGGTACGTTATCCTTGTAACTGTCAAGCAAAATGCAAACAAAAAATATGTCTACAGATTCTGCTCGGACTGGCTGTCGGATTGTCTGTAAATTCCGTCACTTGCTTGAAAACTTCAGCAAAATTGTCAACAGATGGCAGAAGATGAGAATACCTGTATTTTTTCTCTTCAAAAAACAGAAATTGATTTATATGTATAACACTGATAAGATCAATGTCATTTAATGCTTAGAACAGGGTATTCAGTATAAAATTCATTGAATAAACTTTTTAAGTCCGAAAGATAGAAGTTGAAGTATGAAATTGAAAAGAATTATGGTCACACAACGTCCAATACGATTTTTGTAATCATATTCCTCCTATACCTTTCTCTAGACTTATCGCCGCATTCGGCGACACAAATGGTAACCAAAAGTATTCAAATTTGTTTGTCCCGATTTCGATTTATGTCTTAATATAAATATGGCTTTGTGTTACCATTCTTGTGGATTATAGTTCATTGTATTTATATACAATGAGGGAATGCATAGATATACAAGATTATTGGATTATTCTATTACAGCTAATTAATAGTCATGTTGTGTAAAAAAAATTTTGTACCGTATTTGAATTTTTGTTTGAATTCGATGAAAACGTAGTTGGAGAAGAATGACCTTTTTTGTCCGTATTGTAAATTGTACCAAACCGGAAGTTTCCTTCGTGGAAGTACAAAGCGAATGAACTCTCATGAAACAGAGTCTTTAATGGCGGGTGGGAATTCATTTGTACCGTGCACGCTCATAATATTTTTATAATTAGTAGCGGCGGTAAACAGTGGATGCTCAATCATTCTTCAATCAATTTATAAGCCGGTGTGTTTTGAGCATTCAGCGGTACTTGGAAATTCTTTGGTATCGAATTCACGCGAATCTTCAGTAAGTGAATAAAGAACTTCTAACCTTTTAATAGGAAACGCGTTATTCACGTAGTGATAATAATTGATATTCTGCTGTTAGTAAAAATACTTTAACATCGTACTACATTAGGTTTTATATGTTCCTTTAAAGTGTTGAATAATGCTTATTGATTATTATCGGCTTTGTAACTTAGAATCTCTCTGGGAAATGAGTCCATTGAATAGAGGACCGCTACTTGGACCCAGAATGCCTCCTGTAGGAATGCGTCCACCACCTCCTAGGTTTGGGGGCAGACTACCACCACCTGGTATGCCACCAAGAATGCCTCCCCCAATCAGTGCGATGTTTGGACCAATGAGACAGAGAATGCTACCACCACGTCCTGGTCCACCAAGGCCTGGTCCACCACCTCTGTTTGGACCTAGAGGACGAGGATTACCTCCTCTAATGCCACCTATGATGGTTCCCAGAGGCATGGGTCCTCGAGGCCCTCTTATGCGTCCAGGTCCTCGAGGTATACCACCACCCCAAGGATTACCACACATGAGACCCAGATTTCCACCAGGTGCAGTGAACCCAAAGGCAAAAGCTATAAACAATGCGAAGAAAGTCAGTAAATTGGAGGTACATTTAATTTGTTTATTTCTGTTCCCAAATCAAATACCCGATTGTAATGTTTTCTTATTAAAATATTTTGTATTATCCAGGAACTGGAATTAAAGAAGCCATGGATGACCGACGAGATACGCAGTGAAATCCAAAAGAAGAACAAGCTCTATGCTAAAGCAAAGAAGAATAAGGATGCAAAGGAATGGGAAGAATTCAAAGACCTTCGAAACAAAGTCACCAGGATGATACGCGACGCAAAGAACGAGTACTTGGCAAAGCATCCTGAACAGGTATGTAAAACTTCCAAATAAATGTCAATGGAAGTTTATAATCTACCCTATACGAAGTGTCTCACATAATTCCATATATCCTTCAGAGAGTGTGAATTTCTATTGACATTACAAGCAGCTAACAGCGATTGCTTCCATTTACTGCGCCCCACTAGGAGTTCGCCCTTCACGGGATGAGGATAATGCGCAGTACCCTCTCCATTCAAATATTCAGTGTGTTGCATGGCGAAAGTCCCTGATTTTTAGCATGGAGACTTTCAAGACTGTCGCTCGAATTGTCTTCCTTTGGTCACGATAGTAAAAAGACTAAAGCTTTATTCCAAGAGAAGAAAAGAAGTGAAAAAAGATATCAAACCAACGTCGATCATTCTTAAAAAAGAGTTTAACAAAAAAAATACGTCACGGCCCCATTGGCACGACCAGTAACGTTCATGGATTGCTTTGGTTTACAGGGTGGTCAGAAAACAGTTCAGGATAAGAGTACAGTTGAATCTGAGGGTGTTCAGAAAACAGAGAGCGCGACTGAGCAATCAGAGCAAATGGAGCTTACGGAGGAGACGCAGCCTTCCAGCGAACGGGCACAGTCCTAAGCTTTTCAAGGCTACTCCTCTTTTTTCTTTTTCTTATTTTTCTATTTCGCTTTACGATCAATAAGTGCAGATCGTATCGAACCGGATATCTATAGCGTTAGCCGTCAATCAATGTCTTACGACTTTGTAACCGATTATTATCATTGTCACGGTCCGGCCCCTTCGCCTATGAAAATTCTTTCTTCCTTTTTTTTTTGTTATTAAGTACCTTTTTTGTATTAGGGTACCTTTTTTGTTTTTTTTTCTTTTTGTGTGTTACATAAAATCAGATTTCGCTATTGCTAATTGATTCAAAAAATTTGTTTAAATATACAAATTTCAAACTTCAAATTTTCTCAAGTCGTCCAACAACGACTGTGTTTCTCATCTAGTTTGGTATATTGTCTATTCGCAAAATCATAGGATTGTACATACGGGTGAATTAAATAACAACGATCTTGCATAATGAATAATCATGAAACTTAACCGCTTATTTATATAGTCGATCAATTGAAATATATGTACATAGACTATTAAAATTTAATATAATCGCTATGCACAATATGAAGGACACGTCGTGATGGGCCAATATATCAGTGCTTCATTATTAATTCTGGTCGCGTTGACTATATTTTCAAATACGTTCATACCCAGCAAAAACCCCTAATATAACCTCAGCATGTTTTTTCATATTTTATGATTCTACTAACAAGTCATAAAGAATTTACTCCGTTACAAATAGTTCCTATACACAACAAATCTACTATCACAGAATTCTTATCCACTAGAGTTTTTGGAAAATTAATCAAGAACAATAATTAGTGCTTATAAGAAAACTAGAGCACGAGATAAAGAACAGAATAAGCGAAGGGGCTTAGCCGCATTTTCTTTTCTTGTTACAAACACCAAATAGCAATCAATTAAACGAGAAAGTCGACGTGTTACAATAACAGAATTCAAAGAATTGACAGAAATATAAAATAGAAAAGTAACATTGAACACGTGGAAAAAGTATAAGTATTTCTTTGTCAGGGAATTTAGTTGATCGATTTAAACGTATATTAATAACGACCGGAAAGCAAAGTTGGCCTTCGAACGACACGTCAATATCGTGATTATCATTATTATTAGTATTATCGTTAATGTTAATATTTTTAATAGACATTTCTTATTTCTAACTCTAGTTTCTTCCCCCCCCCCCCCCCATTTTTTCTCTCTCTCTCCTGTAATATTATCGAAGAGTGTGTCTAATTATCCGTGGATTTTCAATCTTCGAAGGCTCCTAAATTGCTCTTCAGCCAGCGCAGTGCTTCGGGCTACGCATTCCACTTGCCGTTACTCGAAGTGACTCTATTAATTAAACTTACGAAGTAAAGTAAAGATAACGTTAAAGTAAAATCGTAAACTGTAAGAGTTTTTTTTTTATAGCCCCCCCACTCGATCACGAGATTCTGCTCTCAAATTTTCACCATTTTTTTTTCCTTTTATTACGCGTCCATTCGTTATTTGTAAATCGTTGTGTAATTTGACGGTAAAGAGTGCAAAAAAGATAATTATAGAATATAATTGACGATTAAAAACTGATGGAGCACGCACTCTGTATGTTTATAATAAATCCAGAAACAGACACACAGGCCACTATACATTAATTGAGGACTAATCAATATTAAAAGATTTAAACAGAGAAAAAAGCAGTTTACGATAAAGTATATATATATATATAACGGACGCGAGTGCGACAAATTTGTATTTAAGATTCCTATTGTAAGAATAAATCATATTTCTACAAGTTCTAATTGACGGATGTCTCTTTCTTCTTGTTCTTCTTTTTATTCTTATTATTATCATTGTTTTGTCTCTCTTTTAGAGATTAATTAATTAATTAATTAATTGGCATACTCTAATGCGTCAAAGATCACTAAGTTATGTATACATTGGATAAGATTGGTCATTGGATACATTAACAATTAATTGAATATATTGAACAATATTTAAAATACATTGCTCATTGGCATTGTGCACTTAACAATAATAATGGAATCTTTCACGTGAAGTATTGTTACTAATTGGTATTGTTGATTGAGTTAAGAGCGTAATTATCAGTCTTTCTCTTCTGAGATTGTCACCCGGAGGCGATTATTTCCATAATTTTCAAGAAACAGGCCGAACAGCTTAAATTATAATTGCTAAAACACGGGAAGTGGATGAATTTCCTGGTAAGCATTTCAGTCTAATATTTTGAAAATTAAAAAAAATGCTCTTTCTCTGTTTTTAATAGGCACTTACGGTCCGCCCCTGTAGGTACCACTGACTTTATTTAATTATATTATTGCACTTACAGATACATAATTTAAGGAATAGATGGGGTATTGAAATACTTAACATTATTGTTATTTAACAGTGGTTGCAAGCATGGGGCTGTACGTAAGAGCACATCCTGAGGGCACGTGATGGCTCTTTCAGTAATGATAAGGGAGAAGAGAAAAATGAATAATTATTGTATCTCTCTGTTATTGGATTCTTGTTCATTTGTTGGGGTGGTTAGAATGTATGTCAATCAGGCCTACGAACAGAGTATTCCTTGAAAATATTTTACAGGCACATCTGTATAACGAAGAGGATGAACTATACGACATACGAGATGAGAACTACACGAGTAACGAGGAGGAAGAAATAGAGGTTGAGGAACATTACTGCGAGGTCTGTGACAGAGAATTCACAACGAAGGACATGCTAGCCAGACACAAAGGGGAGCATCGCGTTTGTGGCATTGATGGATGCACTTTTGCAGCTCATCCTAAACTGATAGAGAAACATATATCAATGCAACACTACACTGGACTCTATGAAAAGCTAAAAAATCTCTCAACTCCTGAGGACGTGCAGAAGTGGATTGCTGAGAGAAAAAAGTAAGTAGGATTACTTGCAGATCACTTTCATCTTTCTGTTTTAAATTCTTGTGCAATAAGAAATGGATTTGTTATAATTAATTTCTTTAAGGGCTTCTTTGTTTTTGTAGGAGATACCCCACGAGGGCCAATATCGAATTGAGAAAGGCTGAGGAAGCTGAGAAGGTACGTCGAGGTGAGATTATTCGACGGGAACGTGCATTGAGGCAAGAGAAACCAGGAAAGGTGACAAAAGAACGAAAACGAAAATGTCGAAAAAGAGTTGAACGTGTTAAGGAAGTCGCAGACTGTTCACAAGTACAGCTTTACAGAGGTCTTGTGTGTTTCCCTGGAACAGGTCAATTTATTTTTTACTTTGATTCTTGTTTTTTCTTCTTCATTTTCGCATTTGAAACATTATTATTTCTTTTCTTTTTAGAAGTTCTCAGGGAGCCGCAGCTTCTCGATGATGAGATGATCCTGGAGGAGACAAAAATAGAAGAAGTAGAAGAAGAGGAAAATAGCAAAATTTCTGACGACGAGGAAACGATTGTTCCTATAATTAAGACAGAACGATGTATTGGCTTAGTTGCTGATTATGACAGTGACTCTAATGAAGGTAATTCATTTTATAACCAGCGATTTACCAAACTGTGTCAATTGATTCATCGATATTTTTAGATGAGCCCCCTGATGAAGTTCCTATTAAGAAAATGAAACAAGAATCTCCAGAACCTGAAGCGACTTCTTCAGTGGAAACACAAATATATAAAAAACCTGAAGAAACTAAAAAAACCTATCAATCTAATAAACATAAAACCACAGAAACTCCACAAAATAATAAAAAACGTCAGCCTTATCGTACCCAATTATTGAACAGACTACTGTCGCGTTCGATTCAGCACGAACGCAATTTGATATGCCAGTGTATAAAGTATATTGTAGAGAATAATTTTTTTGAGTAAGAAAAAAACTTGTAAATACTTTTGTTACCTTGTGCTACTTTGAATTATAAAGAACACATTTCACGAGTGAAAATTTTAATCGTAAATAGGAACGTATATATTGACCAATTATTTTATTGATTTTGAATACTCATCCTTTACTTACAAGTGTATATGGAAGGGGAGGTAGGTAAAGTCATTCTTAATGTTATCATACGGTTCTTGTCCATGTTAGGGTTCCAGAACCCTATGACATTTTGGACAACCTATTGTCGCTTGTCTTGTTTTCTGTGAACACAATTTTCATTATGAAATTGTGATGTTGCACCATCTCGATCATGTTATGCGGACTTATTAAGCAATGCGGGGCTTAGAAATCAATGCGGTGTTCCTTGCAGGAATGAAAGAATTGTGGTATTTCTTAATAAAATCACTGTATAGTCAGTAGTGCATCATATGAAAATATGGCTCTTTACGATAATCAACATTGGCTTTTGTCGCACATCAGGGATAGCTTTATATCCACAGACGATACAGGTGCGAGATATAATTGATCTAGGTTATGTTTGTGATCAAGGAACTGTCATTCAAAAAAAAATGCGACATTCATTTATTGTCAATGTACTATCTTGTAATTTACGAATGGCGCCAATTTTAATTGAGTGATTAATTAAATCGTTTGCTACATAAAGATAGATCATTAATATTTTATAGATTTAAGTGTGCAATGTTTTATTTCAAAGGAATGTGTGAGGTGGTCATGCTGGGAGAGGATTTACCAAAACAATTTAAGACCAATGGATATTTGAATTGCTATCCAGGAATGCAGGATAGTGACGATGAAGATTTAGATACTTTGGCAGAGTCGTATGATATACCGATGGGTATATTAAATTTTTTATTAAAATACAATACCAAGTGTCTGTTGATACCAGTTTTTCTTCAGATCCTGTTATTAAATGTGTATTTTTATATGCTTAGAGATGGATTTTGGCCATAGACAGCGTTCTAATACAGCGCAACGCCTGGAAAAAATGGATCTAGAGCGAAAACAAGCTGCTAAAGTAAAACATGTAAAATGGGAACCAAATCCAGGGAATATATCTTTAGCTGAGCAGTTGGAACTCTTTCAGCGAAAAGATTTTCGTAAGAAAGAAGAGAAAACAAATAAACGACACTCCTTACTATCAGAACAACTAGAGAAATGTCCAAATCTTCCACAAAATGCTTTCACAGATTATGCACGATTCGACGGAAATGTATGCAAATGTTATTATGTATTCAGTATATCACATTAGATTAAATTTATAACTAATGTTTTATCTATAATTATTGTCTAGGCACAAGTTGGAATTCTAGCACGAAAATACAGAATATTCATGTGCATGCTGCCTAAGGAGCAACGAGCGTATCCTCAGCAGGTTGTAGTAATAGCTACTGCCAAAGTTCAAGAGTTCATAGGTTTAATCTGTTTCAAATATGCAAGTGAACATCCAGATCATCCTTTGAAGTAAGTTCTAAGTTAATTGTATAGAAATACTTTAAAAGTGCTACAAAGCTTATAAAAGATTTTTCATTCAGAGAGGACATTACAAAGTATGGTCTTTACATTACTGAAGATGATGGTGAAGTGGATTGGGATTTTCCCTGCTTAGATCCTAGAGAAACTATATCGAAGTTTGAATTTACTACATTGGGTCTTGTAGAAATGAAGCCCAGTGACAGAGCCAGACACAATACTATTATACCTATAGAAATACAGGATGAGGATGATCAAGCAGTAAAGGAAAAAGAGCAGGAAGAAGTTGCAGAGGACTTAGCTAAAATGGAAGGCCATACCACTGCAATGGAAGCACCTCTATATCAATTATATAGGTACGTGTTGCTTGTCAAACTTTAAAGGAAACATGTAACATTAAATTATCATTATAGGGTACATATAATTAATAAAGTGAGAGCAAAGACTGAAATTCATCTGGGAATTTCTGGTGAAAAAATTGAAATTGATCCAGTTCTGACTGGAAAAGGTGCAGGACGATTTTGGAATAGACAACGTGCTGTCAGCTATCACATAGATAATATTGCTTGGTGTGAATTGATTGAAAACAAAGGACCAAAGACAACATTCACATTAGTATACACGCCGCATTCCAATACATTGGATGCCATTATAGGTAATTTACTTAGAAAGCTCAAATCCAATTCCACTGTCGTTGAATTTTAAATCGTTAATTGAGAAAATGTCATTTATTGATCTGTGATAGGTTCAGGAGGACATCATTCACTTCATCAGTCAGCATCTTTCAAAAACCATGATTTTGAGGCAGATTCTGCAACGGCGGAGGAAATTGTGCGTAAAATAAATCATATCCTGGAATTACGGAGTAGTACATCAAGAAAAGAGTATCTGGCACAAAGAGAAAGGAAAGCAGCGAGACGAAAGAGCTTTCACTTGCACAGATGACAACTCTATCAGCTGCTGTGCTCAATTTTAGAGTACCTAAAGACTTGATGAGGCATCTCATTTTTCAAAATGGGAATAAACAGAAGCTAATGTTATTTTTAAATGTGGAGCGAATGTTGATAAGTAAAGCGATAGCGCCACTTACGCCATCGAAGACAGTATTATTGTAAATTCACATTGTTATTCGTCCTTTTTTTTTTTTAATTACATTAGTAGTACGCAAGATATTTTAATAATGCAGGATGCTGAATCTCGATAATAAAATATTTATATATAAGTATTTTATACAATGTACAATTACGTATTTGGTGTTTAACAATAACTAGATACATGTACCAATAGTTTGAGACAGTTATTAAGAAGTTATAATCCTGATTAGAATCACATAATGTGAAAAGAATTCAAGATAGTGGAGCATGTTGACAGTTGTAAGTGGTGCAGAAATAATTAATAAGGTTACAACCATTGCTTCAAATATAGCTTAGCTTCTGTAGTATTGTATACAAAGTAATTGCACCATACGATAAATGAATTTATAGATAATATATAATTTAATCTGTTTCCCTTACAATTGTGATGGTCACATCCTTAATTTTGTCTTCCATCATCTGGATAAATATGTTGTTAAGTCTGTGAACACGTTTATTCAACACCACTACTTTGTCTGTAACTTCACTTAACTTTATACCATTGCTGCAAATTTGTTCATAATTTGGTCGTGCTAATAAAAATGATCTTTCACTTTCTGAAAGAACATTCAAGTCGAGATCTCGCCCAGAATGCAATATATTATCTTTCTGTTTAGTGAGTTCTTTCCGTTGCCTTTTTCTGGAGCTCAACTTCTCTTGCCATAGTTTTCTTTCTTGCTTCAGACTCTGTATATATTCTTGCAAATTAAATGCTTCGTTAATCTCATTATCTTTTGTCAATTCAACGTCACATAATTGTTTCATTTCATCATTACAATTTGTAGTACAACTAGAATCTAAAAAAAATAATTCAAAACAGATTATTTTAAAATGGCATTAAAGATCTAAATAGACTCTTCACTACCAAGCTAAGATAAACATAACCTCCACGTCGATAAATTTATCTCACCTATTATAGGAGGTGCAAGCGATCGCCTTTGAAATATCGCAGATTTTCGTTTGTGAATTATTTTCTGCGACTGAGGACTTTTTTCACTCGCATTTTCTACAATAAATCCATTACATTCGCCCATTTTTTAAATATTTTCATATAAGGTATATTCAAAACCTATTGCGCACGCAATTAGACAAAACACGACGATCCACGTACAACTGTCAGTGGATTTTAGAACACACCCATATAGGTCCATATTCATAGTCAGTGCTTGAGACGAAACACATTCTTAAGACCGTGATATTTCGCGGCCTAGTGATAAATAATCTGACTAGGATTGAGCGGCGAGTTCAAATGAGGGATTCAAATGGAATCACGATTTCTGTCTCCAAATCAGAATTCAATGCTTTCAAATTCTCAGTCTGTCATTACCGCATAAATTATAATATATATAAGGTATATTCTAAACAATTCGAGAAAAGCTTTTTAGCCCCTACACGTGCATAAACATATGGGCTTCAAAGATTGTAGGCATGGGCCATTGTTTATTGGTATCCTAACCGTGTGAGTTTCTCAGGAACTCTCACTCCTGGCAATAAATCGAGTCACTTGAGAGGATCGACGGGCTAGCGGAATGTTCGGTTAATGGCCGGTTTCTTCACCTTCAGATAAAATTTATCCTCCAGATAAATCCCCAGTTAACCAATGATTTTCAAGTTTTAGAAGTTCATCCGAAGATGAAGAAATTGGCCATAAGAGATGACGCTGTCCATGTGCTTCCCCAAATATACTAAGGATAGGGCGTGCATGAGTCCTTTGTGCGTAAGAGAAGGTTCTCGATCTTGGGCTCGGGCAGCAAGGCGACACACGCTGGCCCTCCATAACGGGTAGTACATATGAATGTGTATGAGTGCGAATGCATGCATGAGAAGTATGAAGTTTGATTTCTGGTCTTGAGGGGTGTACTTCCAGTGTATATCGTAGTCAATTAGCTAGATTCAGTGAAGGTAGATTAATTTAGACTAAATCACATGATAATCAAAGTAAATAAAGTTATAGTGCTCTCCAATAGCACCTACCTTTTTATTTATAAAGCCTTTGTACAGTTTGAAAATCCATAATATCACCGTACCAGAAATCAACTAATATACAGAGGATTGAACACCGTTGGAGTGCTCATCAGAGCTTTGAGTGGCTAACGAACCCACCTTGCCAAGATTCACGCAGTCGAATCTACCGTGATAGTGGCGACGATTAGACTTACAACCGTAGATATAGTAATAAAACACATGGTAGAGGATGTCTTAAGTCTTGTTTAAAACGAAAAACTGACTCTGAAGAGGGGCAATAAACATTAGCCGTGCTCAACAGAACAACGCTGCGGTGCAAATACATCTGATTGGTTAAATTTGCCACCTTTTGCCAAATTTGCAATCAATTAACCAATTGAATGTGATTGCTGTTTTAGCGCAGTTTTCTATTGAGTCCCGGCTATTTGATTTAAAAAAAAAAAAACCAATCATTCTTCGTCAAAGAATTATAGTGCTGCCTCTTGATGAGCACTGATAGTATATGAACGATGGCGGTAAAATATTTTAGATCAAACAATTTTTGCAATTTATAGATTCTCGAAACATAAATAAATAATAACAGATATGGAAAGTATAATTTAATTATATTTAAATCAAAGGGAATTATATTTCACGTGCTCAACAGCTTTACATTGTAATATTTAGACGTTGACTACATATGTTTTAATTAACTTCTGTAAAGTCGTACTTATTTTAATAATTATCTGCTTTAATTATATAAAACTTGAAAGCAACTAAGCATGGGATGTTAGTGTGTAATGGCAGTCCCATAAATATATTTATGTTTGTTTTTTTAATCGTCAAATGAAATTTGGAAACGATTTCACTCACAATTTTGTAGTGAATCTAGAACATTCTTATTCTACGCTGCTGGGGCGGCCGTAGCCCAGTGGTTAGGGTAGCGGATTCATGACCGAAAGGTTCCGGATTCGCACCCCTAGCTCCCAGCGGCATTCACCAAAGGATTTTCATATGAAAACTTAAGAGAGTATTTTTACGGATCTCGCCTAACACTGTTCGGATTCGGGGTATAAACTCTTTATAGGTCCTCACGCTGAGTTGAATAAGACCCGTCTCGCAAGGTAAATCGCCATCTAGTGTCGAATTCCCAACCTTGATTATTAGGGACCAGTTACTGGCACATGTCCCCCATTGGGGATACAGCCATAAGGAAAGGAAGGAAGGAAAGATTCTACGCTGCTGGTCCAGTGTAGTCATCGTGGTCATTGTCAAGTGATAAACACGTTGAGTGACGTTGAGCAACGTTGAACGTGTATAGTTTATTATTGAAGAGAATCAACTTGTGTTTAAAATATTGTGGTTTTCTTTACGAAAAGGTAGAGAAAAATGACATCAAGGGCTGATGAGGTAAGAATATTATAATTTGATTAATTGATTCGAAAAAGTATTATATTCCTTTGTATAATATATAGCCGGTTCGTACACGAAATTAAGATCGGATATTTAAATTGACCAGAAAGTTATCAGACACTCGTCTTCTTTTTAGATAAAATTGGACATTGATGAGCTGAATGGGTTGTTGAAACAAGCAAGTAGACAAAGATCGAAAGACATTCTTAGTCTTGAGGTCAGACGACTTGAAACTGAATTGGCAAAGATAGTGGAGCAGAATAAGATTGAGAGTAAGCCTGGAAATGTGCCTAATGCAGGACCTAAATGTTATGAAGTCAAGCTAAAGAATTATGCCTGGGATCAGTCTGACAAGTATATAAAATTGTATGTCACTTTGAAGAATGTACAGTCCCTCCCTAAGGAAGCTGTGTTTTGCAATTTTACTGAAAAATCAATAGATCTGCATGTTCTTGGATTAGATAACAGGAACTATCAGCTTCCTATAAACAATCTTTGTGAAGAGATTGATCCAGAGAAGAGTTATATTAAAGTTAAGTCAGATATGATTGCTATTTTCTTGGCAAAGAAATCTAGTAAGAATTGGTCTCATGTCACTGGGGTAGAAAAGAGAAATACTGAAGCCAAAGCACCAGCTCTACCTAGTATGGAAGAGGATAGTGATCCAGGAGCAAGTCTAATGAATCTCATGAAGAAAATGTATCAGGATGGAGATGATGAGATAAAGAAAACGATAGCTAAAGCATGGACGGAAAGTCAAGAGAAAAAGGCATCAGGTTTTGGTGATTTTCCTTCATTATAAAAAATTTCTATATTTAATCTCTAATATCTAATAGTGCGGGCAAATTTGGCTTTTAAAGTAAACTTCAATGCATAAATTGATATTCATAGATAAAACGTGCTATGGTTGTAGGTACAACATGAACTATTTAGAATGTAAATGATTTCCACTGTAAGAGGTAGAACTTTAGTTCATTAAAATATATCTTTTTTTTTTAATTCAAAAGTGCCCAGTTTTCTAAAAACATTTAAGTATTTTTCTTTATTCTTAATATTTGTGAAACATCAGTATCATTAATACTTTTGTAGCATTACCATTAACATCTTTATAATGCAAAGGCACACAATTGAAGTGTATCTAAGAAAGATAAGATAGAGAAGACATTTGATCAATCGCACAGATCGCTTAATTTTATGAAGGAATTGATGTATGTAATAATAGCAATTTAAAAAGTGAGATTAATTTCCCTAGTACTGTCAAAGATGAAGGAATGACTATATTACCAAAATTGTACTTCAATTAAATTAAGTTCAATAATAAAACAAGTTTTTGATGGAAACGTAAGTTATTTTTTCTTTTTCTTTTCTTATAATTTCTCACAATTCAGTTTGATGTACAATGTTTAATAACTAATAATACATAAGTTTTGGATTTTATAAAACACTTCCAAGCGATGCAAAACAACGAACGTAAATACAGTCTCGCCGCGAACGATAAAAATTAAAAATATTCTCAAATCGTAAACCAGCGAGCTTTAGAGCTTTTTTCTCAATTCTGTTCCATATTTTCACGATAAAACACACGTTTCTGCATGGCCACATAGTTCGTATATACCAATCGGACTTTGTTCTGACAATGTGTTTCACTTAATTCGTGCGCCGCACACAACCTGATCAGACAAATCTTTCGATCGATTATTGATTGGCCGATTATTTCAAAGTTCGTATATTCAATATCTAATTTCCTTTTAGTAATCTTATTGATTATAGAAGTACAGTAAACTTATTTTTAAATTAAATGTAGACAAACAGATTCCCATTAAGGCACCACCGCCGCATAGTTATGCATTTGCCTTCATAAAAAATTTAATTTCACGGATTCGGTATTTCATTTTCTTAATTTTTTTTCTGGAATTTTCAATCAATTAAACGGTTTCCCCAAAAATATTAATAACGCATACATCTATATGCCTGTTTGGGATAGCAATTGCATAAAATACTCCCACATGCTTCATGCAGTCGTGTCTAATAAAACAGATACGTCTTGAGATCCGTGAATTAATAATAGTAAACATAATACTGGGCAGATGTGCAGTTTATGGCAACTGTAGGAAAACGATACATCTATCCCAATTAAAACTTCCAAAATCAGATTGAAAAATTTAATTCAAGAATAAAATACATAAAGCAAATATTTCGTATAAACTAGCCTTGGCACTGGCGCGTCGCTGCTATCTCACATTCGCGTTTTTGATTCACTTCAAACTCTACACGAACAATTGAAAAGAAAGTATCAACTATTAATATAATTGTAGTATGTATTCAGTAACATAAGAATGAAATTGAAGAAAATATTTGGAATGACAATATTGTATCTATATGTATTACAAAAACTTTCACGATCCATTATGAGTTAATACCTGTAAAAAGACTGGAAAATCTAAACAGAGAGTGTAATATTATTAACAGCATAAAGGCAAGAACAGGAAGTACTATAAGTCTTGTTATGGATTAGAATAAAAACAAAGAAAGCTCAATAAAACATCTAAATTTAAAATATCAAAATTTCAGAGAGATTGTTCTAAATATTGTGGCAACCGGTTTTTCTCTCTTTGGAACACTTCAAATTGTGTCGTTTTGTCATAGCAAGCTATGCATAATAAATTTTGCTTGCTACAGTTGCTTTTCAAAGTTAATTCTATCTCGCTTTAGTATGGACACATGCACATAGCAATATTTTGATTGTAAAATCAATCTTTGGTTCTTTTTAAAATAAAATTTTAATCTTCATGTCGTGTAATAAATTTCTTACTCAATAAGAGTATCTGCTTCCTCGAGGCATCCTAATAAATATTGACTTGTCTTTTATGATAACTAAACAAATAGAAATAGACTATACATGTATATTGGTATCTAATCTTAGAATACTTTTTCTTTTCATATTTTTGTTTCAAATACCCTTATTTAAGACTTATTCATCGCTGTGATGTATTGTTACTCAATAGTACACGGAGGCCTTATTCATTATAAATGAATTAATCGTAAATAGTCTAAGCGCACGTTAAACTTGTATTAGAAAAATGAGCTAATCGTTAGTATTTCTTATGGTAAATGTAACATAAACGTAAATGAAACGCGAGGCGAAGAACGCACGCTTGTGCGCATAATGCGAGCAAGTAAAATATTATACCTCCCTTCTATCATTTCTCTTTTATACTTATTTAATAAAGCTCATATGACCTTGCTAAACTATCTTATCCAGTGGAATGGATCCCAATAGAAAATTTACTCATTCCAAATATAATAGAGCCTTTGGATACCTACTACTGATAATACTAGCAGAACAGTCGCACGTTTTACTTGCGTCAGAAGAAAAAAAAATAATTCTTCACATTATTCATTGGATTTCCTTGTATGATATCATAACATAGGGTTACTTTAAGGAGGAACTTGAAAGCTTACTCAAAATCCATCGCGTTTCCATATGAACGCAAGTAAGGAATTTTATAGTAGAAATGTATTACGCTTGTACATTCCACAGCCGTGATGTATTGTTTCCTGTGTGGGATATTAAAAAGGACTAACGGGGGCCACGCAATAAAGAAGAAATCTTTTTTCCACGAATTGCAAATGAAAATCCTGAGAGCTATACGCCTTAATAAATGTTAAAAAATAAAAATATACACACAAGTCTTTGGTTCCTTGGCGAAGACTTCATACGACGTCTTATCGAATGATTAAGATCTGTTTCTCGAGGAATGAGCTGATGGCAGAAAATCCGACAAGAGTCCTTTATTGTACGTGTTGTTTGGATGTTGCCAAGGATAACTGGACCTCGCGACTCGTCGCATGAAATACATCAGACATTGCCTTCCTGGTTTTGTCCATGAGGGCTTCTATGTCATCCTTACCTAACCCTTCTGTCGGTATAGGCGGTAACGTCGTTATGACAATACGTCCTGAAGTTAAAGAAGTAATAATTATACTATTGTTAAATGGACATTATGGAATCAGTATAATTTATATTAAAATATAGTGTACCAGCATCTAGTCGTTTTTCTTCAGTTGATAAGAAGTAATAGGAAGAGAAGACTACAGGTAAGATGGGCAGCTGGGAACTAATTGCAACATGAAAGGCTCCTTTTTTGAACGGATGTATTTCTCCAGTGTTGTGCCTAGTGCCCTCCGGAAACACCCACAGCTTAATCTGAGGGTAATTATAAGTAAAAGATTCTATCTCCTATTGTTGAGGAGGAACGTGGAATATTATTCAATACTGCATGCACATTACCTTCTTTTCTTTAATATGTTTTGTAGCTGCATTAAGGACTGATCGTGCCTTCTCTGAATTCATTCTATCAATAAATATTAATCCACAGAGCCAAGCAGCAAGACCAAATGGCCAAGCATAAAATATTTCCTTTTTGGCTACTACTGTACATTTGTCCATTACCGGCCATAGATCAAACATCCCCAATACGTCTAATGAACTCTGGTGATTTGCCACAATAATACATGCTCGTTCTTTCTCTAAATGCTCTCGACCTCTGATTTCCCAACGCAATCCAAGTAATGTACTGACATGATGACAGATCGAAGAAGCCAATCTGAAAATGTTAATAAAATATATTAGTAAAAGTAAAATCTATGTTATTCTCTTAACATGACATCAGCCTGAGGCAAAGGTCTGTGTGCAGTTGTAATCAATGATAAAATACTCCAGTTCTACGTCAACAAGAAACTATAAACTGAAAACCAATCGAACTACGAATAACAACCAACTTAAAGTTTTATATTTTGACATTCTTATAACTATCTTATTCTCAAAATTATGTTTCTCAACAACATACAAATCAATAAAAATTACTGTATCCTTCATAGATACGTAAGAACGAAGAAACATAAACGATCCACAGTTGTCAGTCAGTAATTGAAATGAAGATAGAATAAAGATAAAGCAATCGTATTATCTTTCATACTCACACAAGATTTTTGACGTTCCCGGGCCGAAATATCATAATGGGAATGATGAGCATCGCGTTGGCCATAACGATACCGTAATACATAAGAAACTTGAAGTAGTATCGAAAGGTGCGGCTTGTCTCGTAAAGAAACGGCAGCACCAGAATGAAGGCAACCAGAATCACTTCGAAGCACGACGGGGCCATTTTTTAAATTTACTCTATCACCGTAACGCTCTCATCCGAAGCCCAATGCTACCGAAGGGCTACTGATGCCTGCTTACTGCTCAGTATCTCAATAAACAGCTACGATCAGTGTGCTCAGCGCAACCGGCGTACCGCACAAGAACCACTACCAGGCAGGCAGGGAGGCCTTTTTCCTTATTGTAGTAATAATAATACATACAAAAGAAAGGTTAGGCTGCTTTCCACCCCAACTGGCATTTATAACTGTCTAGAATGAATGAGACAACGATAGGGGATAGAATGCTCTTCGTCAACATGTCATCATTCATTGAAAAAATTTTCTATGTAGGTATAGTAAGTTTTGCAATTAGATCTTAAGATTACTTATTGTTATTTTACATAATTGTGATATAGTAAGGTTACCCAAAACTTCATAATTTACTAGATTTTGTTAATGCAAATAGATAGATACAAACAGATACAGTGATACGTGCGATAAGAAATCTTCACTTTTAAGTTAAGGTTGGCCAGTGATAATAATCATAATGATAACAGGTATTCACGAGTTAAATAGACAGTACAAAAATTCCAAGATTATAGGCTCAAAAATAAATTGATGTATGTATATCATAATCTCAAAATTTGAGCGAAAAATCATTACGTTCTATTGTAAGACAATGAAGATGGTGAATTTTGAAGTCAATTGTTTTTATAGATTGAGCATATTTATATGTACTGAAAATTCGCACTTTCGCATTTTTTATATCTCAGAGGATTTAGTTATTGTTTGATATATAAAACAGTGCTGAATTGTATCTTGAATTGAGTGTTATCTCCGAACTATCTAAATTAATTATTGTCTAAATTATTAAATTATTATTGTCTTTACCGATAATTTTTTTGGCCAATTTGTGTGCCGCTTGCTCCGTGCGGCGATACTTGTCAAAGCGTAAGCGTGCGACTTTACGCTGGTCGTAGACTCGCTGTTTTTCTTCAAAGTAGCGCAAACGATGCTGCGTGTATTCGCGAGCTCTTCAATTTTACAAGTCCAAGCGTTTAGTTTTTGGCGTATAACCGATGCTCCCGTTAAATGTCGGAAATGGCTAGACTTGATTTTAATTGTAGTACCGCTTGTAGTTGGCAATTGCTCTCGCGTTTTTGCTATTCCGGCGCACATCTGTCGCAAGCCCGGATCAAGTCCAATAAATTTTGAATATGATTGAACGTTGTTTCGAATTTTACTCAAGTTTCCGTGAGCATCGGGTTCTGGTTTTAATTTTTTGCTAGCACGAGTTGTTTGTGCAATACGCTTCTCGTACTCCATGGAGAATGAAACTGCTACGCCGTCCGTGCTGATGCAGCCACGAAATTTTTTACCACGTTCCAAATCGTGAAATTTAAAATAATCACTCCATGACGTAAATTTTTGTTTTAATCGTGCGAGAATATGGCTCAATGCTCTAGTGTCTATCGTCGTGTGATGTCGTCTATGACGTAAAATTGGAATCAAAGGCAAATTTGACAAGTTGTGGCTTTCATTGTAGCGCTGTAGTTTGTAAAAGAAACGCAAATAACGTGCATACTTTAACTTGATCTGTATATCGTAAAATCCAAACCCCTCACACTCCAAATCCTGCTTTAACCACGATAACAATGTTTTTTCTTCATCACCAAAAATTTCAGTTTTATTCTTTACGTGTGATGCTCGTCTCTTTTATTTTATTATACAAATAACGCCGTAGTCTCGTATAAGCGTGCATCCATAAATTATTATGAAATAGCATTGTATATTTTGTTATTACGTTCTGTATTTGATTAAATTTGAATCGTGCTTCTGGAAATGGCAAGTTTCCACTTAATTTTTTATATTCATCGTCCAATTTATACTCCTCTTCATTTATGGGCTTATCGATGTTGTCTTTTGCTCGTTTTGATTTTGGTTTAGGTGGTGTTTCTCGGAGAGCGTAAAAATATTTTGTAAAATCGATTGTCGGAGTAAATGCATTGCGAGACCAATCGCGGATCAAAGAATAATGAATGTACACCGATGCTTCCACCGACAATCTCGAGATATCAATGACATCTCGTTGGATTTGCTCGTAGAGCTCGCGATTGAGACAGCGTTTTGCCAAAGTACACTTTACCGTCACTACTTGTTTTGGCTCATTCGACGAACCATCCAATTTTCGTTTAACCATTTTTTACGTATAAACTGTGCATCTGATTGATGTCAAAACTCGACTAATTACTTAGGATCCAAAAGCTTCTGTATTTATACCTTAATTATGATGCAATAATACAATCTATTTTTAGCGTAAAATGTTCTAGAACTTTTGGTCAAATAAAAAAACAATTGACATATACATGACACACTCGAATATGGAAGTTTTTATGCAAAATTTTTAACAGTGTAGTTTCATTATATAATTTTTCGTATAACTTTATTTTGTACTAGTAAATTATCATAAACTGCAACGTATAATACATTTTTTTCAGTTCTTTCTAAGCAATTTAAATGTTTAATTTACATTGACGCCACGAACAAGAACATAACTTAATAAAAAATGCTTGATCAACATTTTAGCGAAACCATAAAGATTGCGGTTGCATTGCAAGTGAATTCTTATTAGCGGATTTTTTATTATATCTGATTATATCTAAAGAAAATAGCTATGGTAAAATAACGGGTGTTTTTGTCCTTTTGAACAATTTTCTTTCCAGACTGTCCCCGCCATAAGTGAACTTGTTTCGCCATTGGTCAGAATTTATCTAAATAAGGGCGCATATTCCCTACAGAAACTAACTTCGGAGGGGTCAGTTTTTGCCGTTGAGTAGCAGTACTTACTCAGGTCTTTATGTTAGTCTATGGTTAAATATAAACGTGTAAGCCTGTGCGAAGCCCCGCGTAATTCTATTCTACAATGTGGTAGCTGCGTGCAAAGATATCGTGTTGAATTGCAAGAATATCAACGAATTTCAACTACTGAGTTAAGGAAGGTATGAAACTGTACTTTATTAATAATTTGGTTAAAACAATATAAAGTGTAGGTTTAATATTATAATGAATTAAGCGGTTAATGGTACGTTAAAATACTGGAATTCTATTCTCCTTAGAACTTTCTTTGTTTCGGCTATCTCGGATGCTGCTTTTTAGATTATATTGCTGAGCTCAGCGCAAGCTATTCTTTGATGATATCAGTAGTAACTGATCCGACCTTCCTTTTAGTATAAGTATAATATTAAAAATAATGATGTTCAAATATTTAAAATATTTTAAATTATCAGTGTATTTAGAAATGTTTGGTATACAGTAGGTATATGTAGATTGGTGTAATTGTTTGCGATTGTAGCTTATATTTTTTTTTTCTGTAGGTGACTGTAAACCAATGATTATTGTCCAAAATGCCTGTTAAAAATAATCATGAGGAGGTTGAGGCCTGTATATTGTCATCCTTGGTGGCAGTGAAAGGATATAAAAGAATAGAAGAACTAGATTCTTTGTATTATGACAATGTTGGAGAGTATATACCCTGGCGAAGACTGGGATATGGTTCTTTGTTAGATTTCTTACTGAGTATACCAAACAGAGTCCGGGTTGAATCACGAAATAATTCTTACGTTGTTATCCCAGTTGTTAGTGACAAAGTAAAGCATGTGGATGAGTTGGTAGGAAAACAAAAATCTGATACTAAGAAATATTCTGGAAGAGGAAGATCTTTTCGTCCAATTTATAATTTTCCTGGTAGCCACTCTGTGGCAGCACACATTCCGGCTGATATACTGAGAGATATCGTTCATATTGTAAAAAAGTCTCCAAATGGATTAAACAAAGATTATATTTTGTCTCAGATACGTGTAAAGTCACCATATCTAAATGTCACCACTGATGAGCTAACAAGGCAACTGGCACTATTATCACATCAAATAGAAATAAAAGGCAACATGGTTTATCCTGCTGAAAAGAGAAGTCAAAGCTTGCCAAATTCAAATTCAAAGCATCGTCCTTCTCAACCTAAACCAGAATCTTCTGCAACAAAATCACAAGAATCAAATAAATATATGCCTGCTGGCTCTGAAGATGGTACTGGGGATGAATCATTCTGCTTTGTACCAGCTGGATATATTCCAGATGTTCGAAGAAACTGTAACACCAACTACAAGAAACCTATATCCAATTTTATTGAAGAGAGTGTAGCAAGATCTCAAGTATCAGAAGATAGAAGTCTTTTTAATCAGAATGTACAACCACAACAAAATAATAGTTCTGAGAATGCAGCCAATTTCCAAACGAATGATATATGGCAACATACCTGCACCATAAAAAATGATCAAATTCACATGCACGAAATGTCTAATAAATCAATATATCAGGCAGCTCTTGGTATGAATAGTCCTCAGGAACGAGTGTACGAAAATTCATCACCCATTGAAGAGCCAAAACAAAATGAACCTAACTATCAGATAGTTGAAGAGAATAAAGAAACTGATGAAAATCGATACGAAACTGATGTCGAAAGTTTACAGGATCTGATAAACACCAGAACAAAGTTCCGATTGGAGATGCTCATCCAAAAGTTTCCCGATGGTATATGGTGTTCGGAATTACCTGAAAGATATAGGATCGAATATAAAATCCCTCTGGATTATATGGACCTAGGTTTTTCAAGCGTCAGTGACTTTGCAGCTCACCTCCCACAGATTTTCCACATAGTCCAACCAATCGAAGGAGGCGACTTTGTTCTGTATAATGCCAAAACACCTGTGCCAGAATCTGACACAAAGAAGAGACCATCTCAGAATCTAAATCTTGCTTCTTATTATTATTTGGACCGTGATGACGTCGATCCTTTTCCTACTCAAATCGTAAGTAACAATTAACACTGAATGAGTTAATCAAAAATAACAAACATAAATAAATAGTATTTTATTAGTCGCCAGACATCTCCGCACAACTGATACCTGCAGATGTACTCACATACGGAGAGAGCGTCGGCCAAGTAAGTGTTACTGAATTGGGTGGACAAAAAGGTTACGAAGAGGTTCTAGTTGAGGAAATCTTCACACCGTCTTTCTTCTGGATTCGATTGCTACGGAAATCATTAAAACTCACGACACTTATGAAAGATCTTAAGTGAGTATTTGGCTTTTAATTAAAAATCAATTTTGTTTGATTGATCTAATTTGAATAAATATTTTGTTGATCCTTCTTATAGTGAGTTTTACTATGCCAAAGCTCCTCAATATTTGATCCCACCAGTTGTCATAACCAAGGGATTACATTGTGCTTGCAAGTACCACAATGAATGGCACAGATCAATTGTAAAACATGTCAAGCTGGATGGAAAAGTTACTGTAAGTATCAAAGTCTCCTAGAAGCTGATCAGAGAAATCTAATTCCTACGAAATTGATATGTTCATGAATAATATCCTTCTTTGTTCAGGTCGAATTCTATGATTACGGCACTCTCAAAACCTGTTTACCCGAAGAGCTTCATTTCTTGCATCGCACCTTCTCGTGGTTACCAGCTCAAGCCATACCCTGCGGATTATACAACGTGAAACCACGAAGCGGATCTCATTGGACTCGCGGTGTTACACAACTTTTTGCAGAGAGAGTAGATAGCGGTCCATTAGTCGCATCCCTTACAAGTATCGACACAGAGGTAGGAATTATTATGAATTAATTATTAAAACAATACAAATTCTTAACAAATATAATCTAAATTGACTGTTGATTAAATGAAAAATGTATAATAATATTCTTAATATTTTAATTGTATCTTATTCATTTCTTCAATGCTTTCAGAACAACTCGATGCTAGTGGTCCTGGTCGATACTTCAAAAGAAGAAGATGTACACATTAATGATTGGATGGTCCAGCAGAATCTCGCAATATACGGAAGCATGGTTCGTATTAGGCCTCGAAATTTACCGTATCAACACTATTTAGAGTGTCAAAAGATAATAAGCACAAAGAGCACACCCGATACTTCGAATATGTCCGAAAATGATTTATTAGGGAATAAAAAATCAGACGCGTTAACTGCTAAAAAGCAACCTGGTAAAAGATTGCTGGAGTTGCTCGAGGATTTTTCAAAATCAAACGCCTCAAGGGGGACTTTAAATTATAGCGACCCGAATAATACTAACGCAACGACACAAGACGTGTTGCCGTTCAATGAAAATAAAGAACAATTCAAGTACAAAATGCCATCCAATCATATAGAAAGTGAAAATTATACTAGCAGTCATTTGAGCAGCAATGAGTCCCCTAACGAACGTGACCCGTTACTTCTATTAAATCCTCCGCAAGATTCTCATACTAAATGCAATGACAAGGAGAATGATTTTGGTCATTTTCGAAGCCTGTACGGTGGACACGGTCGCATGGAGTTTATAGATTGGACAAAGCTTCGTTCATGTGTAAGTAATAAGACCGAATCATCGCCATTTAATTCTTCGCTTGAAAAATTACCAGAGAAAGTAGTTTCAGGGACGAAAAGAGACTCCATCAAACAATTGATTCCAATTAACCAATCAATCCTGAATATTTACCATAATCAATTCAAGGATGACGAGACCCTTTGGACATGTGACAGCAACATTGACAAACATACGCACAACGTCACATCACTGACAAGATTACGAAAAAAGGCATTTGAAGCTCAAAAATTTCAATGCTCAAAATTATTAATACCTTCCGAGATGAGGACACTTTTACGACATAAACCTAATAATAATATTAGTGAATCGTCGTTTGATCGCCGCGATAAATCTGTCTGCGATATTGATGTACAGCATACCACCAATAATATTGTTGCAAAAAAGGAAACGTCAGGGATATCCGAAGTGACTACAGTTACTCAAAGAACAATAGAAACTGTTGATAATATTGATAAAGAGAACAATGATCGGAAAGAAATTGAATGTCAGCAAGGCAAAAGTAAAGTTCATCGTACGAGAAAGAATCGGTACGCGCAGCTTATAGCTTTTGCGCAAAGTACAGCTGGAAAAAAAACATCGTTACAAGAGAGCAGTGATGATTGTTCTGAACGAGTAGAACGTTTGAAAGATTTGAGAAGTATCAAAAAACGGAAGTCGGTACAGAATGTTGATGAGAATTTTGCGAAAATCGTTGAAACCCATAAGGATAATAAAGAGATTTTAAAGAGTCAAACACAGAAATTGAACGATAGTCATTTGGTCAGTAAGGAACATGAGAATTGCATGACGGAAAATGGAAAGGACAATGACGTGGTATCACACTCGGAAGTTAAAATTGACAATTCAGTAATTGAGGAAAAGTTGATAGTAAATAATAAATCAAAAGATTCACTTCGGGATACATTTTTAAAAGTTATAGAAGGCTCGAATAAGGTTCACGGTTCTGACATTGATTCTGATGACTTTAGCACGTGTCAAGACGATTCCGATAGAAGTATGTTAAAAAGACAATTTTGTAATAAGAAATATAATCAAGAAAGCTCTCGAGGGCGCATAAAAGAAATAATCGATAAGAATATTATGACGGAAAAGAATGATTCGTTCGATGATTTGAAAAAGAATATAAAAACGGCATCAGTAAATGTAAATATAGAGCAAACCATTGATTTTTTTTCAAATGAAAAAGACGTTACTATTTCTAGAGAACCGACTGTGATAGAAAATCATGATGAGCCTTGTGCCGAAAAAATAATTGAGCCACTCCAAAATAATAAAGAGATAACAAAAAGTACGAATGAAGATCGTGTAGTCAATACAAGGAATGCGAATTTAAAAAATGCTACTCCTTTAGTTTTTAATGATATTGATATGGAATATGATAGTGATGGATCAGAGTGGGAGATTTGCCTTAATATGAATGACTTAAAGAAACATTTGAATGTATCAGCGGACGTTCAAATAAAAGAAATCAACAATACCACTTCCAGTATAAAAAGTATTAAAAGTGCAATAGAATCAGAAACAGATGATTCACACGGTCAAGGAAACGATGTTGGAGCAATTCCAAAAGTGAATGAACCTGTAGAAAAGACTGTAGAATTTTATACCAATGAAACTACAAAAATTATCAACGACTATAATGTCGAGTATAATATCAACAAATGCGATAGTACAATTGATTTATCGTTTAACGATGCTGAATACAGCGGAGACGCAAGTATTTCGGAGAATCTAGAATCTGACAGCGATACAGGAAATAATACTATGAAGTTAGATAAAATGCAAGAAAAATATAATGAACGTCAATCACGTGTAAATTCGAATCAAGTTTTCGATACAAACAAAAATCAAAAGAACGAGGAACAGTTTTACGAAATATATGACAAAGAAGACTCTGAGAAAGTAACGAATCTTTTAGTTGACGGGAAACTTCAAGAGTCTGAGATCAGTAAGGACTCACTTAACATGAACAATTCAAATGACTTTTGTATAGAGAATAACGTCAAGAATTTTGAAAATCCAGCTAAGATGCAAAAAGATTTGTCCCTTTTGAGCGAAATTGGTAAATGTAATTTACGTCGTCAGTTTGAGACATTACAAATTGCTCCGAACAGTTTAAATTCCAACGCCTCGAGCAACGACAGTACCCCATATAAAAACAAATCTACGTTTTTTAATGTATTTAAATCTTTGTACACTCCAAAAAAATAGGGAGTGGCATGATGTTTTGTTTCTCTCTATCGCTTTGTTTTTTTTTTGTTATAGACGTTTATATCACTAGCAATAATGAAATTGATCAATGTTTTCTATGCATTTATGTAACGCACCTTCTTTTATATATCCTAGTTATCACACATAAGTAAATTTAAATGAAGGCAATCAGATTTAAAATTCGTTATGTTATCACAATATTATAAAGTTCGTGAGAACAGTGTATTATAATTTTTGTTTCAAACATAATAAAGAGTTTATCGCAAAGTAAAAGTCCGCCTCTCCTTATTTTACCGGAATTTACATAGATGCGAAAAAAGAAAAAAAAGAATTTATTCATTCAAACCTTCTTTCTTTTATTTCTGTTTTTTCTTTCTCCCTGACCAGGGTGACACCGTTAACCAGTGTGATAGATTCGTAGATAGACCTCTGGCAACAAGCACACGAATCTTTCAGCCTATCGACGAGTGTGAAGAGGATGAAGCCCTAAAACAATCCGAGCAAGCAAGCCGTACAGAAAATGTACCATTAATTTCACCGCAGAGTATTTTGCACGAGGAATCTTCTAGAGCACCGCCAGGATTTTCAGTACCAAAGAACAACATTAATAACACACCATCTACAAATGGACCACCTGCATCAGCTGCTCTATCGATGGATGCCTTTGCCACGTTATTGAATAACAACTGGACAGAAAATTGTTGGTTCATGAATAATCTGACAAACAATAACGGCGATGCGGATGAAACTCTGCAAGCGTGTATGCAAATGTTTAAGCAAAATATGCTACTGCAAATGCAATTGAGAACAGCATGCAACTCCATAATAACCGATTCGTTGATGAAAGACGTACTTTCCGCTGCTAAAAATGCAACTATGGCACAGGAACAGGATATTAATAGAGCGCCGAAGGATGATAATGTCTTGAATAATGGAACGCAGCAGCCATCATCCAACACAATTCCTGATCAATTCTTCGATACGACGCATGCAAACTACCAGGCGAGCGATGCAAATGCTAATTCTACGTCTAGTGCATCTTGTAATTATGCAACAAATGATCCAATTATTCCAGGCTCATATGACAATTTTACTGGTGCTGATATACAATACGATGAGAATATAAATTTGATACAGAAATCAATGGAAGAACTTTATATTAATAATCCACATACTGCGGTCGAACAAAATGAAACAGATACTATACAAGATAATGGAAACACATCGTATTCTTCTGCGAATGGACCGATAGAAGATTCTAATAAGTATTCATGTACCACAAATGAAAATTTTTTAAAGAATCTCTGTGACACTAATCCTTTTAAGCAAATGCTTATGAAGAGTATGATGTCGAAGGAAAATATTAATCATATAATTAAAAAAAACTCTAACATACCACCTCCGATACCAAAGAGAAATCCTGATCTTATAACTAAAGTTCTTGAGTTGAAGCAAGAGAAATTCTGTGGCGATGCTGATAATATCAATACGGAGAATGTAAATAATACTAAAGAACTCAGCGGTATTAATGAAACTAGTTGCACTTATACAGTTGAAGATCTGACACCTCCTACGTTTGTATCGAATAAAAATCCATTCTCTAATCCAGATACAAATGTATATGAGGATGACATTAAGCTTGAAGAATTAAATAAACCAGTGCAAGTGTCCTCAGATCTGGTAGATACACAACAGAGTGAAATGGAAACTGATAAGTGTGTCTTTACCGAATCAAAGTCCGCCCCAAAACACACTACAGTCACATTTGATTACGTTAATCAAATTGATGAAGGATATCTTACAAGACCATCAACGTCTAATGAATGGGAACAATCGCAAGGCGTCAATGCGTTTTACGCACAAGAATTAAATCCTGAAAAAGAGTCCAATGTGCCTAATTTTACTTCAACTGCACCAAAAGCAGTCGATGCTACTCCTATGCCATTGTTGCCTGAAACTACTTGGCCAACACAAACTGGAAATCCCTTCAGCGAAGCATTTGATAATAATGTAGGTACAGTTTCCACAGAGCAGAATCATGTCAGTTTGGATTACTTTGTCAATACTGATAACGAAGGCTTTGAAACTGCAGATAATGTGTCATATGACCTACCGGTATTCTATACAATGAGTAAGAATTGTTAATATATAATTTCATCGAATAGAATATTATTTCATTATAATTGTTTATTGTAACATTCCTTTTTTCTTGCAGAATTGGATAACAAAACTGTATTTATATTTGTGATCGATGGAGAAGGCTGGCTCAGTACTGACCAGTTCGTGGAATTGTTTACCCAATTGAATAATACAAACGTCATGCTCAGATTAGTAGATATGTTGAATATAGATATACCATTCAAAACAATATACAGATTAGACGAGCCACTACTGTTTTACCAATTAGATAAGTAAGTGTAATAGTATCCTCACTGCATGTTTTATCAGTTGATAACTATAATCATATAATAAATATGACGAATCATTTCAGGACAATGCAAACGTTGACGGGGAGTCTGAAAAATCGAATTAAGAAAGGTCTTCATCTGACACCCCTTAAGTGTATGATAAAGCTTCTCGTTAAGATAAGAGTCATTCGCTGTGAGGAAGTTCGACGAGCTGTTAAGAAACAGGAATTTAATGTTGGCTCAGTTCTTTATAATGTGATGGTCTGTTTAAAAGAATTGATGCATTATGTGGCTTTGAAAAATTTACACAAATTATTGATCGTATTCTAATTCCTGATTATTTCTTTTTTTCTCTTTCAGACTGTTATCAATACATATGGAGACATACAACTGAAACATTCCAAAAACCGCAAGAAATAATCAAAGTAACATGGGTATAGAAATCTATTATTAAATCAGAACTTTGTACAATCTTTTATTTTCATTGACATAAGATAAATATTTAGTTAAACTTCTAGTATTAAATGTTGAATCATCGTATTGTGTTTTGTTGATTACACTTCAAAGTATATATTTAATCGTGAAGGATCTTTCACGATAAAAATAAGATTCTATATTACAATTATAAATTGTTTATATACCAAAGTTAACTATCTTTTGTACTACCGCTATGTAAGTTAAAATAACAAAGACATATTATATATTTGCTATATAACAAGTGTGACTTTTGATTATTAGTTTATTTTACTTTAACACAGTCATATAAACGAGTGGGCGGATTTTGATTAATAAAATATCATTTAATATGGTTAATTATTTTTATGCTGTAGATAATAAACTTCTTACAAGATACGAGAAAAATAGGTTTTCAAAACGGGTAGACAGTTTATATTTCTATTTGAAACAAAAACCAACGAGAACAAAAGTTTCATGATAAAACACAACATGGCAATGTTCTCCAACCTCAATTATATAAAAATAATTGCAGAAATTTCTCGTCAAATTGAAACCATTTAACGAAAATTAAACGTACTCGATATTGTTTAAAGATTATTGTGCTGTAGTTTGTGATAAGAAAAGGATGTGTGATCCGTGCTCTAAAAAACCTTCCGATAAAGAGTCAAGCGACAAAAAACAAGATAATACAAAATTAGGAAAAGGAAAGTCCACAGCCGAACGATTTTCTTTGAAAAACATTTATTATTCTTTTTCTTTTTCATCAGCTATGGAATATTTAAAAAAGTTTCTTCCAAGCAGAAAGAGTACGTATCACAAATTCTATTAATATGATTAAAATGTGCCATTCCCTTTTCATTTTAGAAAAATCCTGCGACCTACCAAGAAAATCAACACCAAACGACTTAATGAATTTAATATCAGTAATAGAGGATAGAATCAAGGAATTTTATACTGCAGTTATAAAAAAGATTACAAACTTTTTGGATAATGATATTGCAAAATTGAAGAATCATTCCAAAGAGGAATTAGCGAAAACTAAAATTGCGTTAAGCGAGTATTCGACGGCACTGCAAAAGATTTCTGAAGAGAAACTGCAACATATAGCAGAGCTAAAGCGTAAATATCAGACAAAACTTATGACGTTAGAAGAGGCGAAGATTTTTGTTAAGTTCTTTGAGGAAAAAATGACGGAAGTTAAGAAATTGACAGAAGAGTTGATTTTAAAAATAAGTAAAGCCGATAGCACACCATTTGCAAAAGAATTGCAAATCATGGTGAAAGATAACGGAGAGAAAATGAAATCTGCAGTGGACTCTCTGCTTCGGAGTGTCAAGGTTTTGAAAGAATATCTTTACCTTTTTTAATTACTGAATATGATGACTGTTTAATTATAGGAAGGAGTTTCAAAGGTTGAAGACATAATAAAAACTATTCCTGATCAAAAGACCGTTATATCGAAACTGCCAAAGATAATAAGGATTCCCCGAATTTCGTTTCCGAAAATTAGTGATTTGAAATTATTCAAAAAAGGCAACGCTCCTCTTGATTTATCGAAAGCCACAGAAACATCACCCAAGAAACCATTGATACCAATAGATTTAAAAAACAAATTTCCACATCTAAATTTGGCCAAGCATTTTAATTCTGAAACCGTATACGGCAGAGCTAACGTACGTTAAATTTCCACAGACATTTTGATATACGTGAAAATAAATCAATTCAATTAAATCCTATTTTTTCTATCTAGGTAGCAAAAGCAACATATGCTGGAATTCTAATCTGGTATCTGTACAGAAAAGTAAAAAATGCAAGATCTTAATATAAAAAAAAATACTCATACCTAACAAGCAATATGCATACAGAATCACAGTCAGTATTCAAAAATATCGCGCAATTATTGAATAATCGAATTTCGAGATATTGCGAGTTCCGATTCAAGTAATCGATATCAAACGAGCCAGAGCGCCTCTAGCAGAAGAACGTGATTATCGTGTCGGCTCTTGTATCTGTAAAAGTCGAGAAAACATACAGTCGTCTCTTGAATTATCTTCAAATAAGAAAATAATTAAAAATGGCAGGAGACTCAGGAGATGGAACAAAATTGACTGGACTGTCAAAATATTTCAATAGTTCGACAACGTACGGCCGAGCGAACGTAAGTTGAACGATTCTTTATAACCTCTAGTGGTGCATCTATATATCAATATTAATGTAATTGCGTATGATTTTATTATTTTAGGTTGCAAAAGCAACGTACGTTGCCATGGCTTTGATTGCTGGTTACATCTGGCTGAAACCCAAAAGCAAAAAGCAAGAGAATGCTTAAAATCTGCAAATGTAAATCGTACGCAGTTTCGTCTTATGTAATGAATGTCCAATGCAAGTCCTGTAATATAATTTCATGCCTAGTGAAATAAATACGTAGACTAGATGTTATCCATTATCATTACGTTTGATATACGTTGTCTTTTTCAATCATACATTTAAAAATTACATTGTTACAATAAACAACAATCAACTGCATTTTTGTGTATCAAATTTTCTTCCTCAAAGTAAATCATGGTTCGATATATTGATGTCTTCAGAATATTTTTTTTTCCCTAGCATCTAGGGATAAAATATTACTATAAACAGGGTGTCCCACGAAATATATAGTGAGCGTCAAAGTGGATGCATTTCAAAATAAATTGTTTACCGAAACAGTGAGCACTATTGGTAAGAACTATTAACTTGGATAGCAATTCTATATTTACTTCTATAACACTTGCGTAACATTAGCCCATATAAAGATGAGTCTTGGAAAATATTAAATATAATTATAAAAATTATATTCGTCACCTTGTTGTAACTGGATCTGATTATGATTTTCTGAGAAATATTAAAACTGATGTACGTTACGTCTAAATCAGCTGTTATGTAATTATAAATACCATTAAAAATTCCAAAAATGATTTTCAAGAAGAATTACGTGCAAGAATGGATAAAAAAATTATTAAATATTCATAGTTCCACTTTAGGCGATTATGTCAACAATAAATTTGAACACCTTCAGTCACACTCTAAACTTGGGTAGGACGTCACTGGACGTCACAACATTTGAATCGTATCCAACCTCGTTACAGGTAGATAAGTAACAATTAAAAATAATTTTGTGAATGCAAAGGTGTTTATTGACGAATAATTGTCTATGGGTAGAAGGCAAAATCGCGTTTGCAGAGATTCGCTTTATATCTGTCTAAATATTTTCTAAGAAGCATAGTCAACATTTCTGCTTATATATGTTATTAATGCAGGCATCATAATATAATTTCACAGATCAAGAGGAACAATTTAGCTATAAATGCATTTTCTTGTGTATTGGTAGCTCTGCACGTTTGAAACTACAACGTGACGCGGATCTATGGAGTTTTAAGAATTGCGTCTAGTTTAATGGTGAAATTTTAACGCGAGAGAAAAGATCGAAATGTAAGATTATAAACCTGATAATTAAAGGATGCTATTTTGTTGTTTGAGAGAAAATTGTATTCTAGAAGGAAGGAGTACTTTTAGTATGACTTTAAGGTTACACTTGATGTGGCTTTATTATGTCATTTTTATGGTTCTGATATTGTAGAGGTCATGTAACATAAATTGGGATTATTCATAGAAACTCATTTTCTGGTAATTAATGCATGTTTTACTTTCTTATTTAGCTGGAAAAATGAAGTGGATGTCACAGCAAATTGTACTACCAGTCGTTCTAGGCTTGTCACTTACAAGTATCGGTGCAGGCTTACTGTATTTGCTACTTCAAAAAGTAAGAGAATTAAATATTTATTATTAAAAGGTAACAGTGTTTTCTAAATGTATAAAATTTATGGCCTGTAATGATATATCTTTATTTTATTCTAGGACGAGGATAGTATTACAAAGAATAATCAAGGGAGAAAAGCAAATCAGAGTGTGTCTTTTCTTAAAGTACCATCACAGGTCGTTCCAGCTGTAATTGGACGACAAGGCCAGGTTATAAAAAATATAGAAGCAAATACAGAGAGTTCGATAAAGTTTGCACCACCAGATATTGAAAGTAAAGATCGTGTCTGTATTATACGTGGAAGACCTGAGAGCATTCAGTTAGCCGAACATATGATAAATGAAATAATTCAAAGTCAACCAATCATTGAAACATATGAGACATTCATACCACAACGTGCCTGTAGTCGTGTAATTGGAAGGGGTGGTGAAACTATACAACAGATTCAAACGTACTCCAGTGCTAAGATTATTTTAGAAAAGAATCTGTCGAACAATCCAGGTATGTACAAGTTTTTATGTATGTCATCATTAGACTCATGATAAGCTACCAAAGGAATCTGGATTTAATCACTTTACTCGTTTCATTACAAATGATTTAAAATGACCTTTTTTTTTTAGATGCTAAAAGAAGAGTCATCATAAAAGGAAGTTCCGAGCAAATAGCAACAGCCTTATCGCTAATTGAAGAAAAAGTACGCGAGGACAACGAAGCTCGTGAAGAATTAGAAGCTAGCTTAGCGTGCCGATTACCACGAGGCAAAATATCTCCACGTAATACAGTCGTAAACGTATCAGAAAATGCTGGTCTACCTCCAGAACCTACAGTAGTGCCAGGTACATATCTTTTATTAAAGTAAAATAGAATAAAATTAACGAATCATAAGATAATATTTGACAGGATTCAGCGGACTGATGGAAGTGTATGTTAGCGCCATGGAAAGTCCAAGTCACTTTTGGGTTCAGGTGGTTGGCAAGGGTTCCATAGCCCTTGACAAATTAGTCTCGGAAATGACAACTTATTATAACAATCCAGATAACCAAGAACTTCATACCTTAAAAAACGTAAACATCTTAAATTATTTTATTTTTTAAAATCTAAAGTGCTTTAATTATAACCTTTTTATTTTTTTATTTGCTCAGATTACTGTTGGTCAAATGGTGGCAGCTAAATTCAGTTTCGACAAACTCTGGTACCGCGCTGAGGTCACTTCCATCATCGAAGCAGACAGTTACGAGGCTTATTTCGTCGATTATGGGGATCGTGAAATAATAAAAGCAACCGACATGTTGGAACTTCGAACAGACTTCCTGAGTTTACGATTACAAGCAATTGAATGCTGCCTGGCGAACGTCAAGCCAAGGTAAGTCGATTTTCTTATATTCTTTAATTTTATTTTTGTCTATGGAATTATTACTATTATGCATATAGACCGAAAAGAAATTATCAGCAGTTTTTGTTAAAACAATTACTTATCAGTCCTCTTATTTGAAAATATACAAAAAGCTCATTTTTATAATATATATATAATATACACATATTAATCACTGTCATCTATATTACTGGAACGTGAACTTCCAATACCTGCTTCACAAACTTCATTGAACAATTCAGGGTTCACTTGTTCCATGACTTTCCATGCCAAACTCTTATTTATGTTCAAAATGTTATCTTCGCAACATGCCAAACATGCTCGCTTCAAAGGATCACATCCATAGTTATCGGCTATCAATAATAATGTTGCTACATTCTCTGGTGTTATTGTTTCTATTAGATTTCGTTCACAAAGTTCCTTTAATCCTGTATAAAAAATCGAACATTTTTTGTCAGATGACAGTGACTGATTGCATTATTCAATTATTTTTATGTACCTTGCAATTGAAACCGTTCAGCTAGGGGTAACAGTTGAGCAGCCAAACTGTCCAAATTATCAACATGATCAGTATAAATGTAACGTAAAAGTTCATGTGTCAATTCTTTTGAGAGATCCAGTAGATCCAATTTGAAATGATGCCTGGTCTAGATATATAAGAATATAAAAACTGGGACATTAAAGATTATTTTTCAATCAATTGAATACATGCCATGCATATCTGATAACAATAATACTATTATTTTCTTGTGAAAAAATAGTAATATTTATTCACAATCATCATGAACAATCCACATTAAAGTAAACTATTCTTAATAAAATATACAACATGCACGTAATTATATTAAACATAGAAAAATATATGATATATTTTTAATATAATAAAAAGACAGTAAAACGTATGATTCACACGCCAAACTGTTCACAATACACTGTGAGAATGCGTAGTAGTAAGTGCTTGAAACTTTACAAACTTGTACGTACTATAATTAATTGGAATGACATCAGGTGGTTAGAGTATTATAATACTTCATGCTTCTATATTATCATTATTATTGTTATTATTCTATGGAATTTATGACCATCAAGCCATGTTGGTAGGAAAAGCACTCTTCAAAACTGGATGGATTTCAACCTTTTCCTTATTCTTCATTACACTCTCCTTATCTTGACTTTCGACATTTTCATTCACCCCTGGTAAGACATTGTCATCGTCTTCATAAAATTCTGGCTCCTCCACTTTATCTAGAACTGGCTTTATCATTTCCGCCAAGACTGAACTTCGCGCAGTTACTATGCTACTGTGCACTGGAATCTCGGTTCCATTATCACCTGCACAAGTCACCTTTGTGTCTGCCCCTCGTGGATGTCTCAGTAGTCTTGTCATATCCTACAGAGATAATAGAAATGGAGAATACTCATGCATCGATGGATTATTCATATACGACAGTTTCACAACATCTTTCTTATTGCTGTACTAGACTCACTTGGGAAAGACTATGTTTCTCGCTCTCGCACTGAATTATTTGGATCTTCACCATAACTTCCACATCGCCAGTCTTCTTTAAGTGACGATCTACGATGGATAAATCTCTGTAACCCAATGAGATGATGTCCGACGTTGACTTTAACTCTAGGACTGTTCTGCTAACATGGCAATATTCCCAGTGCTTTACTTCTGCGTTGAAAACTGCAAATTGAAAACGGATCCTTGCCTGTTCTACTTCGTGGACCGTACAGTTGAGCATGTTCAGGCATAGTACTACTGGATTTGTTATTCTGTTTCCTGTAATTAGATAATTGGCATTTTATTTCTATTAGATGTTAAATGACTTACTTTTATTAATTTTATTTTCTTTTTTAGTTACCTTCAGGTCCTTTCCAAAATCTTATCGACATATTCCACGTGCTTTGTATACCATTTACATTTAATTCAAAGGGAGAACTATCAATTATACTTTTCTTTGCAATGGTTTTCTTGTAATTTGGTATCGGCCATGTATACTTGAAGACTATATCTGATACTGTTGGTACGAGTAATTCCATTGTGATGACTTCACTATAAAACCTGTTCAGCACAGAATAATTATGGTATTTATTTGCTCAGTTAATGAAATTAATCGAGACAGCTGTGTCGTGTGGATCTTTTATAACTTTGAGAGACGTGTAAATGTAATCTGAGATCTGCAGATGTGCTCTAAACACATTATCATTCGTGATAATATAATTTCTTTCTTGCAATTAGATGAGATATAAAAGTATGATGGTAACGCCATAGATATACATGATATCATCTAACACCTGATAAGGTTAAACTTTTCTCATTATGCTCTATCAGTTTACATTAAAACAGAATATACAAGTCCCAGTTAAAGAAATAGACGTTTCTTCAAAATCTTCGTGATGCCTCCACTTAATTAATTCTTTCCATAAAATTTTAACGTCCCTTTCGACCATCTTCAACGTACATGCATTAATATCTTTCGAACCAACGAACTATCCCAAATATATACGTCTATGGATTAAAATGGATCTTTATATGGAGCATCTTATTTTGGTAAACATTATCTTAATTTATGTTATCACTTGGATAACTCCTTCCTTAGATGAAGGGATAGTAGAAGTCCAGTGAAGAGTATTTCAAAATTGAACGTTCATTAGAATAATTGATTCCGGAACTTCCACACAATTAGTCACTTTATTCTATTTAATGCATCAAACAATTTAACTCAATTACGAGGGATCATCTTCGTTAACTTAATTATTCCACGGCGACTGTTATTTACAGCTTATAAAATGTCTTCAATACGTATAAACAACTGTTTGTCATCTGTCACTGTGCTAAAAGATTTATCAATAACTGCAGAACGACCATGGAACAATAATGGGATCCATAGTGATCATCGAAGCTATATAGTAAGAATGTGTATTCTGTTATGCTATATTTATCATTCCTAATATTAATCACAGGCCCCATATCGTCTACTGTATCATTTAATTTGGCATTCCTCTAGCTGCCTATTACTTTTGATTAAAGGCTTAATACAACTGTTGAAGGGGTAGATCGGATTTCATACATCTCCATTTATCTGATGTAATTTTACATGAGGTACTGTTTCTCAAGTAGTACCAAATTAACTTTAAATTCTACTTGAAATTTTCCCTCAGCGATAAAGTACCGAACAGTTTTACCATTTCAGTCCATCCATGCTGTAAGAGAGCCGTTCAATGTTTTTAACAACAAAGATGGTCAGGTACCTTAAAGTTAAAATGAATAAACAGATACCAGGGCAGAGTATTGCTAATATTTTTCTCTGATTATAAGCTAGCTCAAGCAGATTATCGGGGACAGATAATTACGCAATGTATTCGGAGGTTCACTTTATGGTGATACTCAAATGGACCGTCATCTGTTGTGTTAAGTAAATGTTTATTGAGGAACTTGCTTGAGTGTAAAGTACATATTTTCACTTGTACTTGGCGTATGTAAGTTTCCGTGCCACGGTTCCTCCAAATACGTTTACATTAATGAGAGTGTACATTTATTAGCCAGATTTTACTTGTACATGCGTACGGAATTAGATGGGGAAGAAAGATTTACAGAAGTTTTTTTGCTTTGAATTGATTCCTGTTTCTATATTATTGCTCTAATTAAGATATTTTTCACTGCCACGCTATGTCGATTTATTTTGTATATATCATAAAGCTTTTAATATATGTTGTCACATCCTTATTGCATTTATTTTTTAATAATATCAAAGTAGCAAAGGATTTGATTTCTGCTTATCTTCCTATGCCAGGAGTCACTTTGATCATTGTTGTATTGAGAATGCATTTTTGACATTTGTTATTTATTTATGAAATTTACTAAATATTATTTAATGCATTACAATCGTTTGTCATTTGAATTTAAGGTGAGATTGACGTCAAGAAATTTATATACTATGCGTACCTGATGGGTAATATTTTAAAAGATACTAACTTTTAGGTATGAATGCGAATTCTCAAAGAAATTCCAAGACTCAAGTATTATCTTCTGTGTTCACGGTCACTGTTCACCGTCCACTGTCTGCTGTGAACCGTCCACTAGAATATCACAGATTCAAATGCTCCGAGTGTAATCTATTAACGGAACGACGTCTGAAAAGCTACTCAACGCACTCGGGAGGGACTAGAGAGAGGGATTGCGCACAAAATATGTCGAGTTTTAAGCCAAAGAGTAAATTTCTTCGTATAAACCCTTTAACAAACACGCAGCCCAAATTGCTCATTAAGGTCAACAAGATAAATTTGAAGAAACAGTTCAATATTTATGACTCACTAAAATACAAGCTGAGGGAGACTGTCAATAAGGAGATTAAAACTAAATGACTACGGTTACCACTGTACCTTTCCTGTTGACACACTTTGTATTTTGCAATATGGTATTCTTGGAATTGTCTGCATATTCTGATCTCAGAATGAGTATTTCAAGGTCTTATCTTCGATTGAAAAAAAAATTATTTGATCGATTGGCCCATTACATTATGATGCTTATAATTTTTTGTTATACTCAGGTGCAGATCTAAAATGCAGAAGCGTTGTATGCCAATAAAGCGTGCGTAGCAGTGTATATAACTAGAATCACGTTATTTTCATACTTGGCATAGAAATGCAGAATTTCTAAAACAATAATGTAACATTTAAAACCATAATGAATGTGTTTACTTGGATTCCGTGCTAGACAGCTCACTGCGACCGGTTTTAATACACAATGAAATATTTGAAACATATTTCAGCATAGTGAGTTAAGCGTAGACTTCGTTTGTCGATGACAGATCGTTGTATTCTATATAAATTTGAGACATTATTTGCGCAACGCCTGTCAAAGATTTATTGGACAATAATTATGGATTGCACATTATGAACGAATGAGAGCATATTCGAGTCTTTGAATGCTCATTGTATTCAGATTCTTCATGAAATTTATTTAGCGATGATAATAATTTTTAATAACTATTTCCACAACTTGATATAGATTCCAGTCTCTTGCGAAAAGCTGTATTTAAAATTTATATAGACATAGTTGTACGTATTATTATATAAGGAAAATTATTGACGTTGTGAATGATAATTAACGAATTATTTAATGTCATTTGCAGTGTAATTTTTTTTTAAGTTTAAGTTTGCCAGAACTGAGTATTGGGATTATCGTCGATTTTTATCATGATCAATAATTTGATCCAGCATGTTCCATGTAAATCAATTATACAATCTGTTTATGAAATTCTGTATTTAGATTTTTCTTTGCTGTCAATTCTTGTGCCATCAAAGACTCTTTCTCACATACCAGGATCGTTAGCCCTGACATAAATACATTCTATCCATATAAAACGTCATACTAATACATAATTAAAACGTATCGTTTCAGGGATGGCGAATGGAGTCAGGATGCCTCTGAGAAGTTTGCGGATATGTGCCAGTTGGCCCAGTGGAAAGTCCTTGTTGCAAAGGTCAGAGGATACAAGGAAAGAGCAATGGCATTAGGCAGGTCACGTAGAGAAGGTTCACCCATTCCTTGTATCGAACTTTATGATAAGCGGGATAATAAGGTATTAACGTAGAAATAATTACAGATATTAATAATCTCCTGGAAATCCTTTGACTAATCATAATTTAATCATCCAGGATATTAATGTGGGAAAGGAACTCATTAACGAGGGTATGGCTGAATTTGATGAAGGACCCTGGTCGGCAGCCAGCTCTACTTTATCTCTTACAAAACGTGGATCAGAACTTCCATCAGTTTCTTCTCCGATACATTTTGACATGACATCGAATGGTTCCACTGGACCAATTTCATTGAATACTAATGATGCGATACAATCAGTAAGTGTATCAGTTATTTAATTATCAGTTTAAGACGCGCACGGATTCTTCTTATGAATTTAAAATCTTTTCACAATTATTCAACAATTTTTTGTATTTTTATTTGCAGAAATTCAATGAGCCCAGTGATGATTTAAAGACTACTCGAGTCAATGGACACGATGAAACAGCTATTCACGTCAATGGAACTAATGATCATTATTCACGAAACAACGTAACACTAAACGATACTAATTATGATTTTCCATCAGAAATTCCACGCGTTGTGGCTGGTGGTTGCGAGAGCGATTATTCCGAATCCGATGGATTGGAAATGGGATAACTAAAATTGTGCATTAAACGAGAAGTTAGATTCTGGCACGATACCAATTTAAAATTAGAAAAAATATTAACTAACTCTTTTCGCAAAGTGATGGCTAACGAGTGGTATCGTTCGCTGGTAAAGTTAGATCTTTTATAAAGAAAATTTTAGCCGTTGATTCGAGTCGACATTTTCATGTCGATTTAATTAACAAATGTGATGCTACTTAAAGAAGATTTACACGTCACGGCATTATGCGCTTTTCTAAGATGTTAAATATATTTTTCTTATTAGCGTAAAGTTTATTTAGAATTGAAGTTCTAGGGTTGTTTGAATCTCGCCTAATGTCGTGACGTATTTACAAATCGATCTTCATGAGATCGTATGGTTTTTTTGCTTATTAAGTTTTCATCGAACGATACGTGTACGTTGATACTACACTTTCGCGTATCGTTACTTATCAATATTTATTGTGTACGATTATATATGCCGTTTTCGTTTATAATCCTAATCTATTTTTTTTACAAGATTATGTTTATAAATGTTGACTTGTATTTCATGCGAAATCGTAGACGCGGATACTTTTGTTCTAAGTTTACGCGGCAATTTTCGTCATTTGTGTATTTAGATAATAACGATCTCAGTGAAATGCGGTACGATGAAAATAGCGAGATCAAATTGTATTGTTTAATTGCAGGACTTAGAAATGCGGTTACACGCATAGTTATTTTGCGTTTCTGACTCTCGTTATTGACAATTTTCCTCTTTTTTCTCTAGGCTCAGTTATCTCATAAAAAAAAAGTTTGTTCACGACAATCACTAATAGATTAAGAATTTTTTTTATTAGGTATAGCTTTTTTAGGAGTGAGGAGAAAGAAGAGATACAAAATTTCGTTTGAGGATCATTTTCTTCGGTACTCTATGTTAATCAAAATAATTTTCTTGGCACAAGATGCGCATAGAACGATGACGTTTCATTTCATTTAGATTTATTATAGAATTCCGAAAAATTGCTGTATTCATGATAGCCTTTAAGACGTTCTGGTAAACGTTCCATTTTTATTTTATTTTATTATACCTCTTTACGTTTCCTGAATGAGCATTGTTATTTTGATGAATCTCATCGCCATAAAACTTAAGTTATTAATTTTACGTTCGTATCAGACAGATTATTTCGGTTATCTTAAGTATCTACGTGCAATTTCGGAAGTGATCTGACAAAACCACGTATCATTTCAAATATCGAAAATCATACTGTCTTATGCTTCCAGTATAATTTTTCATATAAGAGTTTCACGATAAACAAAGGTAACAGTCACATAATACATCCAATTTGTTCTACTGTTCCCATAAGTATATACATATATATATCGTTAATATTTTTGCTATATTTTATTATTCAACTTACAAGTAATTGTCTTTAATTCGCGATGCGATCTCGTTCTCTGTGATTGATAAAATATGTGCCTTACGCTGGTTTGTCATTAAGACAATCCCTAGAGAATATTGGAAAACCTCAAGCAATCGAGGTCTAAGGATGAAGATCGTCGTCGCGAATAAATCGTTATGTAATATAGCCTTTTACTGTGATAAGGCAAAAGCGTTACATTTTGAAAGTATATATCGAATAAAAAAGAATATATGAATTCAGTGTGAAGTTACTTAAGAATGCTGTGTAAAAGTACAATAGGCATGTAAAAGACACAATACCGATTGCTTGGAAAAATATAGTGCATCGACAAATCATTTATTATCTGACTTCTCTTTTATTCTACACAGGCATGAGATATATTGCGAAGTAAAAATAATGTAAAACCAAATTAAATAGAGCAATGATTCTTCTCATGAAATGAAGAAGTGCCCTTTTTCTTGGACTTTCGATGGATTAACCGTTAGAATCTTTTTTCTCACCCTCACGAGTGAAAGTCCATCACCAGAACAGTAAGAAATGTTTACGCGTGTTTCTAAATCTCATGAATCGATATCTAGATATATATATATATACACACTGCATTGTAAAAGAAGAAAAAAATTATTGTAACAAATGATCGTTCAAGTTCAAAAAATGCGGAATATTGACGTGCCGGATTACTTGGACACGCGATTAGTGCTAAGTTCGGAATATAAAAACCTAATTCTAGTAAAAACGTGGTGGAATCATTTATTCCCCAAGTTTTCGTAGTTTGGATTGATCTTACCTTTCGTATATACTTGTTGCCTATTCGCGAGTATAGACTAATCCCGGTGCAAGAAACTCTTGTCTGTTCTGGTGGTGGGCGGTATTACCACTGTGGTTTGTGTTGGATAGTAATCAGGATGAGAAAGCTGCAACCAAGCGAAATCGTATAAAACCATCGTCTTCTAAGCACTCTCTTCAGTTCAAACTGATCGACTTCACTGATCAACATCGCAATGAGTAATCCGGTAAATGCATATAATAAGCAGTATTAATAAATACTTTAATGAAATAGATATCGATTGCTGGACTTTATTTGTTTAAATTAATTAACTCGTTACACTTCAAGAATTATTTTATACAAGCAACATATTGCTGTAGCAGAGTGCCAGTTGAGCTCAAAGGAGTAATAATAATTTAGTTTATTAAATAAAAGACTATAACCATTAAATTTTTCTTTTCAGAGGTACGCAGTGGCCTTCGTAATTTTCATGGCGTACACAGTGACTGCTTATCCACGGTACCTGGCGATTCCTATCGATGAAGTCAATATCATCGAACTGAGTCCAATCCTACCAGTATCCCCAAGGATTGCACGACGGGCAGATGAATATATAGTACCCGTTACCGTGTCAAAATCGAATCACGAAGAAAACGAAAATCTTGTACCACGTCCTGAAAGATCAGCAACACGGATTTTGGATTACATTGATTTTGGTGGACACACTGGTACCAATGGAGCATTTGGATGGTACGCGGATTACCCAGCGCACAATTAACGTCTCTTGAATCCTATCTTTATTTTTTATATTATTTTTATACCTATAGTTCTTTGTGAGTTCGTGGTACAATTTTGTCTAATAAATTCACAGAGATCCCATGGGGAAAACACTCTATGGGATGTGTCATGCCTTCCATCAAGTAGATATAAGAAAAATCATTCTCCGGCAATGAAATAATTCTTGAAACAATTGCTCAATACAATCGTACACGATATTGTAAAATATAAATAAAGAGAAAAGATCTACAGCAAAGATTGCTTATTGTTTATTCTCCTATAACGCGACTGGTCGCTGGACCACTTGTTTTGATTAATATTTTAAAATCCATACCTCCCCTTGTTCCATCTTCTTGGTCCTTTACTCTTGTAATACTGTGAACAATTCTTTATTACAGTCTATCACAATTTGTTGAATGATTATGAAATGAGGAAAAGCACATGGGGTCGTCCAAGTTAACTAATGGTGAGGTACGATAATAATAGTTTATTTCCGGAATATCATCAATAACCATCGTTACAATAGAATAAATAGCGGCGCAACGACAGTGCATTTTTCTCCTTAGACTTTAACGTGTAATTTAGGTACAACGGCAACAGACTTCGACGATAGACAATATATTTCATTTTAATTCTGAATATATTATTTCTATATTTCGACGGTATTCAGTTAAGAGAGTTTACGGCTGTAATGAAACAACACGTTCACAGTTAAGCTTTATAAGTTACATGGTAGACAACTGTTAGATTACAAGTATTCGAGAGCGATTAGAGAAGTACCGGAAGTGCCTCTGTCGCACGACTACAACAATGACAATGAAATATTTTTATATTCATTCTATCGGTATCCGCTATCGAAGACAAAGATCATCAATCGTCATCGATACTCTGTTTCGATCCTCAAAGCATTCAGTATCCACGAAGATCTTTGCACCGCGATATGCCCAAAGATCAAAAGCTAGATCAGCAATACGTCGCAAGAACTGAAATCATCAATTTTAATTGTTTAAACATTACTTCATTCGCGACTCAGCGATCGACCAATTATATTTCAATTAGACTCGATCATCCGTTATATTTGACCCATTGTTTTAACTGATAATTAGGAAACCCCTAGTCGTTTTCTTTTGCACGCAATTATACACGGCGAGAGCGAAAGATTATCCTTTTCCTGTGCTTTTCTTTCGTCCGAATCTTAATTCACCGTGCGCCCTCGGTAATTGGCTAGCTACTGCACATCAAAACACTTATTATATAATAATTATAGCTATTAACATCGATCAACGGTATTTTCCATGCCTATGGTCTTGCGCTTTTATCTTTGTAACGTACTTGCATATAATATAATATAATATAATACAATATATATTTTCGCAGATACACGAACGTTCTGATAATCGACTTTTACAATTCAGTACAATAGTGCACTGTCTTTGTTCCACGTTGTACTCTAAATGTTTAACATTATATTGAAACAATACAATATTCAGCGAATCTATACCGAGCAGAAAGTTCACGACAAAAATAATTACAGCGGATATTACTTTTCTTTCGTTTTCACCAGCACCTTATGTTTCTCAGAAATTCTATTATTCCTCTCTATTATTTACCATTACATTAAGCAACCACTATCGTGACAATCATCTCGATAATGATTATCCGCTCGCGTAACAATAATACTGGAAAAATCAATTATCTTTAATCAATTGGAAACAAGCCTGTCTCTCGACGATAAAATCAACTCGCCTATCTTTCACGATAGTTTTTAATTAAATCGCAATTTAAGTTTACATTCAGTGGAGATATCACATGCTAACGATGTACGCCAGGTGTATATATTTTTTAAGTACATTTTTAGATACACAAGTAGAACAATTTTTAGACAGAAATTAGTCGCTTAAAACATTGGTCCAGCCATTAAGATTGTACGTCGAATTTGCATTGATTAATACATTCCTAAACTTTGCTGTGTCGTATGAGAGTAGGAAATTAAGATTAAGAGAAAAATAAAAAATATACATAAATACTTGTATCTCTTGTCAATTGTCATTCTTAGCTCAGCTGGTGCAGGACATAAGAAACGTCCGTTCTATGGGGTTAGGCGTTATTATTATTATTATTTGTATCATATATTATTATTAGTACTGTTGATATTATCATTATAAGATTGCGCTCAATCGAAGACGGGACCCCGGTTTTTGTTTCACTTTCTCTATTTTTTTTTTGGGGAGACATTTGTACTTTAAAATTATAATAACAAATTCTAATGGATATGCGTTGTGGTCTTGTATGCGCATTTTTTTGCTGTTTAATCAATTATTTTTTATTATGCGTTACGCAGCATCTATTTTTTGGAGCAACAATGTTTCTTGTCATTTTGACAATCTGAGAGTTTGATGTAAAATTAATTTTCAATTACAATTGTGTCTTTTTGAAATTGCGTGTTATATACGAACAGAATTGTTTTTGTCAAATGCAATTTTTTTTTTTTTTTAATCAAAGCCACGAATGTCTAGAAGTTGATACTTTGGTAATATTTTGTACAATGGAGCATAGCTGTGTCAAGGATACGCATAATACTCGTATGGACCTAAGAAGGTTATCTTCTATAGAATTTAAAAATTAACCAAACTATTTTAAGGAGGTCCTGTCGATGCATGCTAGTCAATTGATCGACTATCGAATCAATTCCATAAATCGATTAAAACAATCCGGACTTTCTACGAAATTATTCACATTAAGTATAGAAATTTGTTTATAGGTGTTTATCTTTGTGAAATTAGCTGTTTTGATGGAGATCCGGCAATTTGATTTGCAATTACTCTTTGAAAAACTCGGTAAGGTCACTTTTTGATGGTATGTATCGAATCCAGAAGAATTCTCGAATCCGTAATATACCATTTTTTGCTTCAAAGTTCACTTTAAATATGTTAGTTTCTCATCCAAAGTCGAAATACAATCTTTGTGAACATATACATATATAAAGTTTCGTTTTTAATATTACTTTTCTTAATATTTTCATCGGTGACCGACCTTCAAATTTTGTAATTAAGTTCAGAATTGTTTAACTTATAACCTATAAAAGTTTCAGACGTGAAAATTCAAGTGGTTAGTTTCGACAGGACCTCCTTAATTATATCTAGAATACTTGTTCGTTTCTGCGGGAAAGATAAACTGACGCATGGAAATAGATCAGGCGAGCTGAGGAATAAATAATTAAATACGTATATATTGGAAATATAAGCAAGCGGTGCTTGGACTTTCACCGTCAAACATGTAACTTTTTTTTTCATAAATTTCAAATCGTAATTCAGAATACTGAAATAGACGATTCATTCGACGTTCATTCATCATAATCGATTGTCGATTAGAACCGACAATAGAAATTGCATTATCATTGAAAAAATATTTACAGTTACACCTTTCGAATCATAGTAAAAATGATACTTTTCTTTTTTGCCCCTCAATGATATTTTAAGTCAATGTCGCAATGTGCGACTATTGGCGATCGTTCTTTGGAAATATTTTCTTGGCAAATGCAGCTGCTTTGCGCGACGTCTTGTTTATTCTTATATGCGTAAACGCCACGTGGATTGTCACGAAAGTTTGCATAATATTTTACATATGCATGGTTTTTTTTCGCGCTTATTCATTTCTTTACATTGTATACTGGGACAGTAAAATTCGTGGCGTTGTTGTAAACGAAGTGGAAGATTCTGACGTATCATCACCTACCGTAGCGCCGACGGTAGTAGCAGTAACACTGGATAAATTTGCACCAGGTACTGGTCTGGGTCAGGTAGTACACCAAGCAAGTACAACTTTCTTAAACGGTACGAAGACAGCTCGATCGGGTTCACTGTAATTTCGAAATAAATTATTTGATACGTGGGTACACTTTAATCTGAATTATTTCTAACGAAACTCATGAAGAAAAGGATGTTTTTAGATAAAGGATTAATTTCCAGGGTAAACTGACACTGTTTTCTGTACACAATCGACCCTGATTTATATATTAAATGTATCAATAAAATAATGACTCACCAATCAAAGAATCGTCTGCCATGAAACGTGCCGTCGGAGGAGCCATTATCATTAGGTAATTCAACACCTACATGAGCCTCGTCTCTCCCAGGAACTGGTCCAACGTATCTAACCTTACCTTGAAGAACTCTTCCTTCAGGCGATATTACCTTTACTAAATTGTCCAGCTTCAGATCTCGTGGTACCTAAGAGTGGAATAGATAGACCTTTAATATATGAATAAATTAAACTTGTTTAGTTAAGTAAGATAAAAAATATACTTTGGGTAGATAAGGTCTAGCATCTTGGGCTGGATTCCATTCACGAAATAGATCAGGTTCGGAATGCCGACGAGTTCTTCTTCGCCTCGTGGACTGTCTACCCCAGTAATCGGAGCAGGAAACTGTTAGGATGGAGTCTATACTTCGCCTTAAGTAATCCTCGGCTTCGTCGATCAAAGACTCCGTCGAGTCTCCACTATTGTCACCAGTAGTGGAATCGGTGCGCAAATTAGGTAGACTTCCTCGGGTCATCGGACACTCTGAATCGTAGGTCAAGTAAGTGGAATATGCACACGAGTCTCCATATGAGAAATTGGCTACACTCACCTTGAAAGGTGACCTTGGAACGTGTCCTTTTCGGAGGACCCTTAGAAGCCCTCGCAGAAGTTGATGGAGGATTCAAATGAGTTGGTGAAGATGGCATCGATGACCAGGTAGGTCTTGCTGTAGGTGTCGCTGCAGGCACTCTCCACGTGTCGAAGGATGCTGCTGTTGCTCTCCAAGAATGTCTACGCGGTGGTCCTCCGACGACCTCTAGACCAGGTGAGGGTATAGATGTCAAAGAGCCGCGGTATCGGGAGGAATACAAATCGGTTGATAAACGGCAGTCGCAAGGACTTGGCAGTCCTACACTGGGATTACAACGAGGCCAATAACCAGCTGGTGAACCCAGAGACTCGCGGCGATGTGCCTCAGGAGTGCGTAGACCGCAGCCACGCGTACCGAAGCAGGCCTGATTAAATTGAGTCGAATCAGTTTGAGAATCGAGATGATTTCAATTTATTATAGAGTATATTTACTCCAACTCCTACCTGGGCATGAGGATCATGACACAGATGATCAGCACTCCTGGATAATTCTGGTACCATACTCGTGAAGCTGATGTCCGATAACATAACTCGTCTGGCCTCCCGGGTCTTATCGGAGAGCCTCAGTCTCCCGGCAACACCGGAAGGAAGTGCAAATTTACTTGGTAACGTAGTGAACGTATGAGCTACTTTGTGTGCAAGATAACTTTCTGATCTCCATTGTGCAGGAAGCGCTGATATATCAGTCTGTGCGCCAGATTCCCTTCTAGCGCCGCAATTCCTATCCATTACTGGACGTAAGGGGGCTGCACTTTTCCTACGACCCACTGCCAAAGCTTCTCGGTGAATTATAGGTCTAAAATGCATAACACTCGGCCATTGATGCATGTCCGTTGATCAACTATCCTTAAAAAGTATAAATTACCGGTATGCCGTTGGTGGAGCTGCTAATGTATTTCTTCTGGCAGTGGAATGCCTCGTAGTATGATCTGATTCCTCTACGACGCCACACTTGCTGATGTCTGTCTCAACCAGGACAGAGCACTGGGACCACATTTTATTTAATCTTGCATTAGAACCTTCGTCGAATCTGTCCACACTCTCCTCCCGGTCGATGCTGGAAGTTTGTGACGAGACAGCCTCCTCCACGGAATTGGTTTTGTCACCATTGCACACTAAATTTTCACTGTTGTGAGACTTCATGTATTTTGATAAGACAGTCTGACCTGTTTGCCTCCAAGATTCTGTTTCTGTGATTGAGACGAGATCTTCCTGAAGCCCTACGTCTCGTGTCTCATCGGTGGTAAAGATTAATTCAATATCGTCGAGTTCCTCGGACTCATTTTCAGATTCTGTTGGCTTCATCTCCAGAGGATTATCCTGGTTATCACTGAATACTGAATTTTCACCATCTGAGACAGACTTCAAGCTGGATTCCTCTAGGTCCTTATCAGGAATATCCAGGCGTTCCACACCAAAGTTATCAGGATTAATCGTTTGTCTGTCTCCCTCGACCTCGTCCATGGCTCTTGGATGAGTCTGTCCAGAGCTTCCTTCATCGCGAGCACTATCTTCGTCCTGAATTTTTGATATCTTAGATAGTGAGCCTCGACGTTCATCTGTTTTGGACCCGGGCTGTGCTTCCTCGTGTGGCGATTTTGTGCCCGGCGGATCAGCTGGGGATTTTGCGACGGGTTTATCCATAGCAGCATCCATGACGTTGGCTATTACGACTCTCTGCGATGAACTGACAAACGTACGCACGTAGAATGAGTCAGTCTGTCCCGGAGATGCGAGTAGTTATTAATAGATCACGCGAAATGCTGCATCGTTTTAATTATCCTACCGTTCTAGGACAACTGACTCGACGAATCAGATGATTATTGTTGCGCATTTAAATAATTTTATCTGCCCCCCTTTTTTTTCCATGTGTAACATTGCTCTCGTATGAATTATTTCTACCATGAATGAACTTTGTCTTATTATGTCTATGTTGATTTTCTCCAGGAATTTTTTAATAGAATTACTTCAGTTTAAGAACGCATTGTCCTGTGAGGATCAGGAGATATTGTTATATAGCAATTTTTCAAAACTTACTGTCTACTTGTTATTGGAGTAGATGTTGCTTGTGGAGGAAATACATTGGGAGGTGGAGGACTCGTAGCAACATCACTGGAAAATTCGTTATCCTTGTTCAGGATACGGCGTCTCAAGATGTGATTCTCCAATGCAAGTTGCTCTACAAGATCAGCATAGGTTTTCCCAGAAAAGTCACCCACAGTCTCTTTTAAATGGCGAAGTTCTTCGCGCGATGTGTCCAGGGCTGAACGTAATGATATTACTGTCTGTTTTGTTGAAAATAAAAACAAACGTAATATAATAACCTTTAGGAAATTAATAAAATAGTTTCTTCTTAATATGATGTCAAAGTATAGGAATGGTTATATAAAAATAAAAACTGTTTAGTAGTATACTAACTTAACTGATTGATTAGAACACTATAAATAGAAACATCATTACTGTCTACTGTTTTGTATTGAAAATATTGATAGAAATTGCTATCAGAATTAACTCAAACCTGATGCAAGGCTCTGACAACATTGAGATCAGGAATTTCTGGTGATGGCAGCCTGAGCCGTAGACTCTGGTGAACCAGCTGACCCCCTTCAGCTTCCATACCTCCCCACCCAGTGTTTCCAAAGATCTTTTATCTTTACCACAGATCATGCCGAACCCGTTTATCCTTATAATAACTGCTACTCGCTGCTTAATACTCAACAGATCGAGTTTGCTGTATGTAACAGAGCATCGCTAGGCTCCGAAATCTTATAGCATGAAACACTATTATTTTCCATATTCATTGAGAATACTATCATGATCCATGATTCGTTAAGTAGTGACAAAGCTCTGACATTAAGCAATTCCAGTGAAAAATCATTCATTATCATCAATGAAAATGTGTATATCTATAAGAGACACAAAATGCCACAAATCCTCTCCATCAGTTTGTACCTGGAATAAAAAGTTCTGATATAGTAAAAATTATCAGACAATACAAAATTAAATAAACTAATCTCCAAAAAATATATTGAGTAACAGACACATGACATTCCATGAAGCTACTGGAGTCCATGCAAACAAATATTTAAAACAACAATAAACCATATGGTTAACAAAAATACAACAGTATGAAAAGCAACAAACATTAAAAATATGAAGAATACAAATTAAAAATAGACACAAATCTCAACAATTTTCTACGAGTGACAAATACGTAAGGACAAGAAAACATAAGTAAATAATGAGAAATATGATTCACAGAAAAACATCATTTTCCTCAAAACCTTTTGGCGTAATGCAGGAAAGTCCTATTGGCCGCAAATAACGTTAATCTACTGCAGAAACGGATGCACCGTCTACTAGAAAGCGTAGTCCGATGCGGAGTACGCAATAACATTAGATTGACTCACTTTTACAAACACACCCGCACCCACTCACTTCACGGCCGAGTTTGCTTCAGTATTGAGCATTTACGACGATGTTTGAACGAAGTTTTACACTGACCAATCATTGCTACAACTGGCGAACGATATTGATCAATATGGAGCAGTTGGGCTCCAGCACGCACCTTTGCACAGCGCTCACAAACAGATGATATTTCAACGACTGTCGTGCCAGGAAAAAATTTTCCTAAATCTACTATACAAATGCTAAAACTTCGCACTTGTCAGAACTGTACTAAAGCCACACGGTTCTCTGGTTATTATTAAACTTTATTTGTACTATGCTCACTTGCGTGATCCATGACGATTTTTCATTGCTGGCTATTGTGATACATTAAACGCGCTCTCATTTCTCTCAATCACATTTTACGACTTGTGTTACTTGTACTTGGTATTAACAATATAACTCGAGCTGTCATTCTGGCAATTATTGCAGACGACGGGATTGAATTCGTTCAGGCTCGACAACGTTAAATAATTGAAGTTGTTTCTGGATACGTGTTCCAAAATCGACTGCTTGTATTCCTAAATGTGTTAGCATATTTATATCTATTCTTACTTATTGTTAGATTTGAATTTGGATTCAGTAATTTATTGGATGAAATACACTTGTATTGATAAACTGTAAGCTCTCGTGTTAACTTCATTTATTTTTGTCATTACTTGGATTGACAATTTATTCACTGATTATTAATTCTTGGAATTTGTTCTTGTATCTAGAGCTGTGTATATTTTGTTTTTGTCTGATTAAGTTGAATGGGTGTGAGATTTCTATGTTATACTTTTAGGAAGATTGAAATGTGATTTGGGGCAGTGATTATTTTTCACATATTTAGATAATTTTCAACGATTAGGCTAAATAGTAATAGCTTTTATAACTTTTGTTGGGATACTTTTAATTGCTCATTGTTTATTTTCTAGTTCGGTATTCAGAAATGAGAGTTTATCTACTATCTTGTGTATTGCTTAAGGGTGATGTAGATGAGAAAATTTAAAGATATAAAACGTGCCGGTACTTTGGGGTGGTTCTGCGGTTGTTTAAATTGTATGAAATTGTTTATAGTAATTTTTACATAATAAGTTTTTGAATATATGTAACATTATAATCTTTGAATACTGATTTTAAAAAAGTCCAGGTAAGTTGGTATTCAGTGGCTGAATGTTAATGTCCGGATTTATTTCAGGTTATAATTTCGTAAAATGATGACACAGTTGTTTAATAAAGTTAAAGTAAGGAACGTGATAAAAATAATAGTGAGATACAAGGCTCCGCGTGATCACTGGGTAAGTTGTTTAATTTCGATGGTTACTATGGTTTCAGTCAAAAAATCAATAGTTTATAAGTACATTGAGATTATGGTTTTGTATTTGCATTGTTTGTTTTCATGCGATGTTTCAAGTCTGTGCTCAAAAAGAAAAAGACGGCTAAGGATATAGCATTGGAACATTTTGATGATTTTTATAAGTCTGTATATGGAAATGCATGGCCACATATTAGAACTGCTCTTCTTCGAGAAGGGAGCAAATACATGGCAATAATTAATAACTTCAGTGATACTGACAAAATAATGAGTGACCTTGAGGTAAATTGAATATAGATTTTTTAGCACATTTCATTTTCTATCATGATCATTACTGTGGTATTGATTTTAGGCATCTGGAGCTTTTAATTTAAAAACAGTTTATGATGTTCATAAGGAAAATATTATGTTCCGTAAACAGCAGACAGAAAATCAGGCACAGAAAGTTTCTAAATCTCATGAACAATCTGATATAGATGTAGCATCTTTGCTGATGAATAAAAACCAAGCAGAAGTTCAGTCAATGTATCCAGAAGATTACACATTATCTGCAGAAGCTACAATCATTAAAGATGAAGATGAAGCACCTAAAATAGATCAACCAATTCGACCAATGCAATTGCAATCCATTGAAAGTGGCATGGAAAATGCTGACTTTGACACAAATCGTATAATTAATCCATCTATGGGCTTGTCTAGTTCTTCATTGTACGAATACATCCCAGCTACCAAAATAAAGGGTACGTACTTCTTAACAGAAATCCTGTTTTAAATCTTGCAATGATACTATTTTTGCGCCGAATCGAACACTGTTAGAATAATTAAAATACTTCATTGACATCATATATTTTATAGAAACCGAATCAAGATAAGAAAATCTTTCCTATGAGCCATGTCATAGTTCATCTAAGAGCATTTTTACTGCACAGGTCGGTAGACAAAAGACATACACAGTACTATATCAAACCTATTTGAAATGATTAAATATGCAATAGGAAATAAAAAATATACTGTCAAATTAAAACAATTTCTAATAATAGTCTGTGTTTAATAACTTCTATCGTAAAGTGATTGATTTGGCGTTAAATTAATTCTATATTTTGCATATAATTTACCCAACAATTTTATAATCACTAAATTTATATAATTCTGAAATTATTAATATAATATACATAACAAATCACATTTTTAGGTTTGGAAGATTGGATACTGGAATCCGATCATTATAAGCATTACCAGAAGGGTGCGGATTTTAATGTAAAAAGTGAAAAAGAGACGACATTAAATTTTCCAAAACATCTTCAAATCTACACATATGAAGAAAATAATGACACGAGGTTTCCACACCCGAAAAAAGGCAGCACTGGAGTTTACAGTACACGATTTCTCATTTGTCATTTATCTCATTCATCAGCGTGTACCATAATTGTTTATTATTTTTCACAGATTATTATCTGCTGGATGGTGGTTCTGTATTACCAGTACTGGCGCTAGATTTGCAACCGGGTGATAATGTATTGGATATGTGTGCTGCACCAGGAGGAAAATCCTTAGCAGCAATACAAAGTCTTATGCCTGGTGTAATGGTTCTCAATGATATACAGTTATCCAGAATAAACAGAATAAATAATGTACTTGATCAATATGTATCTGATATGGGACAGTGGGAAGGTAGATTATTCGTTACGGAAAACGACGCCAGGCTGATACAGGACAAGGACGTATTTAATAAGGTATTAACATTTTTCTATGACATGCAACATTCAATCTAATTAATTATGTAAATTAATTGAATGTTGTTTAGATTTTAGTCGATGTACCATGTACAACGGATAGGCTCGCCTTACACGAGGACGACAATAGTATGTTTAAGTCAACGAGACTTAAAGAAAGATTAAATTTGCCACAAGTGCAGACGGATATTCTTGCGTACGTTTTATTAATATTTAATTTTTAATTTACCATTAATACGACCAATTTATTTGATTCATTATTATAGCAATGCCTTGAAATTGGTGGCACCCGGCGGTATTGTCGTATATTCTACCTGTTCCTTGAGTCCAATTCAAAATGACGGTGTTGTACAAATGGCATTGAAAAAAACATGGGAGGAAACAGAGTCCGTGATGATCGTCAAGTAAGAAGGAGTTTATAGAACATTTTGACCATAGATTTTCAATATGGATCATATTTATTTTTATTGAACTGTTGCAGAGATATGTCGGAAGCACTGAATCCACTTAGATGTCTATATAAATTTGGTAATTTCGGACTTAGATATGGCCATATCGTAATACCAACATTAAAGAATAATTGGGGTCCGATGTATTTTTGCAAAATTCAAAGAATACGCTGAAGATGTCCAGTTTCCAGTAATTTGGTAACGTTAGAGATAAATTTACAACTTGTAAAAAAATTGGAGGTTTATATGTTTTAAGATATGGCACTTTATTCAGAAGTCATGTAAATAAATTATTTTAAAAAAATCATAAAATCAAAGTATAAATTCACTATATTCGTCATGATTTCTATTTAATGATATTAACGTAAGACAAGCTTTCTTCCAAATAGAATAAATAACATAAATATTAATGCCGGCAATGATTAGTATAATAGCACTTTCACTGGTTCCTCGGATTATGGAGTACATGTCGAAAAATTTAGGAAAGCAAGGCTAAAGTTTTAGTATGAAGAAATTTGTTAGATTCATGATTTTTTATGACTTAACAGCTAACGACATAAATCTTAACAACGCTTAACATTTAATTATATATAACAGTCAACTTTTCTGTATATTGATAATTAAAAACATCAAATATTTTTAATCGCGACATTCAAACGCCTACTTCTACGTCAACATTGATAATAATTCTCTTAAATACGTATCGATTCCTTAATGCGTAAAGCAGAGTCACGTTTAATATAAATGTATAAATGAAGTATCGATTAGACGTTAAAAAAAAAGTTCATTTGCTTAGGATAAACAATTCTCATTTTAAATAATTAAGACCGAATGATAACACTACAAACGTGTTTTCAATGGAAATCATTTTTTAAATGAAGTAACCCGCATGTGTCCATTAACAGACATGAAATACTGTGATACAATATATTGTGTAATACTTTCAAGGATCATTGTGTTAAACAAATATTAGAGATCATTTTTATATTCAAATTATATCTAATTTTGAAACCAAACAATTTCCATATGGAATTTTGTTTCTAAGGATGAATCACGAAACGCGTATAACGGGTGCACCTGGACCAGGACCAATTAGATAAATATCATTTAGTTTCGTTTCCCTTTAAAGGTAACGCCTGTTCAGGCGTCTCTTCACTTGTCGGTTTGGCTTTGTTCCATGGTTGTTCTTCACCGGAACCAAAGATTGTGTAAACAATTATTTCAAGCACGTAGAGACCAATAGTCACAAAAAATATTATTCTCCAAGCTTCGATGGTTTGCTGTAAAGAGTAAAAGGTTATCAGAATATTGAGCAATTTTTTTTAAATTGAATAACTGAAAATTTTTTAATACATATTATAAGTCCTATGCTAATAGTTTCTCAATACTCACGTTTCCGTGGGTCAGTTGTCCAACGAAAATTGGTACAACGAATCCTGGTATTGTACCAAAAGTATTTGTTATTGCTACTAAAGTCCCGGCAAAATTTGACCCAATGTCTATGTGATTTGCCAAAAATCCGCAATACATTCCGCCAATGCAGGTGACTCCGATAGTCATTAAAACGACAGCAAGTGCACGATTACAGCCAACGTAGGATACACCGAGTAAGCAGACTGCTGGTACGGCCGAGGCTAGAAGAATAATAATATTGGATAAAGTAAACTTAGAATATAGTTTGAATATGTTCATTCAGTGTACGTACCAATTAACGTTCCTATTTTCCTTGAGGTGGTTATTGTTATTACATTTTTGTCTTGCAAGATGGTCAGAGATTTACTGAGAATCATTGTAAAAAGCCACATGCAAAGGAACGGTGTTGCGGAAAGTCCAGCATTCTGCAATAAAGTTGAGTCATTTAAAATGTTTCAGGTAACTTGAAAAAATATTCAGTAAGTCGAGAAAAAGTGTCTTACTGAGTTCATGTCGAATTTTAAAATTTGATTCATAAATGTTGGCAGTTCAATCAGCAACATGTACCAGCCAAAATTGCTGCAAAAGTGAGCAATTAATATTGCTAAAAATGGTGGAGATGTCAAAAGCTGTTTCCATGGGACTGGTGGTTTCTAAGAAAAGAAAAAAAAAGTGTAAGCAATATTGAACAGATAAAAAAGAATGAATATATCAATGAACATACTGGTTTATGAATACTTGACTTAGTCTGCCCTAACGAATTACAAATGTAATCTTTCTCCTGCTGTGTAATAAATCTTGTTTGCTCTTCAGGCGAATCAGCAATCATAAGCCACCAGGCGGTGCACCAGATTAGGCACAAAAGACCTTCGATGTAAAAAATCCAAATCCATCCCAAAGTAGCAGCAAGTAAACCTGACAAGAGTATGGAAATAACAGTTCCCAGAGCAGTGCCTGTAACAAGAATTATCGTTTAATATTCAATTCTTTTTCTGAGAAATCTTAAATATCATATATTCCTTTGCTGACCTGCATAAACGATAGAAGCTATAACACTTCTTTCATTTGGTGGTGCCCATTTAGCAATCATAACATGCATAGCAGGGAAGGTAACACCCTATAATACATTAAAAATAATAATATTTCAATATTCTTTTAGGATATTATATTTAACTTACCCCACCAATCCCTTGCAAGAATCGCATTACGATAAAGAGTGAATAATGCAATTCTGCCACAAGAGGTGATAACATAGATGCAACAACGTTCAAAAGTACTGAGCCATTCATGACCCATTTTGCTGAAAGTAATTCAGACATTCTACCTCCTGGCAGAAGAGATATCAAGTATCCCCAAAAATAAGATGATAAGATGAGACCTTGAAGAGGTTCGTTCCACACAAAAGGACCATCCTGAAAAATATTGAGTCACACTAATTGTTTTTCGAAAACATAAAAGGACAAATCATAATGATATCATCTCTTTCATGCTTCATTCTAAACCAAATGAAACAGTAACTGAAACTGAAAATTAAAGGTGTACATACATTATTTTTAATAGAACTTTTCTTTTAGTATAAAATTACAACAGGGTTTATAAAATTAGATGGCATTGAATTTCCAAATAAGTAGTATTCCTATAATTTTCTTTAAATTAAAATTAAAATACTCATGTACCTCAACGGCAGTTTTTGTGATATTAAGTCCATTGTTTTCATGCTGACAGACATCAGCACTATGCAAACTGCTTATATTATTATCCCCAGCATGTGATTTCTGTGCTTCTAATTTAACAGCCGTATGGTTCACCATAGCCACTATGGCGACGCTCACATTTACTTTAAATCCATAGATAATAGCCAATCCAATAGAACCCATAATAGCCATCAAGTAACGAATAGGAAATTTGGGTCCTTTCGTAATTGCATGTCCTATCAAATAATAGTATTACAGTAAATATGTTATAGGGAGTATAAAAAAAAGTTTCCATACCACCTGTGCCTCATTTTATACTATTCATATCTATTCATGATCTATTCATATCTCATAATTAGATATATGATATCAATTATATATTTAAGTGTCAGCAATCGAAACTGATTCTCATATGTAAAACCACCATATCGCTATAAGAGGATTCATGAATTCTGTAAAAGGAGCGACGTGTCGTTTTGCACGTAGCACCAACTCGCCATGGTTACTTTGGCAATGTATTTATATTCCTGTAGTATCTTGATTCCCTTTTTGTACGCTCTTTCTATTTAATTTAACCACACGCGGACTTTAATGAAAATATGACGCATGACCATCCAGATAGAACACGTGTCTAGAAGATTTCTATCAGACGTCTGTCTACAGATCTTCTTAAGCATAGAAATTTAGAGTCTATTAAGCATCCTGTAGAGATTTTTATGGAATGAGAGAATTGGGTGATGAAATAAAAAAATCTATTATTTGTCTTTCTGATAGTGTCATAGACCTTTGAAAAGACTTCATAAATGTCTTAAACTCGTCCAACAGACGTCTCAGTGTTATTAGACTTACGTCAGAGTATCGTGTAATTTTTGTACCACGAATAATTACTTTTTCGAAAATTTTAAACGAAGCAAATTGGACAATTACGTAGGCATAGGCAAATGTTTGACAATTAATCAGCATTGGTCGCTTCAGAAGATCAAAATAACTTTGCTCAGGTACATGTCTATATACAGACCGTATATAGTACGCCTGGCTCAGAAGTAAACTGAGAGTAGGTATATATTTTAAGAATGAGAATAGCAGCTGCGTGCACTGGGAATATTTTCGGAATTTAAATTTCCCTCTTTTCTTTCTTTTGACTTTCCCTAATTTATTTTCTTTTTTTTTGCAGACTCCGCTGTATGCCTCAAGATATTTCATACCGATGGCGACACATTTATTTAATTATGTCAACAACGTTTGATACGAAGAATATTGTGTTTTGTTCTTGACACATAATTGACTATGGTTTAGTAGGTGAAGGCCAACACCACTATACATATGTATTTAAGGTACTCACATCTAATTGAGTAATATTTTATGAAAGAAGTCAACCCTTTTATATTTTTTTTTTATTATATCATTTCGGGTAATGTTTTCATGAATGATGCTAGCTATCGATTGACTGAAGAAGGTCACAATTAAGGTTTTAGATATTCACGCACTTATGATTAGACACAGAGATAACAGCGATTGCATATTAAATAGAGAACTCAATATGAACACTACGTTTTCGAACATTTCTTATATACCTATCTCTATGGACACGCATCAAATTGACGTGTGAACGAAACTGCAATTTACTTTTTTTTTTCAAAAACGACATAATTATACACTATTATCTTAGAATATTTAACATTGTATAATAGTACATTTATTGAAGTCAGCATAAATGGTAGGAGAAATATGTAAACGGTTTCTCTAACTTTTCTTGTAAAATTCAAAATGCGTCAAACTGATGCGTACGCCTAGGTTTAATGTTTTATATGGTTATTAGATCATCGCTCTCTACTCACTCAATATATGAGTCATAATAAAATTAGTGAAGTTCAAAACAACAATGACACATTGTCAATAAATTCTTTAGACATTGACTCTAATGGCTGCATTGAGGATGCTAAACTGGTAATGACATTTAAGAGATCTAATTTTATACTCTAAATATGGCAGCAGATCATCAGAACAAAGTAAGACAAATATTTGTTTATTATATTTTGCTACTAAACTTTTACAAAATAGAGTCAAGTATTTTTTAAAATCCGTTTTTATGTGTACGTGAGTTGGTTATTGATCTTTTTCAATGAAACAACAATCTGTTGTTATTCATAATGTCGGATGGGCGATTGCATCTTTTATTTATCAATAATGTGTAATAACTTTACAACTGTACTTGACACACTTGACAAATTATCGTGAGAGTCATATGTGCTGGCTTCATGACATTTAAATTCAAAAGTTAACAAGTTCAAAACTTCAATAGGTCATAGATCACTGTAAAAAGCAATTTTGATTCGGAATATAAATCTGTGCCAATTATAGGGTCATCATAGTCAGTATCTATAATGCAGGACACATAAATTCTTTTTATCAAGTACTATACATATACGTGATAGTCATGCAACAAGTGTCAGATTAAATGATTAAGAATAAGAAAAAGTCGCGTGATAGCAGTGCAATTAAATTTGTCAAAAATATAAATTACAGTGGTAATTTTGTATTTCTGTTGTCTTCTATAAATTGACGAGAATATCTCTAAAATTATGAATTTTCGATTGGTAAATTTGTTCATAAATATTTTATCGACCGTGCTCCATATTAATATGGTTTTTTTATTATAAGCCATTTACAACTAAATTCATTGATAGAACAAAGTATGTCATATAATTGTACAATTCGATTAAAAATAGTTTCTATATCACGAAGAGGAACATTAAATCTTGCGCATTCAAGATGGCGCAAGGTCATGGGGGTCATGGTGACCTTGAACATTTTCTACCACAAACAAAATACATGAAAATTGACTGTGTCAATTTTCGGAGACAAAAAGAATAATAAGAGTGAAATATTTTTTAAATCTGTCTTCATTTTTATCCACTTAGATGCTAAATGTTAATTAACGAAAATCTACCATGTGCAGATTAAAATGACGTTCAGCCCCAATCAATGTAAATAACAAATATCGATATAATAAATAAATAAAAGTCGCAGAATATAAAATAAGATAAAAATACACCAAAAAGGACTTACTACTCTGTATAGGACTTCCAATCGCCATTTTTCCTTATTGATCACTTGCCGAAGATCAGGAGCAAAGATATAAAAATATCTATATAAAAATATCTACATAAAATATCTATATATGATATTCCCAAACGATGTATACGTCGTGGCGGGAAAATGTGACGTATTTAAAAATATCCGAGGAAACCAACAAGAGTTACGGTGTTTCAAATTTTATTTTGCGTGTCTGAGTCGTGACGCACAAATATCCGGCTATTATTAAATTCTACATTCACAGCTGCTTCCGTTTTTTATTCGTTTTAATTATTGGCAAGTTTCATATATTCGGCACATAAGTTCTTCTCGCGAGTGTTTCGCGTGCTACTGGAGATCGGAGGACGTAACGCAGAGCGCGGAACTGTGAGTGGTATTGCGAGTCGTTGTCCGCTTGCGCGAAACCTATAAATGCTTCGTCGACACCAATACTCTCGAAAATTCATGCGTAAAATGTACCTGTTGGCATATCGGTGAGTGCACGCAAACATAAAGACGTTCATGGGAGTAGCGGGCATCGATCTCGCGAAAAACCTTTCGGCCAATCCCGTATCAAAGCTCCGAAATTTCGGGTGCAATTGCAACACTTTTCGGCGAATTGATTATAATTTCGATAATAACCTCACGATTTGAATATCAAATTCTTTTATTTATTTTTTCGCTGATTATTTTCACGTGGGTAATATAATTAATTGCCACTGATAATTTATACGTTAAGCATGTGATTTTTGTAATGCTTTAAAAAAAACCTTGAGTATGGTTTCTATGAGAAAGTATGGGAGGGGCTTATGTAGTTCTTTTATGGGATATAGATTGGGTATCGATTATTGGAAAATTACACAATACTGATGGACATTGCGTTGAGGTTGAAAATCTCGTAAGAGGATGCGTCATATTGTGCAATAGGTATAGCAGCGTACCAGAATGACTATGGTCACGTAGTCATTAAGATTGGGTTTAATATTATGTAGGATAATTTTGCGGTGGGAAAATTTATTTTAATAATATATTGTTATAATGTAATACAATAACTTGTCAATTATATATATTTATTTTACTGTGCAGTATGCGCTGGGACGAACTTTGAATTTTTATTATCTTTGTTTTTGGGAATTACGCGAATATCGGACAGTTTAGTGATATTCAAATATCTGTTTTGGCATCTGAACTTTATGTGCGTCTTTTTATTTAAGATAATAAAGACTTTCAGTCTCGCATGATTACGCGTTTTAAAATATGTAATTTGGAGTTTGCAATTAATCTTTGGGGCTTATGAGATCTTTACAGTTTGGTTGATGCACGCTTACTAGCTATCACCATTCATTGATATTATCTTTGATGAAATTAGATAAGATTGTGTAGACACTTCTTAAAGGAGCCTATAGAAAACAATTAGATACTCCTACGACTGTCTGTAGTGAAGATGGGCACTGCGAGGTTATCGGCCATCTGCAGATTTATAGTATTTGCGACCGTGGCCATAACAAGTGAGTTTTGCTATTATTTATGGATCATTATATTCATTTTCAAAAAAATTATATCTATGAAAATTTTTATTTTACTTTTTTGTTTCGATCTATATTAGATGTCTTTGGTGCTCCCGCTCGTGAAACTATCAATCTGGATGCTTCTGAGAGATTGGCTCTTCTAAGAAGCCAGATGCAGTTACATAATGTCGATGCATACATCATCACGGACGGCGATGCTCATCAGGTAAGATAAAAAGTTGTAATTGTGATTATTTTGCACATTACCATAGGAGGTTTTTTAATAAGTATTTGGTTGGCATGAAAGTAAGGAGACACTCTAGAAAACTCTACACGTGTCCTTTTTTAAATTAATTGTTTTTGACCATGTTCTATTTTATAATATATACCCACAGAGCGGAAGTATCTAGAATGTTCTAGAACATACTAGAATGTGTTCAAAAGCAATTAATTTAAAAAAGGACATGGGTCGAGTTTTCTAGAGTGTCTCATTAATTTCATGCCAACCCAATATTTATACTTATTAAATTAATTAAATTTTTAATTAAATTAATTAAAATTTTCATGTAATATATAGAGTCTTATTATATTACCAGAAATTGGGTTACAATTTACAAAATCAATTTTGTATTTATCTACTTCAATGATAATAGGTGCTCCATTATATGGTCGTGATGGATGATATCAACAAGTTTATCGTCATTACTTTCTATCGTGCCGTCTAATTATCTGAGTGAACTAATAATACGCAGCGAAAAATTTACATAATAAATTAGTCGATAATCAGTAGAAGATTTGAACGGATAAAAGTAGTAATTAAAAGAAAGATTTGTAAAATATTAGTCTGTCCTAAATTCAAAATGAAATTTATGAGCAATATAACATCCATATTGAATTCCCAAAATATTGAAAGACAAATAATATTAACGAAAGATCTAATTTCTTTTTTTTTTTTTACATATAAATTAGAGTATCTCTTTCGTGGGCGTAAGAGATCAAAGAAGACAATGGCTTTCCGGTTACATCGGAAGTACCGGGGATGCAGTAGTAACACTGACGCAAGCTGCACTTTGGACAGACAGTCGATATTGGTTACAAGCTGAACAAGAATTATCTGATGATTGGACACTGATGAAATCTGGTTTATCAACGGTAAATGAAAATATTTCTGATGCGACACATTAGTCTTGATATCAAATTAGATTATCTTTCCGCGGAATTGATAAATATTTGCATAACGGTTATATGAATTTTTTAGACACCGACAATCTTAAATTGGATAATCGAAACTTTATCAGTGAATGATTCAGTCGGTGCTGATCCAGCTTTAATAACTTATTCACAGTGGACACTATTGAATACGACATTAGGTAAGCATTTTAATTGATACATAATGAAATTCATATAAAAATCATAATTGTATTAATTACAGGTGCTCGAGGAATCAATCTGGTGGCTATTGAAGAGAATTTAGTGGATCATATATGGACTGACCAACCAGATTTTCCAACAGATCCAGTTTTCATTCTTCCTGATTCATTTGCCGGTATTACTTTTAGACAATTTTATTTATGTACCTTGATATTTTATTCTACCTACGTTATCTTGATTTAATATAAATTCCGTGTACGACATTATTTATAGGTCAGACTCGTCAAGAGAAAATAGCAATAATGCGTGATGAAATGTTATCACGAAATACCGATCTTTATATTGTGACTGCGTTAGAAGAAATTGCATGGTTAACGAATTTACGTGGTTCTGATATACCTTATTTGCCGTTATTCCGGTCGTACATGTTTATCACTAACGAGACCGCAAGATTATATTTGCCGAGTAAAAAGCAAACATCCGATATAGTTTCAGTTCTAACAGAAGCATCGATTTCGTTAGTATACAAGACATTTTTTTTACTGAATAAATAAATTTTTTAAATATTTCATTTACATTTCTTTTTGCAGCGTCCATGACTATGATGACATTTGGACGGATCTTCCTGCAGCTGCATCAGCTGCCAATGCAATTTTGGTACCAGCAGCTTATAGTTATGCACTTGGAGTTAGCTATAAAATTTATAATACGGTAAGCTGTTGCCAATTTTTATTTTAATACTCTTTTTGTTTATGTTTTTACATGGAATACGCAATACCAAGTGCATCTTTTGATGTAACTGTTGTCAGTATTCCATGGGTATTGAAAAAGGGGGGTAAAATATAAATTTATTTTTAGATGCCTTCGGACAAAATACAATTATTACCATCTCCTGCACTTTTACGTAAAGACAGAAAAAGTGATGTGGAAGCTGCAGGCATGAAACATGCTCACGTTAAGGATGCTGTTGCTTTGATTAAATTTATGGGACTTATTGAGAGAGAAGTAATTAACGTGAGATTATGTATTAATTATGGCTTCCACGATACTGAATGGCAATTTTTTTTATCAGATGGCTGAGGATGTTTATTGGGACGAATTAAAAGCTGTAGAGACACTGAGCAAACTTCGGGCAAAGCAAGCTTATAATCGTGGCGACAGTTTTAGTTATATATCAGCATTTGGACCAAATTCTGCATTGCCACATTATATGCCAACTTCTGAGACAAATTTGCAAATACTGAAAAACAGCACCTTTATGCTGGATTCTGGTGGCCAATATTATGGTAAAATTATTACTGTTTAAATATATTTTTATCACTCTTTTATATTACTTGTTTTAATACGGGTCTTTTGCAACTTTCAGATGGAACTACGGATGTTACGAGAACGATACATTATGGAAATCCAACTGAACAACAAATTGCATCATATACTGCATTGCTAGTTGGCTGCATTGACCTAGCCAGTTTAATATTCCCAGCAGGAGTGTCTCTTACAACATCTGATATTCTTATTCGAGCACCACTTTATAAATTGGGTAAAAATTATGGACATGGTAGTACACATGGTATCGGTGCATTTCTTGGAGTTCATGAAGGTATGCTAAAATACAAAGTTATTGATAACTCGCAGCTGCAAGTTATACTTCTTAATTTTGATCTTTTTGTCAAAGCTTTTAATGGTACGTATGATCTGAATTTCTTTGGATCCCAGGAGCCTGGTTATTATCGTGATAATGAGTGGGGCATGCGATTAGAAAATATTGTTACTGTTGTCAAGGCTAATACTGAGGTGAGTCGTACATAGACTTCTTGTTAAAAATTCTTAAAAACTAATTTTATTCTTTATACAGTATGAAGCTGATGGAGAGTATTTTGCTTTCGATACTGTAACATTGGTACCTTACGAAAGAAACTTAATTGATATCAGCAAACTCACTAATGCGCAGGTGACTGACGAATTTTTAAAAGTATCTTTATGTAATGATAGACAGTTTTTTTATGAAATACTTTTTTAGCTTCAATGGCTGAACAATTATCACAAAAGGGTGAGATCAACCATTGGTGATGAATTGTTACGACAAGGGGATCAAGAAACTTATGATTGGTTAGTTGAAAAAACATCATTGATAGTAAGATCTGGAGCAGTTAGTATCGTTAGCGTTTTTGCTCTTATAGCAATTTCCTTATCATTTACAATATTGGCGGCATTGTAAATAAATGTGGGATATTTTATGTAGTTTTGAAAATAAAATTATTTTATTATATCCCGCTTTTTGCGTGGAAAATCTAAACCGTGAAATTTCTTCTGACATTTATTGATACTCCAATTTTGTGATCATATTGAATTTAATATTAATCGAATATATGACAATTTTGACATCGAGTATAAACGTGTATTTGCTGTATTCGACTATTTTTTTTGACATGACAATTTTTGAAAATGTCGAGAGTTCATCTGACAGTATCGTGACGGGTATCTTTGGTCATGTAAAAATTTTTGATGTAGAAAAAGACGAAGTATGTTTGTTTGAAATTAGATTTTGGTTTTTTTTAATGAACGAAACAAGTTTATGTGCAATATGAACGGAAATACAGAAACGGAAGCTGTCGATACTCTTGAGGAAATATATGCATGGATAGATCAAATTCAATTTTCAAGACCAAAGAAAAATATTGCTAGAGATTTTTCTGATGCTGGTAAAAAAATCTTGTTAATAGGATAACTTAAATTAATACTTGAAATGAAAATTTTTTATGATATTTAGTTTAAGAGTTGAATGAATTATTTTTAAATTGATATATTAGTGCTTATGGCGGAATTACTGAAGAAATATTATCCTCGAAACGTAGACGTGCACAATTATGTTTCTGGTAGTAGTATTGCAAAGAAAGTTGATAACTGGAGCACGCTTAATCGAAAAGTTTTATCTAAACTGGATATGAAGCTTGGAAAAGAAGAGATTGATCAGTTGTCCAATTCGCAGCATGGTGCTATAGAGAAGGTATTAATGGACTTACGTACAAAGATACTTAAAGATAGTAATGCCGATAGAGATTCATTATACTTTGGCTACGAAGAAAATGGTAAAGGTGGTAAGTGTTTGGTTCAACATTTTGTAAGTAACGATAACTAAAACTGTTATTGTCATGTGATAGAGACGGTAAGGTCTTTGCTGAATCCTGAGGAGGTAACGAACAAGACTGTACCACGACGTGTTTTTGTTCGTTTAAAGGAGGAACTTGAAGAGAAGAATAAAACCATAGAAAATCTGAATTATAAAGTTTCACACCTTGAAAGTGTAATGAAACTAAAAGATCAGAGAATTGCAGATCTTACTACTCAAATTATAAAGCCTCAGGAACATACTGCTGTTCCTAAGGTACATACTTCAGCTAAAAGCATAACCAAACATCAGCCAAGCAAACCTTGAAATACGAGTACAATCACACACAAACATGAAATAGTTTTTGAAAGCTTATAACATTCTATTCCTTAAACATTGCCAATTAAAATTAGTTAAATTATTAAATTAGTTTTTACAAACTGAAAAAATATTTACTCCAAAAATATTTCTATTGAAAATCTTTTACATCGGAGCCCTCATACTAGGTGGAGATACCAGTATGACACCATCGCCTCGTACAAATAACATAGGAATATTTCTTTTAGTAGTACGGTAAACTTCCTCATACGTCTCTTCATCAATTTCAACAGTCGTCACAGTTTCCTCTGCTTCTCCCAGCACCATATTCAAGTGCTGATCGTAAGCCTAAAATTTGAAAGTAATATCTCAATAACAGTTTCCAAAATCATATCACGTATGACAAAATAATTCTCACATGTAGTCTTCCACGAAGTTCTCTTTCATTCCTCATCTTAACATAAATACGTTCGTCCAAACTTAATCTAATCAGATCCAGTGGCTCTTTGACATTGATTGCAGGAACCTTTGTTTAAAAAATAAATTTCAGGTTATACTGTGCATCTTATACAGAATATATTTTTATCAGAAAGAGATTAGATATTTACTTGCTCTGTCTCGTCGGCCATTGTCACTATAATATGTTTCCCTGATTAACGACGTTGAAATTTGACAGTTGTAAGCACTTTAATGTTAATTGAAAAATATCTACTGTCAAGATGCACAACCGGCGGTTTAGAACACATTAATCATGGATTCATCACAGAACCCGGGAAGTTGTAGCATGTTAAATACTATGCGTATACCGAATAAAATGCATGTGTAAAGTGGTTTGAAAAAGAATATTCAAGGTATTAAAAATTAGAGGAATTGTTTTATCTACAAAAGCTGTGAGGAATCTATAAGAAATAATTTATACTCATGGGAATGTCTGAAAGTGACAAAAAATGATGAAGATAATTTTAGACACCAAGCACATGACGCATGGCAACCGTCTAGACATGAATGCATTGCCGGTAGTCTACTTTGCAATGAACTTCAATATAACTAATACCTACCACATAATGAGCAGCTATTTATTGAATTAGAATCTTTCTCATACCTAATAAACGTATTTTGAAAATTTTCATTTATGATATATAAATATTGATTTAAAGTTATTGCACATTTTGCAGTGAAAATATAAATTCCATTACAAAGATAAGATATAGGATATGTAAATAAAATAGGCAAAATATTTTCTAGACTATTTTATTTTAAAAAATTATCAATGTGTAAAAAACCTTGAGTTTCAGATGTACATAAAATATTCAACTTTTTATGCTTACATCTCCACAGTAATATATCAATGGAAAATTTTCAATGCGGATTTTGAACTAACAATCATTTTGTCATAACGAAGCAACGAAAGAGTGTAATATTTAAATTATAGCAAAATATGTTCAGCATGAAACAGTGCCTCTTCATGAAATCCTTGTCACATAAAGGTTCAATAACATTATTGGTCCAATTGAACAAAGAACGGTAAGAAAATAATATTCGATCAATAAATACATGCAAAAAGCCAGTAATAAAATTCGTCTGGTAAAAACAAGATAAGGTAAGATAAAAGAAACAAAATAAATATTTTTATACAAATAAAAAACGTAGAGCACGCCAGTTTCCCAATTAGTTTCCAGAACCGCCGCTGAGACATCGGGAGGCGGCGCTGATTTCGCTCAGTCGAGTCAGCCGTGGCCAGCCGTGGCATTACGAGCGAGTAACGCCATTTTCTATGTTTGCGGGTGTAGTTGCGCGAAATAAAGCGATGTCTTAACTTCATCGAAGATTATTTTACGGAAGTGCATTGTGACATGGTATTATGCCCGGATACGCGAGTGATCGGCCAACGAATATGGTAAGAAGTTGAATATTAGTAACGCTCCCGGGAAACGTGACATCTTGTCAGTTAGTCCGTCTCCGTTTCGAGCTGGGATGGGTCGACCGAGTGTCTATCGCTTGTTATAACGTAATGGCAGTTTGACGACGACCGGATAAGATCAAAGAGTGAGTAACTCATCCGTTGCGAGTGCTTGAAGATTGTCATAGTATTTATGAGAGTCAGGACGAATCTAGGTAGTAAAAGGGCGGCGGTTCACAACGGCACATGGCTGTTAGGGCGCCGGCTATGTGGGGGGTGGTTTTCCTATTCGTGATCATTATTAAAAAAAGACCCTTGACACTTAGCCTTGGATGAATTTCTCACTGGATTTCAATGATCTTAATAAATGTCAGTCAAATATTTGTCTAACGAGTAGTGCTGGATATAAACTTTTTGACTAATGACAGGAAAAATGCTTTTTATTGTGGCTATTTTCTTGAGCTTCTTGGGGTGGGTGCAGTATGCGTCATGAAACGATTGCTGCTTCTTTTGTCAGGTTTGACAATTCAAGATTCGTTACTAGATAGTAGCAATTTATATCTTTTATGAATTTTACACTTATATATATATCATTATTATTTTCCATGGGAAAAATCATAAAAATGATTATCTGCTTGGGTTTTACAATAAATAATGGTTGATGACTGTGATATCTAATAATTAATTAATCTAATGATTAATCGTCGATGTTTTAAATATATATAGGCCTCTTATTTCTTTACTCTCTATAGCGTTTAAATAGTATGAATATATAAATATATGTATTTAAAGTATATCAAGCAAACAGGCGCATGTACACAAAGTTACCTTAGTATCTTACATGGCTATTAGAAATTAAATGACTATTGATTATCAAGACTCGAGAACGCTTCGATGAATCATTCTATATATAGTAATAACACAAGGGTGTACGTATCAACCACTATAAATTGAAGGACGCAACGATATTATTTATTAATAATATCAGGGCAAGAATTTATTCCCTGCTGAACATTGTCGCACTTCCGGACAAACCTAACCCGCAAGAGGAATTAATTAATCATTACAAATGACCTCTACGAACCAATTGTATGTCCGCCCTTTGGACCTAATTGTCATTCAAAAAACGCGGCTCGTCCCCGTACACTGACTATCGATCTTCATTATATCCGGTTTAGCCATCAGTTAATCATAGATTATCCTCTTTCCGGTTAACTTTCTTACCCTTGCGAACGTGAATGCCATTCAAAAATATTACACGTCTACTGCGCCGATCTTTCTCGGAAGCTGGAGGTACGTTCCCTCACTTAGAGCTGAAACATATTTATTTATTTTTTTCACGTAGAAATAAGGATGCTGTATCGAGGATTGGTCCTTGGGGATGAATCCTTTTCTGTATCCTGATAAACCTTGTCACAGTATAAGAGGATCGACGTCCCCTTGTCGACGCCATAAGCATCAAGGAGAACGAGAGGTAAATGCGGAGAACTCGAGAGAATTTCTCTATCCGTAATCCTCAGCGACGCGGAATTCCGCGCAAGAAACGCTTTATTACAGAAGCCGCTCCGAAAGGAAAAGGCGAGCACGAAATGCACGAGCGAACATTCGTTCAGGAAATCGAAGGATGTGAGCGAGTAAGATAGAGAAAGAGAGAGAGAGAAGGAAGCAACGAGACAACGGTCAATTCAAACAACGGTGAATTCTAGAATCACCCGGTAGACTTTCACCTTTAGTCTTCGTTATTCTAGCACGTAGAATACGAAGGTACCTAACATCATAACGCCTGTTGTGTGTACACACCTTGAAGTTACACTCTAGTGCATTTATATAGTCCCTTGGAAATCATTGAATCTGGAATATCGCCTTAGGAATAAGGTGCGTTTGCATAACGTTCGAGGTACGTTTGTGTCTTTTGAGAATTCAGTGAGCTCTTCACTGCAAATTTAAGTATACACAGCGTGTTACCTATCTTTTCTACGGCAGTCACTTTATAAATACTTACAAGCGTTTAGTTATTCTCACGCATTGCAACATAAAAACAAAACACTTGTAATCGAAAGGGTGCCTACCATAGAAAGTATAGAGAATAACACACTTCATAAAACACTTATTTTTTTGTTTGATCATAGCTTTTCCTCTTGTCAAAGAAATGGGATATGTGGAACATCACTTTGGATTCACTAGGCTCTTCAATGTGTCTCCTATGCTACATACTCTTGATGAGTTCATCTGGCTTTTGCCAGAGCAAACTCGTACGATACCAGTATATTCTCTATGCAAGCAAAAATCCTTTGGCTCACGTCTCAAAGTACTACGTGAATCTCGATAAACGTAAACGCGTACCTACCTGGCTAGAAGAGGAGGAGCTACCCGTGTCGTTGGTATGAATAATTAAAAAACCTCGTGCTCACATATATAGCGAGTGATCATGCTAAAGCTTTCAGGTCAAATTGCAACTGAGATTAGACGCGCAGCTGGAAGCTGTGCTTGATCAGTCAGAAGGATCATCGTGATTTTTGTACGGTTCAAGATAAGAGATTTTGATTTAAAACGTTAGGGAGGGAGGAACGTTTATATATAAATATTTTTTAAATACATTTCAGATTATTCTGACGTCTAGCTATTTCTGACAGATAATAACTCAAATGATTTCATCGACACTACAATTTCACTCTACATGGATTCTGCTTCGATTCTAAAGGTTTCTTCTGCGTTACTCAATCGCAATACCAGTAGCTGACTTGAGGTTGCTGGTAATCTATGCTCGTGTAATCTGCAGATTGCTGCCGCAGCTCTGTGTATATCTCATAGAGGATGAAGATATTACAGAGACTGACGAACAATAGGAGAGAAATTTATCTTTGGCAAAAGTCATTTAGATTCTGATTTTCTTTTTCCTCGTTGCCTCTTTTCTCTCGTTGCTCAAAAAAAGAGAATTAGAAATTCATGTAAATATCACTACTTTCATTTGATCAGAACTGTAACATAGTTTATCAAATAAATTCTCTAGGGTCACAAGCAGAATAGGATTCTGTCAAATATTTTCTGTCAAGCTCCCGCGTGTCGATGACGTATCCACCATTTATTCCACTTGTTTAAAACCGTAACCTGATATACTATTTATAAGTGCACGTGTACATATATATATGCATATATACATATACACATTGCTACTTATCAGATCCGTTTCCCCTGGTAGAAATCAGCCAGTGTTACGACAGTGGGCGTTCACATTCGGTCCAAGCTCACTCACTGTCTAGATTACAGCATATCATCGTCACATAGCCATCCGTAGCATGGTAGCATCCCATGGGAAATCTTATGTGGACAAACAAAACGATAATTTAGAATTCCCAATGATAATCGATACGGCTATAGCCCAATCATCATTTCACTGGTACTCCAATCTTATCGAAGACTCTTCTAAGCGATTTCTCAATTTCGCACGTATTTTCAGACTGCAAGATATCACATGACATTTCTGTATTCTATATGGAGCGCAGAATTACAATTGAACGTAATGTTTTGAAAATATAAGAGGATAATAGTGTTATCTACGAAACTGATGATATCGTAGACAATTTAAACTGTAACTGACCCGTGTGCTATTACGCAACGCTAGACAACTACTAGAGATTGATGTAATCCGCCCTGGATCTCTGCCTAATCTAATTTACTTCGAGCGACCTAGTGGCCTGATATTTTTCAGTAGTAAATCAAACGTTCGCTTCATACCCTTTTAATTATATCTTCGCACCCTTTGACCCCATCGCATTACCTACTCCGTTTGTTTCTCCAAGAGTGTGCTTTGCCCGGCACACTTTTTTAATCCACTGTTTGCATAATTAAAACCATTGGACTGTATTATCCAACGAGTATGTACGTTACCATGGCACTCTTCATTCGTAATGATCTGTTAATTATATCCCCAGGATTCCTCGGAAGACGAGAGTGTGAGTAGAGTACGTATTTAACAAGTGCAAGAATCAAAGGTTAACGTGTATCCTTGACGAGGATTTATTCTTCTTCCTCGTCGTCATCCCTACATCAGAACCACTAACATTTTTCTCTACGCCTTCATCGAGCTCCTGCATATACACTCATCTGACAAAGATAACTCTGCCACTTACAGAGTCGCTTTCCGGAACAGGAACAAGAACTGAAAGAGAAACGGGCCGTGCCAGCGTTACATATTAAATTTGCCCTAGGCTCCTTTTGTACCGTACTATACTTACTACGCGTGGAGGTACTATCGTCTCCTAGGATACGTACTCTCTCTCGTACCACCTTGAGAAGTGCTCGAGGAACTAGACACTCGCCCAGTAACTCGGGGTCGATGTCTCCGCACCCACCATGACGAATGTTACCCGATACGCGAACGCCAACGCGCCTCGTGCGTTTCGAGTCTCTAGTTCAAGTGCGTTACAATTAGCTATACGCGATTATAATTAGACATCGATATCAGCTGATTGTATCTATTCGCAGAGATCCACGTGGATGCCAAGTAATTACCTGGCTTGTATCAATGTCTTTTGCTCTATAAAATTATTCTCTTTGTTACTTTCAAACGACCGTGTACAGACGTTCGATATTCTTATGTTTCAATGGGTGTTGACAGATCTGTCATCTGCGAATATCGGTATACTTAAATAGTATACAGACTGTCACATGTGTTCGGCTCCTCTCCCTAACCTTTTAACACGTGCACGCTCAATACATAACCGCGAGCATAATTCATGCAACCGATGTCGTTAGTCACCCCAACGACTCACATCCTACTATTATCTCTCAGCTGCGTGTACCAATTAGGCAATACCTGCTTTTGTACTATGCCTACAGTCTGCCGATGGATGCCTTACTATATGGCGCTGTTATTGTCGTACATTGACTGTACGGTCTTTCCTTTTGTGCGTGAACTCAGGATCGATTGCTGCGATTGATTGTGGCTTTGCTGACGAGCGTAATGCTTTGGCGAGTCAAATGCATTTCAGATAGACAGCTAATAACTGCTTAAAAGAGCGTATTGAGAGTGTTCGCTAAAATTTTATCGTTCCAAAGTTCGTTTTTATCTCTTCAGAAAATTTCACGAATTTAATCTAACCGCGTGTACTTCCCTGTATGGAGATTATTGTCACATCCTTGTTGCGTGGCTTACGCCAAAAACAATATATGCGTATGGATATACTTTAACGTGCAAAAACTGCCATATGGCTGGCATGTGCTGACACGGCTCAATATTTCTCCATGTATGTGTATACGTATGCAAGGCAGTATTGAGACAAGCCGTGATGATACAGTGTATCCGCCATCGTTACACTTAACTGATAGTATTGAATAAGCTGTGAAAATCCATGTAATACGTTTCGTTATAAATCCAATTGCCACGTGAACGATATTTGTATTGTTTCTAGAGCAAAGTGTCGATACTACGCTTTGTACAGGCTTGGTATGTACTTAGCTGTTTATATGCGATCGAGTTTAGTTATTTTATTATCATTCGTTGACGTCACTCTTTGTACCGTTTAACTTTGTCAGCTGACTGTTACGACGGTCGAAACCATCAAAGCTCAGTACTATTTTGTTTGTTATAGTCGTAAGTTCCTTGTTGACAAAGTTGAAGTGAATGAATAAATGTCTGTCAGTATCGAGCGCGTGGGAGACCACGCTGAATGCAGATAAGTATATTGTGAACACGGTGTAGAGGGGCAGGTCGGTTGTTTTTCGTGACTCATGTTTTAGTTTATACCACGTACAGGGTGTCCCGTGTGAAATTACTGTGTAGAATCGAATTTATGGGTGTACGCTATTATATTTGACAATTGTATCAGCACCAGTTACTTAATTTTTTAAGCATTTAGAATAAGTGAGTGGAGTTTTTTATTTTTTCACAAGGTAGTGAAAATCAATTGAAAGAGCGCAACTGCTCTGGACTGTAACTGTAACTCATTCCTCGGTGTAAGAGGAGATTGTCAAGTGTCGCGAAATGCACATATGCGACTCTGAGTACGTACGTATGTGGATCTGTGCGCGTGACACGACTTGGCCTCAATGACTATATAGAGCCGCTCGATGATCGTCGGTCAGGGACAAGAGAGATTCAGGCTCGATTTCAAGTAGTGTCGCTTGCGTTTTATCCTATTTGCTAGACATTGCTTGTACGCACGTATATATAGTTTGGTGTGTATTCGTCATCAACAGCTGCACGCGGATGCTTTGCTTATACATATAGCTATGACGATGGGAGCTAACGCACTCTCCGTGCAGCTTCGCATCCGTGCAGGATGACGATGACTATGAGGATGGTGTTTTTACTAGATTCGAAGAGCAGGAAAATCGTGGGGACAGTCACTGATTGCGGAAGAAGCGAGAGATAAAATTCTGACTAAACAGTTAGAGTTTGTTGATGTAACTGCGATCAGGCTAATTGTATTGGTTTTTAATTAAATTTTTATTACTCTTAAATCTAACGTCGCAATGTGAACCTTTTCTTTTTCTTTGGTCCGATTGATGAACTTGACTACGTGTTGCAGGTACGTATGTATAATCGGATTGGGTATTTATGGGTCACCAATGTATCTTGGCTGTATATACATAGTCATATGAGAATTCTTGTCAATTAATTCATCACTGAGAGTCTAATTAAGGGACAGGATAGTCGTAGTGTAGACGTAGTCATTGTTTCTGGATAAGTAATAGCGGTGTCAAGTATTTTTTAGTAGCTTTGATAATATCCTGACGTTTCAGTTTGAATGCCCGTGTGTTTGTGTTTCGTTCTAAAATTAACGATGCACTAATTTTAGCGGGTTGTTGCGATTATAAAGCATATCACTAGCCGTGTAATAGGATTTGTTGAATCGAGGTTGAAGTCGTTTGGAATTCTAGGCGAGGTTAACGCGAAAATAAAGAGAATGCCTGTCGCCAAAGTCATTACTAAGTTTCGTGGCGTCGTTATCTAATGAGAAACGTTCAATTGTCCTCGTGGATATGTCGGAGGTCTTCGAGTTAATCGCACAGAATTATTTGGTCACGTTTCAATGACCAGCATGATAAAGTGACCGTGGCTTTATCGCGGTCCTGGGTTTTTTCTTCTTCCTTGTTAAAAACGAATTTAACGTATGCGCACGAAACTTGCATAAGTTTCTTATCTCCCGATAGTGTCTGCAAATTACTTATCAGTGGTTGAACGATTATTAGACTATACGAGTATGTATTGATATTGGGACGCCATTTGTTTCTGTTTTTTAATTCTTGTTCGTTTTTTATTTTGCAGATCTCGAAGGGGCGGTGAGCCAACTTCGAATCTGAACCCAGGGCGGTGCGGATCCTAAATTACCAAGAGGATGCCGCTCCCGAAAAGGCTAGTGGAACCCGTGCACGTTGCGCGTGGTACCATACCCGACGATTTTCCATTGCCGTCGGAATTGGAAGCTGCTACCAATGGTACACTGGCCAATACGATTAGGCAATTGTCAAGCCTATCCAGACACGCCGAGGACCTCTTCGGGGAACTCGCAAGAGAAGCTCATGGTCTGAGCGACAGAGCAAATTCTTTGCAGGCTAGGATAGACAGGCTGGCTGTGAAGGTGACGCAATTGGACAGCAACGTGGAAGAAGGTTCGTTGTGAATTTTAATGATCTCTTATAACATTCAATTGAATTGATCAATCTCGCTATATGTAATCCTTGCGTCATTTTTACTTTGCAGTTTCTTTGCAAGATATTCACATGAGAAAGGCCTTCAAGAGTTCCGTGGTATTCGACCAGCAGGTCGTCTCCAGGGATACCATGCCCACTGTCATGCTGGAGACTTATCATCAGTGCGACAAACCGCCGCCTTTGGATAAGCTTAATGATTACAGGTATTTTTTTTGTTATCTGTTTTGATGTCACATGTATGCAGAATTGGATAGATTAAAAAGCCGTGGTAGGTTTGAATAATTGTTAACTTTGTAACTTTTCGTTTACAGGGAAGACGGAAAGGACGGTTTGAAGTTTTACACTGATCCCAATTACTTCTTTGATCTGTGGAGTCAGCAGGTGCTCAAGGATACTGAGAAGAAATTGCACGACAGGGGCAAGAAGGTAGTTATAGAAATTATTATAAAAATTTTTAATACGTATAGTAAAATAATTAAATTACGCGCGATTACAATTAATAAAGTACATTATTTTTTTTGTTTAATTCAATTGCACTTGTTTATATATATTGATTACGCTGTGTTGTGCAATGTATTGGCGTTTTTGGTTTCGTAATTAATATATAAGCAAACGGACGAAACCATTTTAAATACTGAATACTCTATCCCCTTGGTTATAGACCGAGTCTGAATGTGCCGAACAGTTCAGAGAGGCAAGTCGATGGTTTGGATCTTTGTAGTTTTATACTACCCCTATTAAACTTCACTAAATTATTAATGGTCAATCACTCACTCATACGCATAATCGAGTTCACGTATGTGTGATTTTTCATTTAACCAATCTGTTCGCCGATAGAGAGTATGCTCTAGGTGCTCGCTTTCAGAGTCCTGTAGTTACGCTAGGTACAATAGTCAATGATCTTATTCTTCTTTGATGTTACTTTTGATTTTTTCAATTCTCTTCCTTCTCCCATAAACGAAATATTTATACACTCCCATATATATCGAATCACAGTAAAGCATCTTGAACACTGTCCTAAGAGCAAGATCCATTCAATTGTAGAATTCGATGTGAATGGGAGAATTTCGCATCCTCACACGTTAAATTAATTTCATTTTAAATACAAAGTAGCTGTCGCACTATTCTCAAAAGTTTTACTACATTTACAATTCTGTACCTTCTTCATGTATCTTTCATGCAACTTCATGACTCTTATATATACCGGGTGTTATCGTTACCACACACGAGTCACTGATAGCGACTGGCACAGGAACTTAGATCATACCAATCGTTTCAGGATCATTTCTTGTTGTCGCAGACTGTACGTGGGAAATGATATTATCTCCCATGTGCACTGCACTCATCCTGCGATTGTGCCGGCAATCACAGGCGCTCTTTTGTATTTAAAATTTTGATTGCCCAGTATATTAAAGACAGGAAAAAAACTTAAGAATTATCTCCGAAGTAGCCGCTTTGCTGGTTCAATCGTGGATTGGCTGATCGCAAGATTTAGCTTGCTTTTGATCCGATGACTATTATCACCTTTTTGTGCTATTGATCTACGAGAGATTAATTGATGTTTAATGTGATACGCAGCCTCACAGGCCACGCAATGAAGGAAGCAGTGGTGGAGGTGGCCGCCACAAGAAACGTATAAGGCAGCCTCATAACACCAAGGAGAGACAGAGGCTATTGGCCGTCGGGCATGGAGAATACATTATGCCAACCCAGGGTGTACAATACAGGGTGCCACATAATATACCCGACGAGGCGTTACTGGGTATGGTGATGACTGATCATAGGCCACCGAGGCCAAACAGCATAGAACTTCGACGCAGTTATCCACCGGAGGAACAGCATCTCTATAGTCCTCCGGCATCGGATCATTATAGGTCAGTTTATTTAGGATGATCATGTAGATGATTACTGTATAGTTCAGTAGTCGTCGATCGGTATTGATTATACTTTTTTGCCTTCCAGGGCAGCAAATTACGCGGCTCAGGGTTACGATGAGAATCTTTATGGATCTCATTATGCTCCTAGCCAAGGACAACCTGGTAGCGAGACGTATCAGAGTCCTGGCGGACAGAGTACTCCCAGCAGAGGAGGTAGGTCGAGACCTTCGCAACCTCCACCAGCACCGCCCAGCAACGCTTCCAGCAACTCGACCCCTACCGTTGCTTCCGCCAATAATACTCCTACCAGAGGAAGGTCTACGAGTATCGTGAGGGATACTCTACCACCGCCGCCACCACCACCTGGGGAAACCATGTCGCCGCCATCTATGAATGGTATTTATTTTACTTTTTTTTTCCACGTCCGCGTATGGTGGTTTAGTAATGAGAGCTCTTTATAATTACTGTGGTAATTATTTTCCAGGTTCTATACCGTCGCACTTGCTTAATAGAAGTGGAAGTCGGTCCAGCAGTCCTCTACCAAGTCATCACTCGACACCTACTCCGCCAAATCATTCAACTCAGGTCAGCATGGATGAACCCGATCCTGTACCTCAGGATCTGCCTCCGCCACCGCCAACGCCTGATCCTACACCGCCAAGACCACCCTCACCCCCAACCAATATCCCACCACCGCCACCACCACCACCTCCGCCACCAATATTATTAAACGGACCATCAATGCCAATGCCACTTACCAATGGAGACATTGCCAAAATGATTGCAAATAATCCACCGAAATTGAAACCTCTAAAGAATATGGTGGACGGTGAAATAAGGAAGTCCGTCAATCCAAATCCTCCGGTTGATCCTAGGAACGATCTGCTCAAGGCTATCAGAGATGGTAAGCAGTAGTGCACTTATAAAGAATCAGCTACGCTTTTATTCAGTGTTACTTTACAAGGCTCCTAACCTACAAAAATTATGTCTTATCCTCAGGTATAAAGCTGCGCAAAGTCGAGAAGATCGAACAGAAGGAAGTAGAGCGTGTCAACACCCTCAACGACGTAGCGTCCATATTGGCGCGTCGAGTCGCCGTCGAAATCAGCGACAGCGATTCAGCATCCGAGAGCGAATGCGACAGTGAAGGCTGGGGCGAACAGGAAACGAACCTGGCGTGACCCAATACACTTCCGTCTACCGTCACTGCCACTTAGAGTAAAACACGGCTGACGATACTTCCGGTTTCCCATTGTCGTGTCACGTTTAACACGTCACACCGCACGGGCTATTCTATCTTCGTGTAATAATTACCGGAAATGAACTTCGTTTCCTTAAAGGAGGGAGGGAGATAATTAAGTTTTTAATTTTTGTACTTTACTCGAGTCATTCGTTTCTTATTTCTTTGTCTCGAAGAAGACGCTAACACGGTGCTGATAGGTCGCTGAATCGTCACTGACTTGTCTCTAGGGAACAAACTCTAATGGCGGGATTTTCAAACGATTCTAAGTAACACTAGGTTCAGCATGGTATCTACGTAAGACACTACTGTTCAATACGTCGTCTTTAATACCGCGTACGTCAAGATTTTAATTCTCTGTTTAAATTAATATCTCGCAAGTACCTTGTTCCTCTTAAACTAAGAGATCCTTCGTCTTTACCTGATACTACAGTCTGTCGACTGTTATCCTCGTAGCCGAACTAAGAATTATACCAGGGAATCTGTTAATATAGTATATCCGCATGGGATTAATGCACTGCTTTATGTACATCGACGTTTCAGTCGGTTTTAAGAATCGTCAGTCGTAATTTCTTAAGTTATCCTCCTCCCTCACAGACCCCCCAGATAAAAGGATAACCTCGATTCAATCCAAACGCGATAACCAAACCCAATCGAACACTAGGTAATTTTTTGTCATGTCACAAACTACTGTATTAAAATCAAACAGCCTACATTTGGCAACGATTATAATCGACATGATTTAAATACGTTGAGACGAGACTTCAACGAAACAGATACACCTTACGTACATACTAGATAGTAATGAAATTTTGAAAATTCTATTAAAGCAAATCGCAATCTTCGTTTGACAGTACCTGTACAGGCTGGCAAGATGATGCGACAAGAGTAAATAATTGCTGGCGCTAAATAGCGTTTAACTCGGATAGCTTTCGCACGGTCGTCTCTCTGGAAGCCCGCGAGACGTTTGCCGAAAAAAGAATAAGGAGAAAAACAAAAAAGAAAAAGCGCGAGCTACCTTAGATAGAAATGAAGGGGAAAAAAGGCGGAGAGAAAATGACATCGATGAAAGCTGTGACATGGTGTTGCTTACGTGTATGTGTGTATGTGTGTGTATGTGTGATTATACTCGTATGCGAATACGCATAATCTGTCAAAATTACATACGGATTTTTGTCATTGAAAGCTATTTCTTGAAATTTTTCCAAATAGAAAATAAAAACTTACGGATAATAAAAGAGATAAAAATGGACAGTACCAATGTTTTTTCATCTAGGCATATACGAATGCATGCATAGTGAATGCGCACAGTAAGACACGAATCTTGGTTTGCTCTTTCTTCTCTTTACCTGATCGAGTGGGATCGCTCAAGAGAATTTCTTTTCGCGTCAAGAGGAAAAGGAGCATTAACCTTACATTTAGGGACATTCCGCAGTATGATTAGTATATATAAACATATATATGGGAATAAGCGACGAATCTTGCTTTAAAAAAAATTAAACTTTTACTCTTATTGTTACTGTACTTGGGATTCATCTTGTGTACAATAATTATGATATTACATGTGTATCGTTACAAGTACGCCGAATACTTTGTGTACCGCGTACATACAAAATTGATTGATGTATGCTTGTGTACATGCGATCTAATAGATGACATAATTAATTAATTAATTAATTAATTAATATGCTCATCATTCCATTGCTAAGAGACTGTTGTAGTTGTTCTAACGCTTTTCATAAGGAAAAACGTTTCACGTCGTCTCCTTTGTTCTTTGTTCACTCCTGAATTTTTACTTTGGGTGTACAGAGATAACAAAGACAAAGGACGATACTACAGAGAGAGAAAGAGATAGAGAGGAAGAGTGAGAGAGAGAGAGGGGGGGGAGAGAGAGAGATACAAAAAGTACGCAAGTATTCATGAGTGTGATTTATCATTATTCCTCTAATGGAAAACCGAAGCAGTCGATTGATTAAACCAAAATACTCTGTACATGTAAGATTTTTTGAGGATGATGTAATTAAGGTTAACGCGTGTTGGGAATATATAGTGCGTGCGAGAGAGAAAGAGAGGTACAATGTTTTTTTAACGTTTAATAGAAATAAAATGGAGGGTATAATAATAATAATAATAACGATAACGAATAAGTGCATGATGCTTAACGAAGTGAGAAAAAAATAGATTCAACAAAAATGTAATATTGCTATTGAGATAAGATATAGTGGCCAATTTTTTGCAATCGAGAGAGTGAAAGTAAACGGCAGAGGTAGAGGGGGAGATAAATAAGGGATGATATAAAGGTAATATTAATTGTAATTTATTTTGCATCGATGTTTAAAAACGGAAGTAAAATGGTGACAATGATAATACGTGCACATACAGGGCGAGGCACTAACTATTGCCACCTAGAATAACTCCGAAAGCGTGGTAGTAGTAGAAAAGTTTTTGAAATAAAAGTTGCAGGGGACAACTGGGGCTATTATGCGTTGCTAGGTGGAGTCGCTTCAGAGATTTGAAGGTTAACTTTGTTTTTTTAGATAGAATTCTACGTTTTGGTACTCATTTTCTGTTAGCGGCTATCGAGACGAATCCAATGATGTGCAACATTAAGATCTTTCAAGGTCAACGAAGGTCATTTAAGGCAAAAAGGTGAAACGAACTTACATTTACAGACGGTGTTCAAAGTGATTACCATTGGCATCAATGCAACGCTGCAATTTCCTTATCACAGATTGAGTAGTATTTCTTATGACTTCGGCACATATCGAATCACATGCTCTAATAATTCTCTCTCGGATATCTTCGGGCGTAGTTGGAACTTCTTTATAAGCAATGTTTTTCAAAAATCCCCGCAAGAAAAAGTCCAGAGACGTTAAGTCTGGCGAACAAGCCGGCCACGATAGAGCTCCTCCGCGTCCAATTCAACGATTTGGAAATCCTCTTTGCAACTCATTTCTAGCCATCAGCGAGTTTCAAAATTCAAAAGAGAATCGTTAGAGCATGTTATTCGATATGTGCCGAAGTCATAAGAAATCCTACTCAATCTGAGATAAGGAGATTGCATTGATGCCAATGGTAATCACCTTGAACACCGTCTGTAAATGTAAGTTCGTTTCACCTTTTTGCCTTAAATGACCTTCGTTGACCTTGAAAGGCCTTAATGTTGCACATCATTGGATTCGTCTCGACAGCCGCTAACAGAAAATGAGTACCAAAACGTAGCATTCTATCTAAAAAAACAAAGTTCACCTTCAAATCTCTGAAGCGACTCCACCTAGCAACAAAAAACTATCAACACATAATAGCCCCAGTTGTCCGATGCAACTTTTGTTTCGAAAACTTTTCCACTACTATCACACTTTCGGAGTTATTCTAGGGGGCAATAGTTAGTGCCTCACCCTATATATATAATGTACGCGGAAAACGTATTATATACATAATTACGTGTATAAATACGCATATAATAATATTAATAATAATAATAATATATAAATATTGCCCGTTAACCTATAGCAAATAATAATATGTCCCACGTATAGTAGCGTTTACGAAAACGTGACGAATCCAGTCATAATTGTCATTAACTGTATTCTCCCTTTCTTAAAGATATCTTTCTTTTTTCGAAATTGCAAAAAAAAAGACAAGACTTAATCTTATCGAAGCGTGTCTTCTCGATCATCAAAAGACAGAAACGCAATTCCAATGTCTGACATTGTTATTGTTACAAATGTTACGCAACATACGTTTTCGTAGGACCACTCAAATTTATGATTATGGAATTCGCCAGATGTTTTTTATGTAATTCTTTTTTGTCATCTGGTCAGTCTATCCCCCATCCTCCAAGATTCCCAAAATCCGTGTACAGTAAACTTCGATATTCAGTCAATACCGAATATCTCGCGCCAACGACAACACTTGTACATTCGATTGCATTATCAGTGCGTATCAATCGATCACGTCATTGTAATTATTATAAATATTAATCGATATTTTTCTTCTGTTCTCTTAACATGTTTATATGTAAATTAGTACGTAAGCGATCATAGATTTTTCTTTGTCTTGTCGTCGGTGGTCATTTTGTAATTTCATTTCGCTCTTCTTAGTTCAAGATTGACTTGACCCCCCCTTCCGCCCCCCCCCCCGTAAACATAAGAAAAAGTTAGTATATAATTCTTCATAGATATTGTAAAAGATCCCGTTACAACGCAGTATTTGTCCAAAAGACTTTTTTTTATGAGAAAGTTGGTAGTACCGATTATAAATGGAACCGCGTTCGATGGTCGGGTAAACTGATATAAAATGATAATTAACGCTAATCGGATCCTGGCGAGTGCGATTCGGCCTCGATTGGATTGATTTTGTTGTTTGTAATTAGTGGGGGAAACGAATAAATAAATCTCAACCGGTATTACGAATAAAATGAAAAGGACTGGTAGTCGAGCTTGTAAAGTCTTTTATTGCGCCTTTTTTTTCAGGATATACTGTATACCTTTACCTGTTGCTATGATAAATGATTGTTATCGCCATTGATCGTCATTCGGTGCATCGCGCGCATTACTTCCAATACCATAAGTATTAAAATCAATAGACTAACTACCGAAACTACAAGCGTGGGATCATTCAACGATTGTCTGTCGTTATGTGTGCATTTGTGATGGACCTTATACTGTACGTGCCGAAATTGTAATAAGAAATTGCTCTTTGTTTTTTTTTCTTAATTGCGCTTCTGAACGTATTTTTTTTTTATTTCATTCACAGCGACGAGGCTGCAGCTACTGTTTCAATCCTGGGCGTGGTTTAACGATTATTAATGATAATAGCCGGGTATACATATAAATGATATCGAGTAATAAGGTTAATGCTATTTAACGAGGAGAACGTCTGTTTACATCTGCTTACGTAATTCAGGCCATCGCAATAATGATAAATTCATTTGTGTATGATATGTGTCTCTCGTCAAGATAACAAGAGTAACCTGTAACACTTGCGATCGCTACTATAAATATATAGTTATTGTATTATTATTATTTTTGCGATTATTATTGTATTATTAAATTTGTAGCAAAACTGTACAGAGCCGAATAAATCAAAAATTTCATAAAGCCTGTAGACTTTATAGTCAGGACAACATTTTTATGTTTCTTTTTCTTAGATTATTTAACGGTTGTAATCTCGCATTAATAAATTAATAAATAATGTATATATATCTATATATATAAAAGAACAGCCCGAAACGTCTTTGTAATACCATAACTCGAGAACGGAGCGTCGGATTTGCTTGGGGAATTTTTTGTTGTGTTCGTCTCGGCCATGCCATGGTATGTAAGTACCTACGTCAAGAAAAATCCGGAAAAGTGTGAGTGCTATATTTCAAGAATCGATGGACATAGCAACCAGTTGTTTCCATAGCAACCGGTGGTTAGAATATTAATTAGCTTTTTGGTAATCATAAAACAGTAGCGCGTTATGACAGCAGATCGATCTATCGATATCATCTACCTCTTTTCCGTGGAGGGAGCCACAGCGAAGCGTGGCTGGGTGGGTAGTAATAAACTTAAAATTAGACGAAATGCGAATTACAGTGGAAATACATGTTCCTTGATTATTTTAAACAGGTTGTATGGTTAGTGCTGAAACATGAGATCCGTCTGAAAAACGAAGAATTTGTGTTCGAGCCTTTATGAAACATATACCCTTTTCTATCTTTTTGTTATCAGTTTTCTATTTTTCTCATCAGTTCATACGAAGAGTCCTAAAGTTCTTTTACTATAATTATATTTAATTGGTTGAGCATTATCTATATAATTTAATCGAGCAAAATTCATAAAAACATATAACATATATGAAATTACTTTGACGAAGCATGGAAGTAATTTTCTTGTAAATATTAGATATTACTTTGTAAATTAATCAACGCGAAAAATATAGGCATAAGCCCGTATTCAGAACTTACTTTTAGTGCTAGTAGCGCGCCTTTAATTTTTTTCTTACTGACTTTTAACTACAAGCGACTCTGTTAGTGACTTTAAGAGCGAGTTGCGAATACGGGCTATAGAATATTTTTGTTTCGTCTTCTTTAAACTTTCTCTAGATTCTACAGACTTAAAATGTATGAAATAATTCTTTTATGCGTACCTTCATTTTAATTAATAGATGTACATACTTACTTTATTTTTTTATCGTGTGCATAAGTCCTATATTGCGTGTCCATAGAAACGTTTGCTTTATAAAGTATCGTGTCAAGGTATTATATAAATTAAATGAAGTAGTTTCAATATAAAAAAGTAAGTTCGTTATAGGGGATCGAACTATTGATTCTTTCACTATGAAACTGATTCGCTGTCATTGTGCTACTATAGTATAAACTAGTGTTAAGCGATTTAGAATTGAAATTAAACTGGATTACAGGAGACAGCACCTCTTCTTTATAGCTTCGAAATGCGAACCAGAGATGAGTAGGGAGATGCACAACGCTACGGTTTTAGATGATACCAAAATCATGGCGCTAAATCGTAGCTTCGAGTCTTGAACTAGGACTTTGCGATCATCGCCTCCGTCAACAATGGGAATCCCGTCGTAGCCGAGCTAAACGTGAATACGAACGCGTTGCTTGGCAGGCAGAAGGTTTCCGGTACTTTCAAAATTTAATCAAAATATAAAATTGAGGCTAAATCAAAATCTTGCAAAATATAGGGAGTAGATGAAAATTGAATTGAAATTGTAAAATATCGAAAATAAATTACGTTCAAACTGAAATATTAATAAATTAGGTGTTTGGAACATTAAAATAATTAATTAAATCAATAAAGTAAAATATTAATACTTAGAAATCGGAAATTTTGGCCAAGCATATTTAGAAGTACTGAAAGTTGCCCAAAATTGTGTGCGCGCAATTTCTTCGCGCAGGACTCGGCGAATGGGAGCAAGCGGAGAGTGGGGAGAGCGCTTGAGGCAGTAACCGGACTCGGAGCGCTCATTCTTCCTTGAGCCGGTCTCCTATACTGGTCTCTTGGAATCACCCCTCTTATCCCTTTCCAACCTTCTTCTCTTTCTATACTTATTTCTTTTAACTTCCATCCTTCACTTTTTTATTTATCTCTTTCTTTATTTCTTCTCCACTTTTATAATTCTATTCTCCTCCCTTTCCTACTTGTTGACTTTTTTATTTCTTTCCTCCTTTCTAACTTCTCGTTTCACTTTGTGTCCTCTTACTTTTCATTGTGCTTGTCTCACACTCTCTATTCCTTTGGTCGGGTCGAGCATATTAATTCGAGTAGTCGTTACAAGGGTAGTCATCCTGTTAGAGTAGCTACACGTATAGACCATGGTGTCGGGGGTTGCCCTTCCGCCTCATCCGCTGAGCTTGCTCAGTGGGCCGGGCCCACGTTTTCGCGTTTAACTTACCTTATCCCTTTTTGCATTTTTCTTGTACGACGGGATTCCCATTGTTGACGAAGGCGATAATCGCAAAATCCTACTTCCAGACTCGAAGCTACGATTTAGCCCCATGATTTTGGTATCACCTAAAACCGTAGCGTTGTGCATCTCCCTACTCATCTCTGTGCGAATCATTTAAGTTGAGAGTTCTGTCGCGGTGGCGTTGTCGCATGTAGTGGCATCAGGTTAGCTTCGAACGTGACGTCATTGAACTTGCACTCTCCGGACCGAAATACGTTCACTAGTGGCTGCATCTCGTCTATTTGGATCATAACTACAACCACACAGAGATGACTAGAAAGGAGAAGAAAAAGCTTACAGCTCGCTTGCTCTGTAAAGTGACCAACGTCACTCTAATCATTGACAGGCGTTCGACTGTCATTACGTAACTAATTTTCTCAAAATGTGTAAACCAACAAATTTTTGAACCCACCTTAATTGCACATACCTTTTTCACTCCCAATTAAATGATTCCCTGTTGACTAAAATCAAAATACACTGCAATACTGTAAATATGGGTGAAATCCTACGAAACTGGCTTAGAACGAGACTGGGAATAATAATCGACCTGACCCCTGAAGTATTCGGACACTACGCAAGGGACGGCACGCTTATGGCAAAGTTACTTCACAGTTACGACATCATTAGCAGCAGTCAATTAAATACAATAAAAAACACTCAGGATCCCGCGCTGTGTCGCGTTAACCTAAAACATCTGCGTCTGTGGTTGCAATTTATCGGCGTCGACTGTGACAACGACTACATACAGGACATCTCCAACGGTCGCGGTACCACGGCTTTGCGTCTCTTCTACAAGATCTTCCTCTGCTTGGAGAACAAGGACAGTCTCCACTTTATAACACTGCAAAAGGAACGAGAGAAGTACGTACCCACGTCCAGTAAGTTCGACGTCAATGTAATATCTGATGAGAATGTACAGAAAGACGCAGTAGATCATCCTCTGGCAAAAACTCTTTTGAAGAATGCAGACAGCATCGAGTGGCATCGTAGCAAATACCAATCGATAATCGACGCCTGTAAGGTCGAACGACAAAAATACACCAAGTTAAAAGGAATCGAAGAAACAGCAATACGTCAGCCGATTCCAGACGGTCCTCCGACCCCAAAAGCCGTTCTCGAGAAGAGACAGAGGAAAAAAGAAATTGATGAATTTTCACGTAGACACAATACCAGTGACAAGGTTTACACTTATAAAGATTTATGCGAGGAAAAGAAACAGGCAGAGTCATTAAGTCCGGTAATGACGGACGGCGATGCTGCCAGGACTTATTTAAAACGTTTGAAATCGCGGGGGAAGCAGACAGCAGTAACGCACGATTTGAAGTCGCGCATGCGCGATAGACTAGTCACTGAAATGTGGGATAACGTAGCACGAGAGGCGGAGAACAAACTTGACCTGGAGATTGCCAAAATGGTACTGACGCAGTCCAGGTACGAGAAACAGATGATCACGAAACTGTGTGAGATTCGCGAGCAGCGTGGAAGAATTACGAGGAACCGACAGATCGTCGAGGATCTTGTGCAAAAGACGAAAGAGTCGCGAGACCGTTTGGAACAGAATAGAGTTCGCGAGGTTATAGTGCGCGAGGCTGAGGAACTTGATGCCGAGTGTAACAGAATGTGCGAGCTTTATCAACGTCTCCGCGATGAGAAGATTCGTGCAATTCGCGAAAAGCATTTTCGGCTTTGCAGCAAGGCTCTTGACGATATTGTTGACATGTCAGTCAAGATGGCGGAGTATCGTTTGAGCACGAGACGTTCTGTTCCCACAACCTTGAGGAACGAATGGAAAACGCTTTTCGTCCAGGGTCAGCCGATTTTTGACCTCTTGGACCGTCCCGAGCTTATTATTAACACTGATAGTGGTCAAGAAGCAGACGAAGTTTTTCAGGCTGAAATAGTGAGGCAAGAAGTTTTAAATACAGCTGATATCTTCAATTATGTTAATGGCAGTGCACCACCCTGGGATGAAGTTGTGTCAGTGGACGATGTATACAATGAGAAATCATTGAAACTTGGTGAGACAGTGTTGGGTTATATTGTTCACAAATTATTGAGATACTTGTATCCCAAGCCGAGTGATCCTCAACCTGTGTCCATGCCAAATATTTCTGTGACTGCCATTGTTCTAGGCGTTTTAGACAGTACGTTGTATCCAGCTCTACAGGAATTATTGAAGAACCATCAAATTCAGTTGGTACGAGTGGAGGATGCTATTAATTACTGTCTAAGATGTTACAAAGATAATTTGAGTATACATTCGGTGAGTCAACAAAATTTGGATAATACTGACAATCACGAAATTGCACGTAGTAGCAGAACTGACGTCGAGATAAAGACAGCTGAGAATTACGTCACGTCCAATATGGCTGACAAGCGTACTCAAACGCCAAGGATTATACCGTACGACGACTTCGAGCCAGATGTTCGTAAAGCTGCGTATTATGGAAAATGGGCGAATGATTATTTGACACTTGGCGAGCCAATCACGAACGAACTGAGTACAAAGATGCTCGTGGAATATTTGAAGAGTTTGACAGAAGTTAAGGGATGGGTACTGATCAATTATCCAGTGACTTACGATCAAATGGCGTTATTGGAATTTTTATTGACGGGCCGTAAAGTTTCACAAATCATAGAGGAAGCTAATGAAGTGAATGGCAATATCGAGGAGGTTGATCCAGTGCCATCTAGAATTACGCTCGAAGATGAAAGCGAGGATGAATTCGTTTTGAAACGAAATTCAAAACTCTTGCCAAATCCATTGCCAAGACAGGTTGATATTCATCTAAAAACATTTATGACAACTTATATTAAGGCAGTCTCTAAATTGAAACATGCAAATGCCGAGGACAACGAAATTTTTGAAATTTTACCTGAAGATTCCACGCCAGTGGATACTTTCTATACGAATGAGGGCATAGCTTACATACTGTATTACAGCGCATTAAATTTATCTACCCTGAAAAAGTTGGCCAGGCTCATATTAGGTAACAAATCTGTATCTGAAAAATCTTCCGTGGAATTATTTGGTGACGCTCTAGATACTCTGGTGGATAGGAAGGAAGATCAGGGTGGTAAAAGCTACTTTGCCAAGCAGATTCTTCCCAGATTGAGTAGTGACAGTATGGATGGTGGCGAGAGTGGTGACATCTATGACGAGGCGCTTGCATCGATTCAAGACTTTGAATACAGTTTAAAGTCTCCAGCAGAACCTGGGGAAGATCATTGGGAATGGATTGACTTTCCCCAACCAGCAGAACTACTAGAAGCAATGGCTACCCTCTGGGAAAATATGGAGAATGTCTATATACAAGATCTTAAGGATGTTTTCTTTATTAAAAGGATCCATCACGCCGCTATCGCTCCGTACCAGAGTGAGGTGACTAAACATATGACGGATTACATAAAAAGACCGGACAACAAGCAGAATCTACTTCACGAGTTTCACAAGGCTTATAATGCCATGGAGATGGATGTAAGGGATGATCTTGACGTTATGTGTGAGTTGCACTGTAGGGTGATTGATTTTCAATCGGACCTTTGGCAAATTTGTGATAATCGTCGAAACGAGGCTGAGAATGAACGGAAGAAGTTAATTACGGAAAATTGGACTGGCTCGGAAATTGTGATTCTTTCTAATGTTTATATTTCTATTGTACAGGCTGAGATTAATCGTTTTTTAGACACTATGGAACTCTTGCAGGACTATTACATTTCCATGTTGCAAAGGCCAATCAATGAGTATCGTTTGCCAAAAGTGGTCTTGCACAGATATATGTCTAAGACTGATATGGATTCAGGAAAAATAAAGGAATCAAAAGAGACAAGAGAGATAAAAATGAAAGCTAATGTTGGTAAGGATTCTGCGCCATCAGCAATTGATATCAATCGAGTGAAAAGCGAAATTGTAAATATACTAATTGAATGTGAGGAAAATAATTTGGATCTGGACCGTGTCTCTTGTTATGATATTGTACGTGAAAATTTTCGTTATGTACAAAAAATCGTGGAGTCTGTATCGTCCGCCATGTTAGATTCATTAAAAAAAGAAGAAATGGCAGCAAATGCATTATCAACGACAACAACAAAACCGGACTCTAGATCTAGAGGCCATTCGAAAAGGATCTCCACGTCTTTAGCACATTCTGATCCTATGACGGTCAATGTAAATAAAAGAAGTTCAGATCTCTTCAAAGAGTGGCGCTCAGCCATGACGTACGAGGTGAATCGTGCTAACAGAAAATTGAAAATTTTGGAAATAGTTTCACGAAATGATATCGGAAATCTGTTGAAGACTATGCAAAGTGTCTTCGGGGACATTTACAAAATGCTTGTGGACAGATACAAAAACGAAGTACAAAGTGTCAATGAAATGGTGACAGTATTTTGTTACGCAATCGAACAATGTATACCGCTTCAGAACGAGATGTTATTGGATGGCGATAAATTTATAATTAGATCAAACGTATTATTGTTCCCGAACAAAGAATTGTCAGCAGTTACAATACCCGAAAGAATTACACGTTTTCAATTCGGAATAATTCAATTGGGACGTCTTTTAGACATACTCCGGTACACAGCGCCAAATGGTAGTTTAATGGAACGCCATTTTGTCTATCTCATTCAGGACATGATAGCTTGCCAGGAAGATTGCACTTCCGGTCCGTTACCCTTGTCCTGGTTCGAAATGGGACCAAATGACGTGGAAAATTTTATATTTAAAATTTTTGGAAATACCGAGTACATCGATTGGAGAGAATTTATCATTTATGCAATGGACATTCCTATACCGACGCACGAAGAAGTTTTATACACAAGAGATAGTTTCCGGAAAATGGATCCGGAACTTCGTGAAGTGGTAACTCGAGATCAATTCTATTCCGTTCCACTGTGGTTTTTGGAAAGTGCCAATATACCGAGAGAGTGCAGATTTTTATTACACGACGACGTGGAACAAGACGAAGAAGAGATGTACGAGGAAGAATTAATTTTTAATACTACCAGTGCCATGAGTACGTTCAATAGACAGGACTCTGTCAAAAAATCAGTAATTGATTGGAGCACGAGATCGAAGGGACATCTAACTGTTAAGGACGGCTCAGAATCGAATCGTGTATTTTGCGATGACCCTCACGATCCTAACCCGGAAATTGTTAATAGATATATACTAGCCAAGGAATTGCTATGTGAAATGTATCTGACCAATGCTTACACCACGAATTATACAGCATTTTTATTAGCTTTTTGTAAATCCGATGACCCCAGAGATGGTTTTGGCAAAGCACTGACCTTGGCAATGGGTGGCAGAGTCTGCGTCGACGAGGTCGAAGGTGAATTGTACGTGTCGCATCTCCTGGAGGAAAGAAGGCTCCAGGCGCAGGAGGAAGCGCGTCGGGATCGCCTACGAGAAGAAGCTGTCAAGGTGATTTTCTTATTTTTTCTTTTCTTTTTAAAAATTTATATATTTTTTCAATTGTCCAATGGAATTTTAGGTTACGGAGGATATAGTGATGGCTATGTTGGATGAAGTTGTGCGATTCTGTGAAATAAAGAGTCTAAAAAATCAAATTCAAGAGGAAGAGGATCTTGAACTCTTTAGGGGTCCGTTGATAATAGAGAGCTTGGATGAACCTGGAACAGATGGTAATACAGATTTATCACCGGGAGTGGAAGTTCTGCAGCAATTAGAATTGTCCAGAGGTAGCGGCAGTATGGGAAAGGATTTTAATTCCTTCAAATCGACTAACAGCCAAGTGCTTACGCCCTCTACATTGACAGCTGATTCAATAAATACTGATAAACCTGATTGTGGACGCCATATTCTTCATTGGGTACCACGCGAGACATGTCAGGTAGTATTTTGTCATTTTATTTATTAAAAAGAAAAGTAAATAAGTTTGACTATTTGCAAAACAGGCAGTTCTACTTGCTAGTCTACCGTGGCATGCGAGACAGCCAAACTTGTACGAAGCAACCGGAAGCCTTCAGGAAAGCTTGAAGCAGGCTTATTTAAATCTCTATGACGAGGAGCTGAACGAAGAGAAGGACGTGGCGCTTGCTCATCGTTTAGTAAATCATCCTTTTATAGCCAAAATGTTATCAAGTACTTCTAAGTTTACTACGAAGAATATGGCGAGAATTTTAGATAAAGTGTTGCAGGAGAGAGATGAAAGAAAGAATGCAAGTATAATAACGTTAACTCGATAAATCCGTTACTGCGGGCCAAACTTTCTTTCTCAAAGTTTTTCATCCCTATAATCCACTAAACTTTCATTGTGAATATTGTTTTTTTTTTTATGTTTCCACGAACATATATTGCCTTTGTAACACATGTTCCCAAACAATATTCCATTGGTTAACATTAATTTCATTGATTGTGAATCTTTGCTAAATAGGGGAATTATTTACATATCGTATTAATATTGAAGAACAAATTTTCTATTATTATCTTGTATATATGCAAAGACTATTTTTCTATTAATGCTAATATTTACAATTTTTCTCTTGTTTTTTTTTTATAAAAAAAGGTAGTGGGACATAATTAAATAAATCAAAAGCTCTCGTATCAACTAAAGGTAGTTTTCAATGCGATAATCAATGATACTTTGCAATATGACTAATATTTTCAATATAATTTATTGTTCCATTACACTGTAAACGTAGTTTCCATGAGTTCTGCAACACGTCGTATTAACGTATTTTAGTCGAAGCGAAACGTAAGCCGTATTAAACACCCTGACACGCATGATGTAACAAATAAAAAAATACCTTCAACATTACCGAGTACATGAAATATACTTCGTTCGATTTCAAAACTCACGATTAAAAGTGCGTTCCTTGTTTTCTTTTTTTTTGTTTTAGGAATTTCACATTCGCTCGCCCAGTCGGCACATAAGGAGTAGCCAGTTTCTTATAAATCCACTACATTATCCTTTCTCACTGACATCTCCTTAACTTTGTCTTCTCTCCGCTAAACGATCCTGTACAAATTTTTGGAAAAATTCAAAAAGCCGTGTATAACAAGGAAAACAGTTAAAAAAACTCTTGACAGCAATTCACGGCTCTTAGATACAAACTCAACACAGCATTATCGCATAAGTATTGATTGACTAATGGATAAACGGAATACCAAAAATAGGAGAAATATGTATTTCGTTAAATATTTACCGATCCGCGTAATAGCCAAACAAAACGTCTCGATATCTATTATAATCGATTCTTCATAAATATTACACGTCTGCATATAATGTACCATAATCGCGTACACGTAATAAATGGATGTTCGACATTTTTTTGTTTTTACGCCGAATTTTTAAGATTCGCAATTTACAGTATAGTGATCTTAATAGTTTCTTCTTTCTTTCTTTTTTTTTCGCATTATCCCTTTAGACAAATTAATAAGTATCGCACGTTAAATCTTCAATTTATGCTTTAGAATGTATAATAACATAAACGTCTATACATATGCGCATTTCTCGAGCTAGCGATTAGGTATCATATAAATACTTAAATATTATATCCTTTTATCGCAATAATCCATAATATCACTATTCTGTCTTTGCTGGTTGGTAAATTTAATCGTATCCACAGCGTGAGAACGCCATTACCTCGTTAAGGCTTAACGATCACATGTACAATAAAGACAATTAAGGTAAAATTATATATTGTATACTTATATTAATTCGAGTATATAATAACATTATATCAGGATGACATACTTAATGTAAATATAGGAAACGCAATTAAATTAATTATGGAAGATTCTCTGGATCATATATGTATCACGTATGCACTTCTTTATCACTTGACAATTTCTTTTTTTTTTTTTCATCTCTTTCTCTAGTCCTTTCCCTAGCTCTCCCAATAACGCGCTTCCTACTGGCTGCGATATGAAAACACTCTCCTGAGTTTAACGCGAGGCTTCTGCTACTTCGGTTCTCACGCTGTAGAGATTACATAATATTATTAAGTTCCCGTAAGACGCTATTTCGCCTAGCCTGACTAATGTATATTTAACCTTGATTATATATTACAATTGGTAATTATATCGTACAGTGACCTTATTAGGCTAATTGTAAGTGAAAATAATCGCTGGAAATCGTACATACATATAACCGTTATATATATGTAGACTGGTATGGCGGAGTATCTTTTTTCATATTTTCCTTTTATAATTTCGATAAATAACAAGTAATCGAATCAATTTTCAATTTTTGGGCATTTTAATTAAGTGCTACTGATTTACGATTGAAAAGGAAACATAATAGAGGATTCTACTTATTAAGTAGTAAAATTTTTCTTAACTAATTATTTGTTTCATCGAAACTTGCGCTTGAGAATTGTTTTGATGTAGTCTTAAAGCGACAGACTTTTTCTTTAAGAGTAAATTAAAATAAGAAACAAAATTTATCTGGAAGATTCGTTAAGTTTCGTTCAACGTTTTGTCACCTCTAGTTCAATGTTTTTTTTTTACTTTCCTTTTCTAACTTGCCAATTTACGTGCAAAATGAACGTGCAGCGCTCGCAGCCCGTTCTCGATCGTTTATCTTGCACTTAACACTTCATTATGAGTTATATTTGCAAAATATCGCGTCGTTGCGTATTTATCGGTACATGGAGTATATACGCGTGACTTAACGATTTCCTATAAATGCGTCGAGGTATGAAGTAATGCGGTTTCGTTTTACTTTGTAATTTGGAATTAAATCAACATCTACAATATCATTGGAATAGACGTACGCATAGTTTAATCGTGACGGAAGTGAGATTACGCGTTCGTTAAAAATTGGATGAGTTTTTTGGTATTCCAATTTTTTTTATCCAAATCAAATTAGAGATTTCAATTCCATTTTTGATTCAGCACGTTGCACTGCTATTGCCGTATGGATTTTTACCAGATGCAGATAGAAATAAAACTGAAGCGCCTTTATCGGAAACGGTTGGTATTTAAAAAAAAACAATTCTGACCAATATCGCGAAATCCATACAAAAAAAATGATTAGTTAATCTCATAATTGCAAAATGAAATCCTATCAATTCCCAAGAGCATGCAGCGAATTGCGAAATATCAAAAGATGACCAATTTATCTCGTTTCCATTCAACAGGTTTTCAAAAACAAATGTCTATCCCAGTGTCACACGAGATTATAGATTAATAATAATAACGATAACGTGTCCTATGATAACCCAACCTATAAAGAATATACAATTGTTGCGTTATAATTAAATAATATTATTATTGAAGTATCGTGTAGTACCAGAATTCGCCGTGTGACGTTACTTTGAGAAAATTCGCACTTCATTGTCACCGCATAGAAATTTTCCAAAAAAGAACTGTACAGCGAAATAAGTAAATATAACGGCGGTGCGCGATAAGGGTGCGTAAGCCGTAAAAACGGAAGCATTACTTGCCAGAATGAAATAACGCTGTGAGTAATAATGAAATTATATAACAGAATCAAACAAAATTTTCACAGCTAATATATCCAGGGTAACGTGGAAGTAACGTGATAAACGCGAAGACATTAAACGTACCCGTCGTAAAACTTTTGGCACGTTTCATCATTCGACACTTTACAGCTAACGCTGTTACTTAGAGACTAATAAAAAAAATATTCGACATAAAAAATATATTATTTAACGTCGTTTCTGCATCGAATAAAAAATTCGCGAGATCAGTAGGCGAGCTCTACCGAAGCCTAAAAAAATTAATAATGTGAGTAAAAATAAAATTTCATCGTACCGTAGTGTTCTCTCTCACTCTCTCTTTCTCTCAATTGACAATACCGTCAATTAATATCATGATTTAAAGGAATTTACATTGTTAAGCTCCATACGCAACGCAACTGCCAAAGAATATTTTATTAGGAGATAAGAATTCCGTATAAGGTAAACGGCCCAGTTACTGACCCTGTCGCAGATTATGACCCCGACGGCATAATTTTGACTGCCATTAATACAGTTTTTGTCGAATAATAATTCAATTACCGGCTAATTAAAAAGCGTTTTTCTCTTTCAATTATTGAAGAAACACATTTTTTTTAATAATATATTTTAGAATAGAAAACCAGTGAATAGTGCGTCAAGCGTCTCAGTGGCTCCGTAGCGGCAGTGCTAGACGGTTGCAGTAGTTGTGACACGTTACGTCATTGTGAATTTTATTCTTCATATAGTATAGTATAAAACGACAAAAATGATGAACCAGATTATTGATGAGATAAGAAATTATTAACTCTCGATTTATCACCCGTTGCGTGGAACAATTTGCTTCGATTATTTATTCTAATTTGCCGTGTAACGAGTCAAAAAGAAAGATACAAAAAACAAAAGTAATCTCAATAACTACTTTTTGCTTTTTTAAAATATTTTTTACATGTGTAAAGAAAATAAAGTTGTCGCGCACTAATTAAATATTTTTCGCTGTTTGTACCTAATGTGTGTCCGTGAAATGACAAATTGCTATTTAACCCATTTGCATGGGGATATTCGAAAGTGTCAGAAAGTGGGTACGCGCAGGCGTCATAAATTGCACCAAGGGGGTCGTAAATCGGATGACTCAGGGGTCACAAACTACGACATGGGTATTTCTCGAGTGTCAGAAATCCCGGCAACAGAGAAGCGCTATTGAAACAATGATTTTAATAATAAACCTGAATGATTTCACTTGTATAATAGGTGAATCTCATTCGGAGGGCTTTCACGCACGTGTGGAAACCTTTAGTTTTCAGTTTGGCCATATCGCACACGAATAAATAGCAAAAATCCGACACGGCCGCTTTTACAGTGTGACTAACTGGGCCGTTTACCTTAATTAACCTTTGAATTCTCGACTTCCCGAGTCCACGGCTTACGGGGATCCCTCTTTCTCTTTTTCGTGGCCGTTACATGGAAACGAAAAAGTCATTTAGTTATCCTGGCTAAAAGACCCTTCGAAGCATTGAGTTTTGTATAAATGCGAGATTCAATTTCAGTGAGATACGGATACAGTTAAAAAAAAGATAAAAAATATCGTCTCGCTCGATTCCTGTAGATTCTTCATTGTTTATGCGCGAGAATGGAGTCTTGTAATTTCAGTCGTACATACACAGGGTGAGACACTGGGTGGGCGTGGGGGACGGTGTGGGGTTGACGAAAGGATTTTTTAGCCAATCCAAGGTAGCCATCAGCTGGGCTGTGGTGGCGTTATTCTCACCAGAAGCCAAGTGTATAATTTTAGCTTCTCCTTCTTTACTCGCTCGTACCGAAGATTGCTCAGGCCGTCGGAAGCAAATCTTTTCCTTCCGGTTTTAAGATACTCGTACCTGAAGCAGTGTAAAAATGTAGTTTAAATATAATTTTGTTACCCAGCAAAAAGGTTAAGTTAGGTTATGCTCAATAGTATTATTTCAAATAGAAATAAGATTCACTAATATATCATTCTAACCTCTTTGGATTGGCCTTTTCCTTTTTGTGTGTAAGCATTTTATAGCGGGCAATGTTCGCGGGATAGCGTGATATATGAAGACCGTGGGCCTTCACGCGATTTGCCATATCGTCGTCTTCTGCACCCCAACCCCAAAAGGCGTTGCTGAATCCATTCACCATGCGAAAATGTTCTCGCGACATTGCTGACACTCCGCCAAATAGATCCGGATATGGCAGCCTTAAGATTCGAAAATTAAAAAAATTTATTAAAGTTACAACTGGCACGCTCTATCGTTACATCATGAGCTTCTTTTCTGGATTTCATTCTCGAACTCACTCACCGATACTTGAACTTGTTCACAGCTACTGACATGTGTCGTGGCTGTTCTGGACAAGTGTACAAATTTCTGTCGTCCTCGGGTAAAAGATCAACGTCATGGAAAATGAAGCAATCGAACGATCGCTCCTTCAGTGCTTCCATGTATCCGACATTCATGAGCATCGCCCTATTGAACGGTCCGTTGCCTGCGAAGCAAAAGAAAAATTGTTTGATAAAGGATGAAGAAAAACTATAAAAAGATTTAATAATAACATCTGAACGCAACAAAGAAAACTTTCATTCAAGAGGAGATAATGAAAACGTGTTAAAGTTTGTATACGACTAAATTCGAGACAAAGCAGAATGGAAGCGAAGTATGCCGAGCAAGCGCTGGAGAGATAAAATTAAGTTTGAGACCTTAAGGCCACCTTCCACTGCGAGGACGGTCGTCGTAATGTTTTCCCTCTCAAATCGTTATGTGGACACAACCACAAATATTTGTCCCGTACGTCTCGAGTAATTTTTTTAGAATCGATTTAATCTATTAGACAAATATTTAAAAAGCAGCCAATACAGCGATCTCCGACGCTACGTAATAGCGAGCATTGCGAATCGGCCTTTATCTGTATGACACAGCAAGATTCGAGGGTCCAAAGAAACTAGGCCAGAACTTACTACCGAGCACGTATACGAACACGGAGACAGCAGATACACGTATACAGACACCAGCAATAAAAACGGTACTAGAAATTTCGGGTAAGCTCTTGGCAAAGATGTTAAGGGTCAACTTGAGTTGTCAGCTGCACATCAGACTGCAGCGCCGCCTCTCTTCGATTCGTGAAATTAATCGGCTCAGCATTTTCGATACGAGGGTAACGTGTCGGCAGCGACGAGGTTTTGAGGTTAAACAGCGAGTATACATAAAGCTCGTACATAAAAAGCTACAGGGTGAACATAAAGTCGAGTTTTACTTTATTAAAGAAAATGCCGACAATCGATCGTCACTTTATGGTTTATATCGTAGAGACTGGCATGGATTTATTTCGCAAGAATGTCTCCGGGGGCCGATCGCTGCTGCGCTTTCAATCGTTGAAAAATGTTCTCTTTATTTCTCAGATTTTAAAGTTGATAGTGTACCGATATACGATATCGGTCTATTCGCGTAAGCATTTATGTTATGCGCAGCGTCGTGTCGGTTTGCCGGAACGATTTCAAAGGAGTTAAAGTTTTGCCAAGTGCTTTCCATTGGATCTGTTTCGTTTTTTCCCCCTTTTTTCTCAGCAGTTGGCTCCCCTAGCGAAACGTACTCCGGTAACGCCTTCGCCATATATAACTTTGTCAATTCGGTTTCGATGGTTCTTCAAACTTACTGTTCTTGTTTTTATTTCATCTTTTTCTTCCAGTTATATTTTTCCCCTTTTTTGCTCAATTCTTTCTTTACATCCCATGACGAATTCGCTCCATCTTCGTGTGTACGATGTTGGAAAAGTCAATTTACGGAAAAATTCACAAGAAAATGCTACACGTGGCACGGGATTTCGCCACTAGGAAAACAAAGACGATCCAAAGTTCTCGAAAAAGAGATAGTCTATTTATTAAATTGCCACATGTACGACAGAAACGTGACAGACACTCGCACAAGAGAAACATTACGAAATTTTAAACCAAATATTCTAAATCGAATATAGACACAATTTTGCGTGCGAAAGAAATTGAATTTACCCTAGTCCCATTGTATTATTTCGAATATACCCGGTGCCCAAACAAAATATCAAAAAGTTCTTCATCTCAGCAATATCCACGACATACGATTTTTTAAATCGTAATTTCGTAGTATGTACAACGAACAAACTTTTTCATCAAAAGTTTACTCAGTATAGTAAAAATAATATCCCCAAATATCCACGTCAATGACCACGATAGCAAGCCACAATAAAAAGTTAAAATTTTCGAATTAGGAAAATTGTCGAAAGTTACTAGCAAAATTATTATATTATTACAATCAAACACGCCAACCGCAAATAAATTTTTCTCCATTAAGGTGTCGAAGCCTACCAAAATATATAAAACCAATGTCAAACCTAACCTTAGATACCAAGCATAAAAAACCAAGCCTTCACGCAACACAAAGAACAGGATATAAAATCGTTTGTGGTTAAACAAGAGTTTAGCTCATTAATCATATCAGGCTATGTGTAAACTATACCCAGATGGCTTCTCATTTTAATAATGGGGGGGGGGGGGGCAACGAGGGGGACAAGAGTGTTGACGGAGGGGGAGAACGAAGAAGCATTAAGCCGAGCAAGCCAGACTGGTTAACATAATTTCCGTAAAATAACTTCTTCCCTCTTGTAAAGCTAAGTCCCGCGCGACTAGGATTTTGCGTTTAAATATTTATCTATCCGCAAACCACAGTGAAGCGGTAAGCAGACTTATGTCGGCCATATGAAAAAACGTCGTAAAAACGATATGGCGGCGAGAAGGAATGCCGGAATTAATTGCTACATGCCCAATCGCAGGAGCCGTGTTTTCAACTTTGATTTCCTTCTTGTTCAATCATCCGGAAGAGATTTTTGAATTCGGAGTAAGGATGGGTGGAGCGACCAAGTGGCTATTCAACTTTAAATAATCGAGATGGTACATGGTTATTCCGGTACGCTTGTTCCGTTAATGGAAACGCTTCATGGAAACATGGCAGAGACTCAACACTTGCTATTATCTCGGAATGGTGGTAATAATGAAATCTAGGAGCGGAGACTACCGGTGCACCATTTTGAATATCTGTGTCTTGGACTCTCATTAACATTAAGAGATGATTACTCCTCTCTCTCTCTATCTCTTTCTCTCTTTCCCTTGAGTGACGATGATATAATAATAATATTATACTGCTTGGACTTGGAGTGGATGTTGAAATTTTATTGCAACCAAGGGGTATTTTGTACTTTATTTTTAATCAGAGGCACTAGAGAGGCTTTAAGATTTCTTTTAATTGCCTCCTTCGACTTCATTCGGGTCATAGTTTCGTAGAAGCTATTACTGTGCTTGTGATTGACTGTTAGGGATAAGAATCCCAGGGTCATCTCCACGCTTGGGACTTTAGGAAATTCTCTGAATTCGATGAATAATGAAGAGATCGGAGTGTGAGAAAGATTTATGTTATGTCTGCTTGGAGCACTAACCTAACCTGACCTCTGATCGTATCTCGGTAAAAAGAGGCATTGTGCGATTTCAAGTGACTGAGTGCGGGTTACGGTTATCTTCATGAGGCGACCGTGAAACCAGCATTAATTCAAAATTACCTTACTGTTAGTTAAGAAGTTAATAAGCCTGAGAAATATGCGATCAAAAAGGTCCGTCTCCGCGAAGGAGTTTACTTTAGGTTTCGTCCAATTTGCACTTCCTGCCAAACGAAATGGCGGTGAAGTAATAATATATTATTTTTTTTCAAAACTCAGAAACGAGTGCTAACCAGGTAAAACCGTAAGACTCATTTGTTATTTATTACGCGTGGCTGTCGGAGGAAAAAAATGTGTCAAAAGTGGCGCGAAATTCAAATGACCTACACTTTATGGACAGTTGATAAGAGGCACGATAACGACGACACTAAGATATAATAAGGATAAAAACTTCGCGTGTCGCTCACTGGCGATAGAAACGATGAATTATACAAACATATGATCCTTATGAAAATTGTCCTGATGGGTTGGTCGCGAATCAAACGAAAAATAAAGGTGTGAGCGTTGACAAAGGGTGTGATGTGAGCATTAGGCTAAAAATGTTCAATGACTACGAAACATGAACCCATTGACATTATCGGATATCTCGATCGAAGTTGCTAGTCACGCGAATGTTGCTTACATACGTATCATGCCATTAAACTATTTCTTTTGTATCTCGTCGGGGGTTAAAAACTAATTAGCTATACACTTGTAGAACTCGACTCAATTTATTTATTACTGTTAAGAGCGTCACGCCTCCCCTCCCCTTTGCCATCATCTTCCCTTCGTACAATTCTGAAACTATCAACATGGAGAATAAAAAAATTTCATGCAAACGACTATTATAAAGTCAAATTTGCAATTTCTCCCCCGCCATCACACTCTCGAGCAATTATGAAAAATTATATACCCAGGAAAGGGGGCACGGGCGCAAGTATTGAGAATTTATATAGATGCCACATTAAATTAATTTACGACTGACAAAATAACATTTAGCGCGACCGCCGGGCTTGTTAATGAATAAACGTATGGATTGGTGTGACTTATCGAGCGCAGCGCCGCCAACGGATTTTACAGGCGACACCCGTGTAGCGGCTGTTCGACGAAACTACAAAATTTCGAATAATTTTCCGAAAAATTCCTTCGCCTCCGGCACGCAGTGATGGCCGCAAAATTAATTGCAATGGGGCTATCGGGACAATAGAATTGTTTCGCGTTGGATGAGGTGTATCGTGTTATCAGTGGTTTTTGCAATGTAACCTCTAAAATGACATACAAAATAGACGTGGTCGGGGTATATATTACCTTGAGTAATTCTAATTTATTTAACAAGTGTTAACGTCACGCGATTAAACCTACTGAGATGACGTGGAACGAGGAATAGTTTTTATCCTGTCAGATAATAAATACGGATATTAAAGAGAGACCGTTGATAAACGTACCCGCGAGTACCCATCAGAGGGTTCGAAGGTAAGGGTGGGGGTGGAGGAGGTAGGGTTGAAGTCTGACAAATTTCGCCTATTATTCCTTACTTTTTTTTTTATGGTGCAAGGGATCTTCTTGGTTTTGCTTGAATAATCGCGGCAACCAAAATGGAGGATACAGGGGGGTTTGCCATTACAGTCAGGATAACCTGCCTGAGAAATATTCGCGACAATTATTCCTTTATTCGGGGTTTAAGCTTGTTCTTGAGAAAAAAAGAGTAAAAATGCCGACTCGTATAACAGTTAACCCCTCTTCTCCTCCTACTCGACGCTAATGGATATTACAAAAACTAACGTAAAATATAGTTCAATAATAGAATTTTCATTAGCTTCGTTCGCTTCAATTGACGTTGACATTTCGGCCACAAGAACAGTCGGGCGTTATCCTGACAGGTACAAATGGATCGAATAGAATTAAAAGTTATTTTTATCAGACACCGAAACGTCGTATTTTCGCTTTTCTCATATTGATCGACGTATAAAAACTCGATTCGTTTTATTTTTAGTGTCCCTACGATTACGGAGTATATTTCGTTATTTCGCAGTAGAATCAAATTTTCACAATCACACAAGCTACCGTATCTGATAAATTTATCTGTGCTCTCTTATCGTATATAGCAACGTGAAATCTTCGGTATTCTAAATTTAACGTAATAAAGACGCGTCTTTCGTGCATATTTCTTCTTCGGAATATTCGGGAGGAATAGAAATGTAGACATTCGAGATGCCCGGGATCCGCTTTAATATTTTCCCTCCTGGCTATTTGAATTTCAAAACGCTTCTCCACGGCTGAAATCGCGCTCGAGCCATTTGATGCAATTAAAGCAACGTTAAGTTTTCGTTCTGCCTCTAGTTATTGTACGTACTCAACTACGTATACGCATTTGTCAAGACGCTTTTACGAGCTCATGAAAATCTAAGGGATCTGTAATGTCTGTTCGTGTAGACGTGTATTATATACATGTATATATATACATATGTACTTATTTTATATATTATGCTCCATGATAGGATTCACGATATAGTTAAACTCCAGACGCAAAGTTAGCATTAGGCGAATGCTGACCCTATGAATAAAACGTTATGATAAGAGCCATAAGAGACACCTTGTGAGCCACAGCGGTCACTCGGAAAGTTCCTAGCTAAGAGTGAAGTCCTGGAGGGTATTCCGTAGTCGTGAATAATTAGTATCGCTGTCCCTTCTATCAATAGATTTATATTACCCTCGTATTTACGTTGTGCCAACTTGAATAAACTATAATCGTTCTTTACATACTTCCAAATCGGTGCGATTATTTATTTGTGATCCTAAAGAACTCATAACGGCATAACAATATATATCATCCATAATATTGACGAATGCCGCATTGCAGTATAAGGGGTAGTTTCCATTTGACGATTAAATTACGCTAAGCTCGTGTTACATAAGGCACAAGAAAATTGGCGACATCGCCCTTTGGTAAATCTCCAATACAGATCAATGACGACGGGCAAAGCTCAGCAGCCCCGAAGACACATTGGGGAACTGAATGAAAAGCATTCAAGCGTAAATAAAATGTCGTGACGGATCGAGCGATGAATTTTCGTTGATATTTTTTTCGTTGTCTTACGGGAAAGGAGATGGGATTTTTTTCTTGAAAAGAAAAAATTGAAGGTGAGCTCGAAAGTAATAAGCATACGATATCGGGACTTACCTTCCTGCTCCACGACGAATATCTGATAATTGATCTGTTGCCTTAACAAAATTGGGTGCAGATTGTACAGGAGAGTCTGAAGATGCTGCGAACGGTCACGATAGGGGATGATTATGGCAACCTTGTGTCTGGCTACGCACTCGCTTGGCCAGCCTTGTCCGCCGTTCTTCACGTCTGCGAGCGTCTTCTCGATAACCGGAAGTTCTGGGGGCGTCGTGTTTACCGTGACTGGACCGACTGTGGATGCAAAGTTATAGGGTTTGTGAATTATCGTACGATTTCTCAAGGCCGAATATAAAATCCATTACTGGGTTTTTCTAATGTATATATATATACACACACAAATATATTGTATATAGGGTATATATAATAATACTCACTGAGATTCGGGGGGATGAGCGGACATCTCTCAAGTAATATACTGTCCGTATTATTATGGGTTGGCACATCTTGGAAGACCGCCGAACCACCACTACCACCACTACCACTACCACTTCCGGTACCGGTACCAGCGCTGCCATCGGATGTGCCGGTCGGACCAGCCTCGGATCTGGACACGTTGTTATTGACAGCACGTGACACAGAGTCCAAAAGGAAGGTCATGGACGAGACGTTGCTGTTAGTACTTCTGGAATAGGTGGATGCCGTCGCTGGACCATAGATGATCAGACCTCGTGGATGATTTCTGTAAGAGTGGTCGGCGTAGCTGAAACAATTTATTTTATTAAATTTATAAAAATATACATAAATTAATTAATAAACATACTACGTGTTTTTCGTAAGGATATATCTATCGATCTATTTAATTGATTAGGCGAGATTATTTTTATTATTGAAGATTCTCCACGAAACCAGCCTCTCTCTTATATATATCTTTCTGTACCCAGCATCCCTCTCGACTGTCATGGAAAAGTCTCGAGATTATAATGCAAATTTACGCCCGCCTCGTAGCCTCGTGAGTTTTTCGCTCGGGCGTAGCGGTATTTGCAAGTTTCGGAAAAATATATGCAATCTTGAAATGCACCGGAGTTGCACCGTTATGCTCGAGAAAGTTTCTTGCGCGCGAGAGACATTAAATGGACGTGAGAAAGATGGGGGACGACATCTTCGTGAAATTGGAGGAAAAAAAAAAGAAATTTTAATGGAACGCGTAAATAATTATGAAATTTTTATTATAATCTCAAAACTGTTCTAAACAAATATATATACATATATATATATAAAAGCCGAACGTATCGCTTGCATTATATTATTACGGCCGATATTCAATACATCGAGTCGCGTGCGATTTAATAAAAAGCGCAACAAGGATAAAGCGTGCTGGATAAAGCGAGCGCAGAGCCGCAACGGGACGTTCTGGAATTTAATAAAATAACAAAGCGTGCGTATAAACGATATTATACCTTAACGCGAATCTCTATTTATGATGGGTGTCGCCATAATCCAGCCGGTTATGATCTTTACGGTATATACGCTGTAGAAATACATAGACATACAAGGTTCACGGGATATTTTAGCATCGCCTATAATTTTTCTTACCGAACGTGACGTTTATGGGCGCAGCGAGAGGAAGAGATTGAGAAAAGGGTGAATATCGAAGCGTCTTTTCATTTTGATTTTTCACTGGCTCCAGCAGAGAAGTTAACAAAATTTAGAGGCTGCGAAAATTCTCATATTTACGAAATATCACTAGTCATGTAATTTAAGATCCGAAAGGAGCCCGGAACGTGTTCTTGTGAACGAGTAGACATAATGGGGGAGTGACTGTACCCGTTTTGTACACGTTCGAAATGAGTTGACGAAAATATTTGTTTCTACAGTTCTAAGGGCAGAACTATTCGCGTCTACCACGTAAGACTCTGAATCTCGTCGAAATCTCTAGAATCCGAAGATCTTTGAAAAAAAAATGATCTACGAGAAGTTAGCCGTTTTTTAATCTCCATTTTTTTTTGTGAAATCGCGAAAACTATTACTAAAATTTATCAGGAGCTACAGAACTCAGTCGCACGCGAAAGAAACTCCCATTTTATTTGTCATCCGCTGGAAGTTGATCTGCTAACTTCGTAAGCATGTTGTGACATCGTGTCGAAGTGATAATTTTCCATCAATTCGCGTCTCGTTACCATCGTTAGCGGGAATTACGTGAAGCTGTCATTGATACTGAACTCAAGGTGTCTCGGTCGGACTCGAGTCTGCGACAACAGTGCTTGTTTACCTCTCGAGTTACATTCTATTTTAACGGACGCCGAACGACAATAAGAATTTCACATTATGAAAAGTAGCCTATGGAAAGTGCCGTGAGCCATGTTATTTCGGGAAATTATGGCAAATATTATTTCAAGATTCCTCTAAATCCTCCCGCCAACCCTGTGAATATAAGTATATAATACCCATAACGTATACCCGGACAGACTCCAGAGGGGACAAGCGTACCACTCAATTCGTAATCAGAAAAGTACACAAGCAAGAAGACACAAGTGGTTCGCGTTTATCGTACAATAAAGCTGTGAATCATCGAACAAAGCCAATACGCGTGAAGGGATAATGCATTATTTACTTTGAATAAAAGTAATATTAAAAAAAATTTCCACTCCCACATAAAGACGATTACATACCAAAGTACCGATTGTTCGAATTCAATTAACAGTACGTAACTCAATAAGCATACATTCTAGGAATAACATGTAAATTTCACAGGCAGTTTCATACGTTAAAAAAATGTCTATCAAGTCCCGACTGTTTAACCACAGAGAAAGTACACGCTGCCGTACATTTCCCCTTTGACTTTTTAGCACTCGCCATTTCACCTGTCCCCTGTACACCTTTTGCTTCCCTTCGCCGTTAACACTTACGAGTAGCGTGTCTACTGGGCCGTAAAGGCGGTTATAAACACGTCTCGTACAGTGGTAACAGTTAAAAGCGTTTTCGCACGGTATACGGTGCAAAGCGAAATGTGCCCCTTTCGAAATACCAGAGATTGCCACTTACGGCGCCACCGTTCGTCGCTGACGTTAACGCGATACAACGAGCGCGTCAACGTTTACTGTCGTTTAGATTCCATGACGTCACGCCAGTTCCGATCAGCGTTGACGCTACGAAAATTCGGATAATAACGATAATTATTATCAACAGGTTACGAGGACGAGGTGAAACATCGACATTGAATTATACGAACGATCGTCCTTGGATCGTTATCGTCTGAACTGGGAAATACGAATGAGCTTTAAACGCTCGACCAATGGGATTGAGCGTATCGACATTGTCTATGACGTCATCCGATGTACTATTGAAGTACAGTTAGGCATCGGTACAGCGTTACCCTTTGGCGCATGATTAAAGCCCGTATGTAAGAGAGTCGTATAACTTTTATTATTGTTTCGAGAAAACGAAGTTATCGATAACACATATCACATCGATAAAATATTGCTATATATGTCGAGCGATGATTTTGATTTTTTTCTGTGGCAAATATATTTTTTTGTTAATTTCATTAATTAATATATCGTCGCGGGTATCGACGATGGTCCTATTGTTTATTGGATGGCTGTAATCAATTTTCACTGGAGCTAATCAATCGTTTTCTTCTCGTATGGGGTAGCGGCGCAAGGGTACTGTGCTCTACGTGTAAGTTGGCAATCGATTTAGAAGCTGATACACAGCTTCCCAGGTGGTAATATACACGAATGGTTTTATTTGTTTCTGGGTGTATATATGTATATATATATATATACACATATATATAGTTCACGGAAATCATCGGATTACTTTGCCATTATGACGCTGCAGCGGGAATTGTTTCGTATACTCTGACTAGACGCTTCCGTTATGCAGCCACTTTACCTTGTTACTGGCAAAGTAATGAGATTTCCCTTCGCCTTTGGACTCTCAATGCAAAATCGATTTTCCACTAGCTCCGCTCCAGAGTGCACTGTGTACACGTGAAATGTTTGCAGTACAAGGAAATACCCGTGGCGTAGACGAACAAATTGAGAATGAAATTTTGAAAGCTCCTCGCGAAATTTTCAATCTACGCCCCTGGAGCATCGCGCGACGAGGAAATTACGTTGAAGCCATATGGGGATAGCTCGTGAGTCGTGTGGATGGAAATTTTTTATCTTTAAAAAATTTTTTTAAAACCTACGCACCTATCGATATTTTAGATTCGCAATTGCAAATACCGCAATGTCAGGCTAGTTACGAGCCGCGTAATATTTGCAATGTAAATTACGAAAGCCACGAATACTTCGCGTACAAGTGTAAATCGCAAAAAAATATCTTATCCAAATCCCGCAATTCCATCTGCAACGCACATCTCTTTATTCGCAAAGAGAAATTGTATATTGAAGAAAAAAAAAGATCCACAATCACTCACCGAGTGGCGTTGATCGTGAAGATCGTCTCGATCGATCTTCGATCCAGTATCCCGCTAAGGAGATACTGCAGCGCAATCAGCGCCAGCACGAGACATGCCAGGGCCTTGTAGAGGTGGGCGCGGTGCCACAGTGCCACGGCTGCGGCCAGAGACATTGCATCCGCGAGACAACATCACTTCCTCCTATAGCCGGAAGAAGACAGTGCTCCCTGCGATGTCACTTCCGTATAGAGTGGATCGACCTGGAGACGATAACCTTCGCCGGATATTGGATGCAGCATCACCCCTTGCGTATGGACCGAGACTAGAGTGCCTGTAAGATCAAAAATGCAAAAACAATTAATAGCTTTGTAGCCACGTATATATGCATACATGATATATCTATGCGTTGATCGCGGTCTCGTATGAATACAGGATATATATATATATATATACACACTGCACGATGCATAAAAGGTTTACAAAAGGAATTGAAAAATTTTGAAACCGCCGGTACATTTGCTTCAAGAGATAAGTAATAAATCGAAGTTCCCACAGCGATGTACCCCGGCGTAGCTGCACTTCGTAGGTGATGCGGCGGTTGCAGGTGCGTGGCACATGACGAACGAAATATACGGGAGGTAGGATAAGCGCTGCTACGTTAAATTTTACGAACGGTAAGAAAAAAAGAGAATTATGGGGAGAAAAAAGTAAGTTACAAAAATTTTAATAGGTCACTCGATTTGCGATACAAGGAACACTGGGAACAAAGGATCGAGGGTTCGTCGTAGTAGAGAGGAAGATAGAGGTATGAATAAATCAATACCTCGGAGAAGAGTGAACTAGAAGCTGATAAGAGAGAGAGATAGAGACGAAGTCGTAGTACGAGATTCGAAGGGATAAGAGATCAGCTCCGAAGATAGAATCGATCGGTAGGAAGAGGCTGTAACGTTGGAGTCACGCGTAAGAATTTAATTTAAAAAAAAGAAACCGATTACAACCACTTTACGTGAGAAAATTTTCAAAAATTTTCAACAATAAAAATTTCTACGAAAAATCTCATGGCCCTGTGCTGCCCGTATACCAAGTGGCGTTACGTATGCATGTGCAGCTGAGAGCACGCGTTAAGCCGCACACGCATCAGACCGTACAGAGCCGACGGCGTCGGATCTGCAGCGACAGCAAGTCGGTGCCGAATGATAATAGAGAGATCGATACAAGCGCCAATAGGCTGTACATGAAGACAGTCGTGGCGTAAAACAGCAATAATAACAATATGCAAAATAATTACATACACTATGGGTTAATCGATAATCAATTTGATCGATAGTCAATTAAGGGGTTAAGGACCGATTAAATACCTTATATATATATATATATACACGCACACACTCATACACCGTAATTAAGATTTCGTACAACTTAGCGTGTAAAACGTCGATTAGTTCAGCGCCATCAATGAACCTAATTGTTGGTACACACGTTAGTTAACGAATGGCAATTGCATAAGTGACAAAAAGGAGAAGCTTAATCGTCAAATTTCGCCGTTTGATAACACGTAGGACGAATGACTCGTATGCACATGGCATATGACGTGTCTGTATATGTGCATACGCAACGTATCTCCCATCTTCTCCAGTCTCGTTAAGGACGTACATACATATACGTCACGTCCGGTACGTGGCCATCCTATACGTATAGCTAAGTCCAGCTGCTAGTTTATCTAATACTCGGTATACCTATATATGTCTCGCGTTATGTTACTCTGCCACTGAATTCCAAACTGTACGTATGCACTAGGATCGCATACATTTACAATGGTTATGTGGTGTGTCCACATTGGACGACAATCGGCCTTGGTATTCTATAGAATAAAATTTCTACGGACACTGTGCGTAGATGGGCGATAACACGTGTCGCGCGCTAAAGAAAAATCGCGTGATATTTTGAATTTAAAAAATTTCTTGTCAATTAAAAAAAATTTTAAAATCCAATACGAAGTATCGTAAATTAATTCTTTTTATGACAGTAACGCTTTGTATCGAATTTTTGAAACGATGAAATCTCCAAAAAATAATACACGTGCGTTCCGTGCATACGTCATGGTCCAAGCTGAAGCATTGGGCTGCCATATAAATTGTGTGGCCATATGTGTTTTCGTGCGAGTTATCAATCAATATTATGGAAAACCTTCGGATACCGTTTCATTAATTCTCGCTGACATATCCGCGTATTTCAATAACCCACAGCTGTATACTAACGGACCACAAGAGACGGCTTATGCAACCGTCTGTGGCAAATAATTTAATGTCATTTCCTTTGAAGAGAGATAATACAAACGTTTACATGAAAATACAACGTTCGTGCAACGTGGCATAAATTAGAGCAGCATTTACGCTGTACTCGGTATACGACTACTGGCAACCATGTGAACGGCCAAGCATTACGGATAATGATTTACGATAACCATACACGAATAGAGCATAAGTACAGTCTAGCTAATAACCATAATTGGATAGGAATAAGTGGTGAATGATCAAAAAGTCAAGACCGCGTAAGTGACCGGCACGTTACCTTTGCTTCAGGCTGATTCGCAACGGGCGACAGTACGAGCAACGCACACATTTTCCATGATTATTATCCCACGGTAGATAAATAAAAGGCAGTTTTTACGCGCGCTCGAGTGTCTCCACCTCGTGAATATGATTGGTCACCAAGATGGCGGTCGTTGACTCAGGCCATTGAAATTAGTGAAAACGTCAAGGGTAGCAGTGAGAGTTTCTATGTACAAAGTTACGCTGTCCAAGATAGTACAGTGCGATAAGGATCGCGGTCGTAAGTATCCACTGGAACCCCGTGGAGCATAGATGGCGCCACGAGCGCACAACGTGAACCAGAAGCCGGAAAGCCACGCGACCTTGTCGTCCATTAAGGACATTAAAAGACCACGTGTCTACCACTTACAACTCGTTAAAAACTTTCAAGGAATTTTATGCCTGCCATATATTTTCCTTCGACAGCCATGGACAATTAAGTCAAGTTTTCTCGCCGTTACGTCCCTTCCAACGATTACCTGTAATCCGGACGAAGTCACGTTTGCCGTCAAACGAAGGATCTTCGAACAGATACACCCCCGGTAACACCCGTTATAGCCGCAAGGGGATCGAAAATGGTTTGGTTCGATTTTACGTCCGATTTTAGTCCTGAAATTGCTTTCTCAATTACGAAAATAAAAATGTAATATGATACACATATATGTGTATATAAAATTGCGAGACAACGTTAACCGGAAACGAGACTTGTCTCGAAAAAAAAAATTACTTCCGGTTCATTTCGCTCTATCTTTCCATCCTGCTCATCCCCTTCTCAAAGCTCTTCTAACCTCCTCTACCCCTCGTACCGGCAATGCCAACCCTTTTCATAAAAATTGGAAAATAAATCCGAACCACCTGAATATTTCAATATTTAACTTTTACGAGTCGAACCCAAAACCATTTTTCCATTACAGTATGATACTTGTGTGGTACTGAGTATTGGCAATACTTTTTTCGCAAATATAGATATATATATATTCGTCCGTATGTTAAGGCACATAGGTACATCTCGCCTCTTGGCGAATAATTTATTCCGGAACTTAGCTGGACGACATGTAGATCGAGTATGAGTATGTGGATACGTGACGTAACGTAATGCAATGCTAATGCGTTGATATGACAAGAGGTTATGAGAGACGTGGTAAATATGATGAATAGGTTAATGTGATAAACGAGGTGTTGTGCATAGATATAACATGTGATATACAACTGCGTGAAAAAGTGCGGACAGAGTAGGCGGGGTGTAGCGTTGGAACATTTTTTAAAATTAACTAAAAATTTTTTCCTTTTTTTTTGGATTTGAAAAAAAATCATCCAAAATTCATCTCAACTCCCTGATTCGCGAGCACAGTAACATAAATCCCCAGTGCGGCCATGCTGAATACACATGGTACGATCTCATAATATAGACATACTCGCTAACGACAACATATGACTATAAAATTCCATATAAAATCCGTTTGCGATAATTGGACAATTTTCAACGTTTACAGAAATCTTTTTACTTTTACGTTTACTACAGAAATCTCCTCGACGCTTGTTATTCTCTTCTCAAGCATCCCTATTCTCAGCGGAGTCTCAATATCCGATCGCAAGTGCAACTGCACCCGACGCAAGGAACAGCCCGTCGCATTGCAGTAAAATCGTCGATTTCGTCCAGCTAACGGGAATTACTTGAAGAGCCCCAAAAGAAAGCGGATGTCTTTGTAATATTGATTTTAAAAAATTTGTAAAAATTTTCCAAAAACAAAATTTTATTTCCCACGAAAATAAAGGTCCTATACGAAGAGGCAAGGATTGATCAGTGGTGACGCAAAAAAAATTGCAGCAAGACTGCCAATTTGATACAGACCGACACTATCAGACAAAATACGACGTATGTACACGACGCACGGGTGGGTAACAAAATCAGGCACAGATAACAGCGACTGTGAGAGACGCTATTTATGAACGTGACAAGAAGTAATTGCAAAAATTGTCCATCGCTGCGTGAAACGCGTTCGCAAAATCTTCGTTCTGTCCGCCTGGGTCGGATGCAATCGATATAATCGCGGGTTTCCATGAAAGAGATTAGCCCAAGGTGTGGCGACCTCGACGTCATAACTCATTGGCGATGCCGCGGGCGACGTTCATTTTATCAGACGGGTGACAAACGGGAAGTCGCCGTCGGGTCCAGCAGGTGGATCGATGCAACTGGTGCATCCACTTGCATCTCGTGCACTATTTATACATGAGAGAGAGAGAGAGAGAGAGAGAGAGAGAAATAGAGTAGAGTAGAAAGAGAGAGAGAGAAATAAAGCGACACTTTGTCACACGCGATTTTTCAGTAGCCACAAAAATCAACGGAGACACGTACAAAGTGCATTTTTATGAAAGATAATATTAACGATACCTGCTACGTCGTGGATAAAGATTATTACGACCCTTTTTTTTTTTTTACGAATCACGCGATTCAATTAGAATCGGCTCGTTAATTCGTTATCGCCGATTGCCTCCTCGTCCTTCTGTTTTTATTGGCCCGCGTTGTCTTTATTAATTGTCACGTACTGATTGCGCCGAGTTTCACTGGTTCTCTGTTCGCGTAGTGGCAGATAACGGACGTAAATTGTACAGCTGAATTTTATGGTGGGGCGACAGAGAGGAGAGAAAGGGAAAAGGTAGTCGGCGGAGGGGGGACGGGGAAGGGGGGGCGAGGGGGAGGGGGGTAGCTATGGAAGTAATTACGATGGAAAATTAATAGGCGCACGGTGGATTTCAGGTGTATAAGTATGTGTATATATGTATATACACATTTGTATGGCTATACTAGGTTAACACTATCCTTCCTTCCCCTGCTATTTTCGGTTTTCCTCGACGATGATTAATGCGGGTGGCTCCGACAAAGTGGGACGTACTATTTTCGGACGCATTATTGTTTGCGACACGAGTCACGTGAGCTTTCTTCCGTAGCGTATTGAAAAGCGGCCTTTAACGTCCCACGAGAAACGCCGTGGAAAGGCGTCGCAACTTGCACAGGACGCGAATGAATATGCCCGGCGTTGTCGAGTTAGGAAGAATTCATTGTGTGAGAATGAGAGCTTGATAAAAGAAAAGAAAAAAAAAAGAAAATTAAGATCCTCCAAATCGATACTCGTGCGAGTGACAAAAAAATGTTTATACGTAATTACGTCACCGATAACAGAGCGCAATGCACGTGTGGGTCCCTTAACAATGGATTTACGAAGATTGATTATCAATGTCGATAGGAATTGCACAAAAATAATAAGTACTTATGATTTTCGTTACTCTAATTTTTTAATTGCACACCCCCGTCACGCGCCGTCAAATTTCACAGTGGCTGGTACGATCTCGAAATTCACCCCAGTCTCGAATTTAAGGGTTAAAGGTGAAATTCGATGTACGCGAAAGTGACGGGTTCGGTAAATTTAGTGTTAAAAAAATGTGTATATATATATATGTATATAAAAAATTTCTTTGGAGCACCGATCGTTATCAATTATTTATTGTCCCATTAATCGAAAGGTTATTTGCAAGGTTCGCAAGATAAAAACAAAGAGCATTATCAAGCCCTGTAATGAACGATGCGACTGCTATCTGACACATTCGACCCACAAGGATGATTAGCAATGACAGGCACGCAACCCTGTACCACTCCTCTTAGAACGACATTTGCGTGCAAATGTGTGTCGTGACGTCACCGCGGGCCTGATTACACACGGCATACGAGGATAACACATAATTAGCCTTGAATTACCCTTAAGCCGCAGAGCAGACACATGAAAACGAACGTAAAGACTCGGCAAGACTTTTTACGGCAATTGTGAGAAAAGGGGGGAAAAAACAATTTTTTTTTTTCAAAAACGTTAAAACGATACCGACGACAAGTCTCTCGCGGGCGCCTCGTACACTTATCGAGATTGCCACGTAGAAATCTCTCCGAAGACCTCGTTAATCTTCGTTTGCCGCGTCGCGTTAAGGCGGATTAATTAAAACGTAGCGTCAGCGTAAATCCAATTAGCCGCAAAGTCACTCGAGTAAAATTCGCGATACAGTAGAAAGCTGCAATATCGATAATTAAAAAATTCCATTACAAAATAGCATCTACCCCAGTATAAAATCGAACAGAGAGCACGTGACTCTTTGGTCCATTGTAGAAAAAAAACAGATCGGAGATAATGGAAACGGAGATAATGTTTTTATCAGGAATCCAAATAGCAATCGGATCCTAAGAAAGAGCTTGGATAAGAGATCCCGTGATACTTTGATAACCGGACCCAGCATCCAAATCGGGTCCAGAGAGCATTAGGACACGTCCGACTACTTGCAGACTGACTTTAAGTTTCGTCAGTGTGCACGGAGCTTTACTATTGAGAATTTCCCTTGGTCACCTTCCTCCCCCCCTCTCATTCTCCATCTTCCCCCCCCCCCTTCATCCACATTCGATTCCAGCTTCTCCCCCGTCACAACGCGACAGAGTCAAAGGCGCCTTCGTCGGGTAGCGACAATCGCAAAGATACGAAATCTCGAGACGATTGACGTCCTGCACGAAATTAAATCGTCGTTATTATTTCGCCACCCGTTAAATAAAGGACGACCAGCCCCTCCACGTGTAATCCGACACAGTAATACATACGGCTTAGCATGCGTGCTCGCGTCCCACATACCGTATATCTATATCCAGAGAAAAGTTTAGAAATGAAATTAATCGTCGCGCAATGGAAATGCCAACTAATTGCAGCGATTTGCGTAACGATCCGAAAGCGGAATGATTAATGGGGACAAATTGACATATGCATACGAGGCTGTCCAATAGAACATACGCTATTTACGTGGGTACATACAAGGATGAGAACAAATATGGTCCAGTTGGCCCAACCGGAAGACGTAATATCAAATGCGTTACGACGCGAGCTCGGCTCCGCGTTCGAAGTCGATTTTCATGAGAGGCAGACTCATAGGTAACTCAGGGCGCGTCACGAATTTGATAATAAAAATTTACAAAATTTCCTACAAATTTATTTTCGTCAACGAATACTTCCATAGAGTTTAAGAAAAAATGTACTCGCTGCCACGCGGTCGTTACGTCACGACCCAGGATTGCGAGGTCAAAAAAATCACACAGATGGGCACTCCCCCACCCCCACCCCATCTCTCCCTCGGCCCTTCGTCCCGCCAGCCCAATTTCGCAATCAAAGGTCAAGACGAAAATAAGTGCTGCAAGTAATTCCCGCGAAAAGACTCCGTGACACCTTACGCACGTGGCTGGCCATATACGTGCCGTACCTACTGGGGGGCTGGCCACATACAGGTCGTAGCTACTGCCCGTGCACGTACAGACATTGCCTACTACTGTCTGGCTGTATACGCGCTATATCTACTGTCGAGGCGATTTAGTTCTGCAAGATGCTTATTGTGTGCAGGGGGGGAAGGAGGAGGAGGGGGAGTCGGGGGTTGGAGGTACGGGAAAAAAGCGTCGACTGCGGGTTAACGAGGATGGGCAAGAGGCAGCCACCAGATTACTGGCAGGAGGTCCGTTACCAGAATGGATACCCGAAGACCAAGAGGGATTGTGGAGGCGCGAGAAGAGAATCGATAGCCCCATCGTCATGACGACCAAACGCATCAAAGCCAGTGCTGCTTCCGTGAGACTCGTGTGTCCTGTCGCGTCGCTGACTCCTACCTGCGTAGATTAACGATCGACGTTAACGTGCTTGAAATTTATCAAGGGACAGGAAGTTAATGGGCACTGAGTTTAGGTATCTGGGATATGTCATCACTGTGTGCGTGTGTATATATATATATATCTCTCTGGCTTTTGTGAAGCGAAAACAAAAGCATTAAGACGAACAGAAGTTAGAATGACGATTCGACGTGGATCACGGAACGTCTTGACGATTCTTACAGAGAATGAAGGTACAGTCGGATTAATAAGAAAAAAAAATTTAACGATAACAACGTAAAAGAAAAATTCTTATCTGCGGTCATCGATCGAAACGCATCCTTTCTCTGATAGCTTCGTTAAAATATCATTACCTATGATTCATCGACCGCTGGTAAATGATGGATTTTGCTCTCTCGTTTCATATATGTGTGTGTATATATATATATAGATGTATGTTCGAATATAGCGGTGGGATACGATTGACAGTGGCTTCGCGGACAAGAACCCCGTTATCAGGAGGATAATGCCCAGTTATACCGGGCGTGCTGTCATACATCAAGGATATCGGTACATGCTGCTCGCTTTGCTCAGCATCGGTAACTCTCGGCCATACGTGTACGTAGGTTACTGGCTGACGAATTCGTTATAACGCAAAGCCGCTTAGGCGATAAGACGCGCCAGACGTCACACGTGTCGCCGGCTGTTATCGGGAGAGAATGAGTCGACGCCCACGAATTACGCCCCCGAATTCATCGAAATCTCCACGAGCAGGAAGTTGCTTGCGATCTCCTTTGGTTGCAGTCCAGGATATATAGGGGTGGAGGGGGGAGGGGGGGAGTGCTTGGCGAATGGGTACGAGTGAGTCATCAGTAAAAAAAAAGGAATTTTTTTATCCTCGCTTCTTCACTTCGTTAGAATTGACCTTGATAATGAACTGTAGAGTACTTGGGCCTTATCGTTGAGGAGCGTGTAGAGGTTTAACGTGACTGAAACTTTTATTAATCGAAAACGTTGTTTGCCATGGCAAGGAAAGGTTCGTGAAATATAAATGAACGGGCGTTCGATCGTTTTTGGGTTATTTAGGTTTATCGATCATTACGTATATGCTGCTATAATCATCAAAATTTGATATGGCTATTGATTTTTTTTTTTCAAATTTACATCCAAATTTCATGGTGAGAAATTACAGCGACGTATGCACCATATCCACGTCGTATCGACAGTGCATAAAGCGCCCGAATGCAGTGACCATTTCCTGCATCGGTTTCCGGTCGCAGATTCCGTGGACGCGTCATAACTTTACGTAAATGCGAAAAATCGAAACGAGGACTCTCGGAGGTGCTTTGCCAATCGTTCGTGTGAGAATCGTAAAATCTTTCGTCCATCTGGGACGAATCGGAAATTGCATTAAAAATATTTTGTTCGCAAGATATAATAATAATGAAAAAAATTCAAAAATCTTTTAAAAATAATCTCTTGGGCACACACGTGAAATCGGATGTTAAGGAATCGAGTGCCTGACTTCCTGGACTCATCGAAGCATCCGGTTCCTTAATACCGCGTGCGTAGTATCAGTAGAATTGTACGTGACAGTAAAATCAAAGAATGCTTCGTCCACACGAAACATCTATTTTTTCAAACGGGCCGTTCGACTTTACGTAAGATTTTACACCTATTCCACTGATGCATATACGTGAACCCCAATACTTGTATAATAGTACGATATAAAAATACCTGTATAAAATTTAATTTTTTTTTTCAAAATTTCATATATGCATATCAACTATCAGATATATTCAATGATCCATCACGCGCAGTGTAACCGTGCGCTGAAAATCTTTCGAGAGAATTTGCAATTTCTGGCGATCCAGGATATTAATACTGTTTCCGTCGAGTCAGGACAGGTGACGATTGATCGATACAGTTTCGCATTACCCAATCGAGAAGACATCTTGCAATTTCACGAGTAAACCGCGAAAGGCCAGACGAAACGCAATTCTCGTCCATAAATCAGACAGGATTGCATATCCTTACCTGCAGCTGCCATGAAAACGTATTCCACGTGGATATCCTCGTAGGAATTTATGGATTCGGGGAGGTTTACCTAAAGCTCCCCGGGTTAAAGGTTCGTGCCGGGAAAAATCTCCCGGCAATTTTCTCATGCGAATTGCTCGCTCCCAATCTTGGCCGCACGTTTGCGCCATATGCTTTCGGTTAAGTCCTGACGATCACTGCATTGCTCGACAGTCCCATTTACGTCACAGGAAAAAAAAATCCCATTCAAACTTTGCAAAAAAAATTCAAGGCTAAACAAATTAACGATGGTCGTCGCAAAAGTCAGACAGTCAAATTGTCCCAGGAGCAAGTTCACCGCCAACGATACCAAAATCCTATTCACTTAGCAGCACAAATGAAACAGCATCCTTGATATCCCAGGAATAAACACCCAACGAACACAAAGGATTAAAGGGTCGTATAATAGACCCGGATAAGACTGAGGCGGGCGAGGACAGAAATAAGCGCCCCACTGCCTGATACCAGACGCGATAAGAACGACAACAGGACATAACTCGGAATTGAGATTCGCGAAAAAAAATCGCCACAGGGATTAATAGTAAAACCCGAATATAATAGTTAAAAGAAAAATTACGCTTCCCAACGAAAGCCACGTAAAATAAAATTTTAATCCGACCGAAGATCGCTCCATGGCGTGAACCCGCGGATAAACCGTATCAAAAAACTTTCCCGGGTTCAAGGGTCACGAGAGTCAATCGATAAGGATCCAAATAATTAATAGAAGGTCGCGGCATCCTACCCGCGGTCCACCTTGCGTTAAATACAGTGCTACGTAATAAATGATACACAAATTCCCACGAGAACCTTATAAAAATAAATTTTCTCTCATCCCAACGCACTATGGACCGAAAAAAATTTCCGGGATCGAAATCGGCAATGAATTCAGACTCCGGACGCGCCGTCGAGTCAACGCGTGATACAGACGCACTGTGACGTAACGTCCGACGTATTCCGTCATTAAGAATTGTACCCGCACGCGGATTGGAGCCGAGTCACAAAATCATTACAAGCACATACAACCGATACCTATCTGCCAAGTGTGGCTATAAACGATTGGCAATAGTCCATTAAATGAAAAAAAAAAGAAAATAAATACAATCAACGCTCATATAACGTAACACGTATCGGCCCACGGTAGTAGGCAGGTTCGGACGTTAGACGCTATGTATATATTAACACTATGTATACACGGACTATATCACTACCAGCTATACTCCGGTCGACCACTCTTTGATAATAACACTCGGATCTACGCGTTGCGAACACGCACTCGTAGTCGCTATTATTAACCCACTTGGGAAGTCTTAGGTAACGTCTTCCCGAAAACCCGTTCCCAGAGGTGTAGCGCGTCATGGAGTCCCAAAAACCCACGAGTCCCGGTGCGGGCGAATAAGGAATTTCGACGGTGGCGCCACTCCAAAGGCAGCGGATTCTATCAATAGGTAAGAGCTAAAGTGTACAGAGCCGCTTATTGCAGGGTTATAGCTCTATACCGTACAGCGTAAGACCGAGCAAGGTTTCCCTAATGTATAATAGTCACCCGTAATTGACTGCAGTAATTGGATCGAAGTTAGCTAACACGGGGTATAGGGTGTTTCCATCGGAGAATTTACGAAACTATGCGTTACACGTAATATATAGATATGCACGCACCGTACGCGTGTAATGTGGCACGAAGGCAGTATAGCCATCAGGATGCATTTTTATGTAGCGCCAGCGGCGAGTCGCTTGATTGGAATGATAGCTTGATAAAGGGGGGGGAAGCAGTAGGAGGGGTCACGACGTGATCGTTAATCTCGTAATCGTCGTTAATCGTCCGATTGCTCTTAATTAATGTGCTTTGCTTCAGAAGTGCCGGTAGGGAGGATACGATATACCTGGAGGAAATGGACTGTTGAGAATAATAGTAAGAATGACGCACCCGTCCCTATTGCAGGGAGCGTGACCTTTTTTTTTCTCAAGGTCATACGACGATAATTTTGTTTATTTAATTATAAATACGCGAGACAATTGCGACAGGTCGCGAAAGCGATGGCGGGTTTTCATTTGTTTTTATTTTCTTGTATGAACAATAATCCACGGGAAAGCCAGCTGCGCGAGTGCATTAAGTAAATTTGACGAACCATTAGCGAACTCAGGCGGACAAAGTGGAATTTTTTTCGATGCACTGTCGCAATATCGGGATCAAGTCCGCGAAATCGAAGCACCGATTGGAAAATTTTGCTCGATCGATGACGCGCGCTTCAAGGCTTCGCTTTGCTTTCATATGTACAAAAGACTGCGTACAGGTATACTGGCTGCGAGAGAAATGGAATTTTCTCAATGAGCAATGAGATGAGCAATTTTAGGAGCAACTTGACGAGTTCACTTTCTCCTCTCTCTCACACACACACACACTCACAATTAGCAAGACTGGCTGATCTGCCAAGCAGCTGTATACCAATGGTACCATTCGCGCGATTACATGTCTTTTCAGCAAGGCTAAAATTATCCCCGCGTGCCGATTAGGCTATACTGCATATGTATATTATGGTTTACCCGGAACTCCTCGTTATAATTTATTTCTAACTCGAATCAACAGGTCGCGCTCGAGGGTTAGGAATTTTCGAAAAATTAGGAATATTGATCGGATACCGGTTAACGACCAACTGATAAGTCAGGGGCGTCAACTACATATAAATATAATCAAGGCTTGATATTTTATTTTTCGACTACTCCTAGGCGGAGCCCCATCCAGTTTATCACGTCATGCAACAAAAAATATATACATATATATATATTACATTAGACTATTACGATATACGACAGTAACAAATTAGTAGCAATAGCACTGCGACAAATCCGAATCAAATGGGTTGAATGAGACTTCCTGATAATGAAATGGGTGGTAAGATTTAAACGCCTCACGAAATGCAGTGTCTCTCGGGGGGGGGACGATTGATACGCTATCGATCGACTTGGTCGAAACGATCTCGAGTAAAAAGAACAGATCATTATTATTATTCAAATTGGCATAACCTATTTCACGGTTAATCCGTTTATTTCAATTATTCGTCCGGTTTTCGCCGAAACAGCCATACGATGTTTGTCGACAAGAATAAAAAATGGCGATACAGCCTGGTCAAAAAGTTTAAAATAAAATGGTTCCCGTTACCAGCGTATAACTAATATTTATCTCTCCACGAAATTTTTTCTATCCGTACATGTATCCACGATGTATTTTAAGTTCATGGCCAAGCGCCAAGCTAGTCACGATTATAAGCGTACCCAGGTGTTTCGAAAAAAAAAAAATTGTCAAAACTTAACCAAAATCGATCAACTGACATAACGTAGTCGCGATTGACGTTCCGTTTGAATTTGGTATAAAAACAAAAAATTTTTAATTCTTCAAGAGACAACACCGATCTGTCGCTCAATTGACATATACCGTCCACCGGCTGCTAACCCGGGGTACCACCCGAAACCCCAGAAAATTGGCCTCGCTCGAACCTTAAGCCTAGTCCACAGTCCCGTAAATCACGTACGTACATTCGCTTGGTTTTTAATAATCTCCGCAAAATCTCAGCCATATGTAAACCCGGCTTAACTACCATCGCACAACGCATCCCTCGCCTGGCTATATCGACGACTCAACGTCGGTCAGTTCGTGCCGGTCGGTAAGTCAGAGTCAGTCAGTCATCAAGATTCCCCGAGTTCCCTGGCTCAAAGACCGCTCTACACTGTTAAGATCCGTCAGGTATCTTTCTCCGTTCGAATACCGTCGCGAAGCGTTTTCGCAATTACGCCGGTAAATAATCTGAACGTGCCAAACTAAGGAAATCCGCTTCGTAATGAAAATCCGTGACTCCAACTGCTAAAGTTTTTTCCTAACCGGAATTAAATATCAAGAAAGAAAATTTTAAACCTCAAAACGTCGTCGCTCTTCCTTGGCAACCATAAAATTCGTAATCAGAGGTCGCAGCCGCGAGATTAATAAATTCTCGGCGACGAAAACGCGAGCTATTTGTATTAACGTTACTATTGCGTAATTAACGATAACGGCTGATAACGAGTCAATAAATATTACATCTTTCTTTCCATACATTTAAATTTTTTTACATCGTAAAACCTGACCTTGGTAACCACGATATATTTAGCCCTATCGTTGTCACGAGAACACTCCTGCCATTGCTGCTCAGTTTGGTATCAGTCATGCGTGCACGTGTGATTTTTTTGGGAAAAAAAACCACGATGCTTCGCTAAATTTTTCGAAATCACATGGTATGGGGGTAGACCATTTTTTTAAGTGTCCAGGGAATATATAAAGAGCCGGGGGGGGGGGGGGGGCGGAATAACACTTCGCATGCGACTCGATGTAAGTGGCATTCGTGTCGTCCTTGATGTTGATGCGTGACACGATAAAAAAAAATCTCTTATCAGTAAAAACCTCACGCACGCACGTCCACGTGCGTGAATATCGCACACGTGTCCTCTCAGAAACTCGGTCGCGTCCCGGAAGGTAGAGAGCAGATACGATAAATAAACTAGCATCGTATAATATACGTCCGTGGCCCCCATAATTCGCACCGGTCACGCCGATCAAAGTCATTTGTTAATTGGACAATCGCGGAGTCTCGTAAATTTTTTTTAATACCGATCAATCCCGTGGCCCCGCGATAAAGTTCGCGAGCGATCCATATGTGATTTTGAGACAGATAAAAAGAAATAAAAAAAAAAAGTGAAAATTTTTCACTTTCGCTCGCTCGATAGACTCACCTATGCGGAAAGATGATCCGTGCGTCGGGCGTGGACGAGAATGGATCGTTGACGAATCTGCAAGAGATAACATAAAAATGTCCGTTACCTTCACTTTCAGTGAAAATGGCCGATACCGATTAACATTGTTTCTTTTGACTCGTGGTATCAAGAAAAAAATTTCGGTAAATTTATATTCAATGCTAGCACCCACGGAGCATGGCATTTCGTTATCGCGGTTACTTTCATTTATTTTTTTTCTTATCGTAACGTCCGACAAATCCGCAGAGCAAAAGGAATTTTGTGGCTAGAAATTTTACCGAACGAATATACATATATCTATAACAGGTTGAGTCATCCTAGACTCCGAATATGGGAGGAGTCTCCTCCGTATGTATCGGGTGTGCTATTCTCCAATCGAATAACCCGCAGGAGCTACGGGCAATAGAAAACTGTCGTGCGGATCGGTAGCCTGACATGTTTACAAAACGATATCAAGAACACCTTGCTTATCGGCGCGAGTAATCTGATTGGAGAAATGCGCACCTAGTGCATTAGGAGGCTCCTCCCAGATTCGAGATCTAGGGTGACTCACACTGCATATATTTTTTTTCAAAATCGATACAAAAAAAAGGCAAATAAAAATTTTGAAAGAGGCCACGTTGAGAAACGCTTCTTAATATCGCCCACGCGCAGACTTAATGCTTTGTGATTGGATCGAATTAATTGAAAACGACGCTTCCATTCGGTCTTGACACTCGACTCACGTTCGATTCAACGAGTTTCTAATAGCCATGAAATTGCCGAGAAAAAGACGTATCCGAGTAGGAGAATATTTTTCGTCGACTGTAAAAATTCTAAAAAAAAAAAAAAAACAAAATTGTATAATCCTACCTCAGTTTACATCGAGCATTCAAGTAGATTCACCAAGACTGACAGTTCCCCACTAAGCCCCCATCTCCCCCCCTTACTTGTCAAATAATCTAACACGTCGTAGCTGTCTAACTCGACTCAGTGACTACGGGAAGCCTTGAGACGTCAAAACTCAGCGACAAACGACGACCTCGTTCGCGATTTACAATTCTAAATCTCAAAGACAGCGAGTCGATGTAACTTCGAGGTAAACGAATTATTTTACAAAAATTCCACCTTCCACCGGTACGGATAACGGCGTAAGTATGAAACGCGACTTCATCGAATTGCGTCATCGGCACATATACGCTTTTTTTTTCTTCTTTTTTCACCTACGTAATCGCGCAACAGTCAAGCGAATCAATGAGCCGTGAAATACGAAATCTCCGAGTCATTGTCGTAGCAGTGATAAGAGTTAGAGCGAGAAACTAGTCTTGCCGCCCCCTACCCCCCCCCCCCCCCAAAAGAGGTATAACTAATACATACATGTATGACAATAGGGAAATACCACAGAGAATATTGTCAAGGGAATTGTGCGCGCGCATTGCGAGTGGCGTAATGACGGGTTCCCATTAACGAAAAGCACATTAGGCACATTGGTGCTCGAGACGACACGTGTTTGGCATAGCGAGTAACGAGAGACTGTGAAGTGAGTCGGATTACTGAAAGACAAAATGCGGCAAGCAAGGACGTTCAATAGTAGACAAACCGGTAAAGTGACTCTAGAAAATTGTTGTGCAATAAGCAAAGTAATATAAATTTTATATATATACATATATATGTATACACACACAGTGACACCTGTGCACACGTGAACTGGCAACAAGTATAGATGCAGCAGCAGTGTAAATAGGATGTGAATTTTTATTGATAAATAATCGCCGCCACTTTTACGATGTACATATATAGACACGAATTAAATATGTGAATAGTACAGCAATTTAAAAATTCCCTTCCAAGTGTACCCACCTGAAACGCATAAAAAAAAAAAGGTCCGTCTCTCTTCGCGTCTCGCAGAGGCTCGTAAAAGAGCCATCTCTTTTCTCGGTTAAAAATTACCCTACCCAGACGTTACACAAAACGAGCGTTCATATCCCCTCTGGCCTTGGTACGAGACTCGCGTTAAGCTTGACAAAGTACATTCGAAATGCCGGTACTGTCCCGAGAGTAAAATGGGGTAGTGCATAAAATTAAAAAAAAAAAATTGTAAACCGACCACCGTTTCAAAACTTGGCATCGAGTCGATAAACGATCGGCTGACGATTGAGGATAACGAAGTGGGAGCATAGAGAGTGAAATTTTGCTGAAGTAATTTCAGAGCAAAATTTTCGCAACAACCTCAGCGCGTTGTTTACGCAAGTCGAGCAGGAGAAAAAAAATGGCAAAATTGCCGAGTCCGTGCCCCATTCATCATCCCCATCCATATTTCTTTAGACTCCCTGTCACTGTCGGTACCCCTGGGCCATAAGTGGTGCGCGCAGGGGAGCCAACAGTTTTGGTACGGAGGGATTGGCTATCTGTTTTTTTTTTTCGCGAGTGTACCTACGTACACGCGCGTCCCGTGCTGCGCATGCGCAAGCGCATTTCACGGGGAACAGACGAATGAAAGGAGCTACAGACCAATAGAAAGCCGAGCGGAGGCTTGGCAAGGCCGGATTAAACCGCAACCCTGCGAATACGGCTCTCCTCTCTGTGCAGCGAGACTCGACGAATCAATAATGCGCTAAGAGTCAGACTAAATATTTATTCAGGCATAGCGACGTACCACTCGATCGAGTATCGATGTCCACTTTCGGTATGAATTGGCTGCGAAAAAAAAAGAAAATAAATAAATAAAATTTCAAATTATTTTCCAATCTTCGTCGGGGAAGAGTTTGGAGGGTGGGGAGGTACAACTTGATAATCGCATTAATCGATCCTCCACCCACCCCCACCCCACCCTGGATATCGATCGAAATATTATTTTCGATCGAAGGAATTCGACAAATTTTTCATGAACGCGGCGGCGATAATTAATTTTTCAATTTATCACCCACGCCATTTAATTTCAATTATTTCCGACCACCACCACCCCCCCCCCCCCTGGCCCCCAAGTGGCTCTTTTACCGTGTGACGTCACTGCTCGAGCAAATCCTTCACCCCGGTCGTCTTCCGTAAACGTCTCCGGGAGTAACGTCGACGCGCGCGATAATTGCTACGAATTCCCACGTAATGCATCGGGGCCCCGGCGCTCCTATGCACGTCCGCCTTGTTATCTCGCGCAGGAAGAATCTGTTCCTGTGAAAACCCCATTTCCCGGTCTCGTCGTCGAATGGCGTCGTTAGGTATTCGCCACTCGACTGAATCGCTGAAGGAAATTGTAACGGGTACCGTGCCGTCTCTACCTTCCCCCCCCCCACCTTCACCCCCGACCCCCCCGGTCAATCGATGAGCATACAAACTTATTTCATGAATTAATGAAGATAATTGGGATCGATAATTAAAAAATAAAAAATTAATGTACAATTAAGACAACATACGATGCATTGATTTTCCAATTATTTTAAAAAATTCTTATATCATACTTCAATATTTACCCCCCCACCCCTCCCTTCAAATAAGTCTTCTAAATAAGACTTCGATAAAATATGCGTTATTCGACGTGTTCGCGATGCTCTTTACACAGTCCGTGGAAAGTTTATCGCAAGTGCTGTGTACATATGTGTGCGCGCGCGCGTGTGTGTGTATGTGCGCGCGCGCAAGTTTTCAAGTAACTTCGGAATTTATGCAAACTGACAGCTACAGTTTCTCTCGGACCTGACAGTCTGGTTTGCGTAAGACGAGCAGCTGCTGCGTCGCTTCGAAATAGTAAAATAACCATAGGAGGTTGATGAAATAATGCAGATGGTCCAATGTAAAATTGGCTCAAGTATAACAGGGCGAATTTCCAATGGGATTAGTGAGCATGAGCGTCGAAAGCCAACGATTAAAATTGACACGTGACGCGATAAAATCACAAAATTTCCAGCATCACCGTCAAAGTCTCGACGAGTGACTGACGCGAAATGACTGTGACGAAACGTCGACACATTGGAAATGGATTATAAAAGACAGCACTCGCTATACATATATGTGTGTGTACATTTTTTGCTGGGAGATACCTTGGGGACGATTTCATTTTCGAAGTCCCTATTTTGAGGACAATACGGCTGTTTCGGGGAGCGTCCTCAATGATTTTCCAGCGTAATGACTGTTTTGAGGACCATAAATGTCAAACCGAATTTGATTACATTTTTTTTTCAATATTTCCGATGGGCTTAGAAACGTTTCGTTAGATTATGTCAAAACTCCAATGCTGTGACGTTCCAATGTAGTAGTTTAAAAAAAAAACCATGAGCTTGCTACTGTGAACGCTCCTTGATTTTTCCTGTCCCCAAAGTATCGCTTTGGCAAACATACATGTATACACATACACACACACAAGAGACAATGACATCTTCCCGTGCTAAATACAGTGTTGTCACTTTCCATTTTTTATTAATCTTTTTCATTGTAAAACATTGCCTGTCTCGCGATGCGTAACGAAGTACGTTTGAATTTCATGAAACAAACACGAATAATTATCTGCGTTACGCTCGCGATACTAATTGTTTTCAAATAAGTATTTTCGCTAATTAAATCCCCAAGGTGATACAACTGAAGTCGTTTGCTAGTGTCAGTGTAAATAGATAATATCGAAGTTAATAAAAGCCTTCTAAAGGCTAATAAAAGTAGAAAAGTGACACTTGGGATTTGAATGACGGGTCATCTGAAATAACGTTACGAATTTTAAAGGTCGATTCACGCAGGACTCATCAAACTTGATATTCGTTTCCGGTGTGAGAATTGGTTTAAAAAAAATTATCATCAAGTCGCATTGTCGAGCAGTAACGTACTGTCACGTACGAGGAGTCAACTTTTTTTTGTACCCCCTTTTTTCTTCTAACTTTGTTAATCAACTTTTGCACGCTTACCAACCAACACACTTCGAACTTTCGCCCGGACTCGTTACGTTAACAGTCGACTTTCCCGACAAACCGGTTAACGCAGTTTGCCTTGATAATATTATTAAATTTTTTTTTCAAACGAGACTGCATGCCGCTTTTTGACCCAGTGTTCAAAATACTATCACGCGATGCGCCGTAATCAATAAATCTTCGAGCATCGTCCTGGACAGATAAAATCTTCATGGACTTTTGCTAAGTAAATAAAAAAACATAGGTGACGTCATTCGCACCTATACATACTACAAGCTAATGCATACCCCTATGAGAAACCAGTGACAACGGTTAAATTAGCTACTTGGAATGTCAAGAGAAAAAGAAAATATCTAATATTTCGACTTTCACTTCAACGTCCAAACGTATCGGTTACGTAACGTGACCAATGAGTCGTACACAAGTGTCAATTGAGATCAGATGAGAACGCATGTATGCTACATACTGGGGGACCACGTGCGTAAGTCGTTCTTGGAAGCAGAGGTTGAAACAGTGTTAAGGATGCTGAGAGACTGCAGTGTCAACTTGTTCAATTTGTCAATTTGAAATTTCCCGCCAGAACGTCGGAAGCCCATCGACTATGAGTGACAAAATTCGAAGGTACACCACGTAAGAACACGAGTATAGCAGCCAATGGAAATAATTCGGTACTGACCTTTCCCATGGCGTCCGAACGTAATTGGCTTCCGCGCAGGCCAACCCGTTCCCTTTCGGCTGGTCCGGCTTACTCGATATTCTCAATGGCGCAGACAGTTCTTCCTTTCTCTTTTTTCCCCCACACCTTACAGGAGGACCGACAAGAGAACGTGTTTATATTTTCACTCAGCACTCACGTAAAGAAACCTCGTACACGCACAGAGTCGTCCAACGAACACAACAAATTTCCAATAGCTCGAAGCACCCAGCGCCCGACATACGGAAAATTACGAAGTGCCGTCAAGTGCAAAGATGCCTCCGGCAATAAAAAATTACCAACCGCAAGACCCGCTGCGACAACAAAGGAAACGTGCGCGGAGACCCTAACCGCAGGAAGTCTCAACACAGACTGCCGTTTGACAGCCGGCCTCGACGACGGCGCGCATTTCATCCCCACCACGCGGCCTAACCCGTCAGCCGAAAAGGTCTTCGCGATTAGTCGGAAGTACTCGGCTCTTCCGCCTGGCCGATCGGTCAGGAAGGTTCGCACGATATCGTGTGAATACAAGCCGGTATGTATACCAGAAACATCTATGGCGAATTAAGTGATTACGCTTTACGATTCAACATCTGGACTGTCGACATCTTTCCCATATGCAGAAAATAAGATGTTCGACATGTAGAAAAAAAATTTAATAAAAAATTTCACGTGGAATTTTCTGTTAATAAAATTTCGTCGTTTTCAATACCGACAACAATGATGACAGAATCGACACAGGGCAAATTTGATCGTCACGTGTGAAGGTAATCACGACCTTCTCTGCTCGTTAAACTATCTAATCATTCCGGCATGTTAGACACTCGCCTAAAAGACTCCTGCTGATTACCTCGAGTACGTAACGGGCGTTTACTACGTAAAACAATGCATAGTCGATGTACTATCTGGTAATTAACATTAAGGCTGTTTATAATGGAATATTTTGATTTGTCTTATTGTTACAGCTGCGACTATAAAAATTCTATATGGAAGTACAATAATGTGCGTGTGTCACTGGTACTTCCCCGGAATATATATGTATATGTATTTCAAGAAGATAGGGAAATCCAAATTCAGTCAGACGAAAGCATGGGCTGAAGAATATATATACATATATACATACATGACAATCTAACTATTTGTAATATTCAATATGGATAAAGTTCCTTTGTTCCGATACAAAGAACGCGTTATACGATTACATAAGCCGATCCCTCGAGGATAAGCCGAGCGTCGTAAGAATAAAATAATATATATTTCGAAAAACCTTTTTTTTTAAATATACCCAACAACCCCATTACGTCACGTTACGAAGCCCACATAGGAATACCCGTACGGCATCCAATATACGAATAGAATAAAGAGAGACAAGTGTAATGCAATACACCGCCGTGTATTTGCGAAAGCGTATGAAAAATTCGATTTCAAAATTCGGCAAACATTCATCGCAGTAGCAATCTAACACGAGAAATGAATTGGCGAGTCAAAAGTGAAGGAAGCCTAAACAAATTTTTTGTTTTAAATATTTAACGTCAAAATATCAATCAAAGTTTCTCGGCATTTCGTCATTATTTAATACGTCATCAGCACGTGATTTATTATCGTGGAAAGTAATTTCTTACTGTCAATATTTATTTTCGGTACCAGTGACGTCATCGATATTCACGTTTAAAATACCAAGAAGGACCAAACGAGATCCGAAACTTTCGCTTAATCCGCTCGTATCGGTTGTCGCTTGCGTTCTACTTGGGTTTCTAGCGAGCGACTCGTCGCTGGTTGCAAACAGAAGTAAAAAGGACAAAGAAGAACGCGGAGGTGTAAGGGAAAAACGAAAAAAAAAGAGTAAGAATAGCGTCGCCTGGTTTAGTTCGTATCGATCGAAAAACCGAAGCAGCTCGTATTGCTTTCATCCTCGTGCTTTCGCAGCGACTTGCTACGAGATTGGCGACGTGACGCATGGAAATGAGGCTTTAGGTAAAAATTACAACGATCGTAGATACCCGTTGGGTTGATATGATAAGTAGTACCCATGTCGTATGGAGAAATTCGTAAATTGCATAAAAATATAATGTTGATCTGCCCTAGGTAGAACGACGCAATCAGACGTGATGACGGATCGATATTGAAATTTTGATTAGAATTATGTTCCTTGAGTCATTGAAAAAAAAGTTGAGTTTTCATGTAAAAAATTACGTATTCCCAAAATTCATAGATTTGTATGAAATATATATAAAGATAACGAGTTTTGAATATCATTTCCATCTGGATGCATGCATGGGGTAATTTAACCTCGTATGGCAACGCGCGACAAGCATATGTGAGATATTGAGCTTACGTGGACGTAACTACGTACGGTATACACGTACGTAATACTGGAGAACAAAAAGTAGGAAAAACATTTTAAAAAGTTATTATACACAAACGTGACTGTAATCGCTGATACGGAAATGACAAGCAGGATAAATAATGTGGACGTTGTGATATGCGAAAAATGAATATTTACTTTTCGAAATTTACACATATGTATGGTAACCCCCTACCAAAGTAACAAGTAAAGTATCAGAATGAAGAAAATTTCCTGTCATTTTTTCAGCCTCGTGCGAGTCCGTATAGAATGCGGACAAAGAGTTACGTATAAGGAAAATATATTTCCACTCGAGTCGAGAGTTTTACTATTGCCTTTCCCGTAGACGATGCTGACGACGTATCCTGGAGCCTGGCCAATTTACGCTCACAATCAAAATCCCACGGGAGCGGTCCAGACAGAAAGGGAATTGAAAAAAGCTCTTATAGGTAATCCGTAAGATGGTATTATCTTGAATTCTCGATCAGTGAAGTAGCGTCGATACATCTAACGGAGTATAAAAAAATTTTTTTAAATATATTTATATAAAACAATTAATTACTATAATATGTAACGTTCATTTAATTAATAACAATTGCTAAACAATTTCGTGCCATTTTTATTGTTAAATTTTTTTAATTAAGTCAAATCTTTTCAACCCGCCGACAAGACTCGTTAATTTTGATTTTTTATTTTCTCACCCTCCTGGACTCTCCAATTGCTCCGGGATGCTGGTCCATTTGAAATCACGTAATTGGCAAAACTTCTTCGAGGAACAGATGTGTATCTGCTGCACAGAAACGAGACTGTTTAATTAAAAATTAAAAAAAAACCGCGTGTCTTATCAATTCGCGCTGATAATAGCACAGTCCCGAGTCACAGTTCTTGGAATTAAAAATGGCCAATTATGATGTTTACATTCATTTACGCGAATTCTTAATGATTTAATACATGTGCTTTGAGAAATTATGCTTAAAAATCTTTTTTGCAATAAACAACCGCGTGTCACATCCGCGACAATAATCTTTGCAATTTTTCGCACGAATCGAGTAAACATAAAAGAAAACGTCATTTTGTGAGAAAAAAATTTTATTTCACGATAATCGCCAAGCATGTTCGTAGCCTTATTGTGGGCTATTATGTAAATTTGAAGTTTCCTTCAAGTTCGAGTTAGAAATCTTTCAATTACCTACGAGACAAACGTATCAAGTAACACGAGACTAATTTCACCATTAATTTTACTGCAGAGTGTACGTAACAAAGCTATAACGTTAACGTACAGTCTGGACTATAAGTATACACATAAACATGTTATAAATCAAGAATTAAATATCGTGAACGATTAGAGCCGTCGTTACAGTCAAAATGCGGCAACTTCGTATGAATTTATTAACGTTCATCATTTATACATGCAGAGACGTACTGAGAGCTTGTAGGAGCAGCAGCGCCATTAAGGTGGAAGAGGAGGAAATTTCAACTAAACATGAACTATCGGTACTACCGGTATCAAGAGAACGATTATAAACGTTACCGATGTACCTGTGCAATTAAATGCACTAGTGGACGAAAAATTTCAAATTTACATATCGAATACGAATTTGCTAATTTAACCACCACGCATTGTTCAATTAATTATGAATAAGTTAAGCAAGATTACCCAATAGTGAGAAAATAAATAAAATCAAATCACATGAATATGATCTTAGCGAATTGTAACGTAACGGTGAAACCAGCTGATTTTTGATTATTTATTTTACGTCCGTTAGGTTAGGTCAGGGTCAGATTCAGAAGGCATAAAATTCTCAATGGGATTTACCCATTTTTTTACATCTCATGTGCATTATACGCAGATAAGATGTCAGTCACTTTCCCTCTTTCGCACTTCTCATCCCCCCCCCCCCCCACTCTCCCCACGACTATCCATGCGGATAGACAGAAAATGTCTTGTATATATCTATATCCCATGTACGTATATATATACAGGGTACGGAATTTCTCAGGAAAATATATTCCGCACAGTGCAGTCCCGATTTTTCCGTAGCTCGGGACGGAATAAGAGCCGATGCTCTTGTTTGATAAAACAGGGAGAAGAGTTTTGACGATTTTAATTTTTTTTTTTTAATAATACTTCCATTTCCGCTTTTCTCTTGACTCACAGTCCGATTTTTTATTCGCTCACCAGCACGAAAATACCAGCAGCCCGGTACTCATCGGGTATTTCGATTATCGATTGGCAAAGTCCCCGATAAGAAAAAGGATAAAGATAGACAAAAAACATCCGCAAAGTCCTGTGATTTCGAGCAATCGTTCAAAAACCGTATATAAAAAATAATTTCAAAAATTGTCAAAAACAGACGATTTTTGACTCCACATAATATTTCTTTCGACGACCTCAAGTCAGCCCGTTAAATTGATATTTATGACACACAACTTCGGGGTTATATGACACTTCTGAATAACTTTGTATACAAGGTGTCAAAATTATAATAATTCGGTAACTACGTTAAGCCTTGTCTCATCCCCTGTGGATATCAACAAGGGCATGGCATCAATGCAGGGCGAATCCTACCCGCTCTACCCTCACTTGGAATTTTAAGCGAAACCCAAGTTGCTCCCCGGGTGCCATTAAGGTCGTAGGTACCGACTTCCGTGACCGGTGACCTCCAAAAAAAAAAAAACTTTATCGACCGAGTTGAAGGGTGGAGAACGATACGTACAAGATACCACAAAAAAGATCTTAGGTATAGGGACAGTAGGTATGCGAATTGCGTATAGTTACCATTGAAATATTAATGAGCGTAAAATGTAATTGACTAATTAGCAATAGGAACTTAGAGGTTAATGTTCATTTTAAGGATGAACAATTTTATTTTTGAATATAGACTAATTCAATTAAAAATTCAATAATACGTTTGACGCCATTTTGAATTGACCTCGATGACGTCACGTATCTCACTGTGTATACTAATTTATACTAGTTGTATCAAGGGATGCTCAGAGTGAATCAAAATGGCGTTTGCGTAGCAGATATGGATACCCTATCTCTAAATTCGCATGTTCATCGTAGCGAATTCTGATAATTATGTAGATCTAATCAGACGTTCAAGTTGAGTTTCTATTCACTGTTGTTATGAAGTTTCCATACGGCTTCCGGTCTAAAATTTCTGTATTAATTATACAAAGCATCATATAATGGATTAGTCTATACTAATGGTATACGTAGGATACTGGCTTTTCCAATGTTCCTCGTGCTTGAAACTATGGGTTGAAATTAAGGCGCAGGTAGATGCATATATAGTTTTAAAAAAGAAATATAAATAATTTCGGAAAAATTTGGATTTAGGCCATTTCCGAAAATTTTCAAATTTATTGTTCGATAATGTTCGAAATGTCAGAGTGAATGACGTCAATGACCCTGAATATTGGCAAAGGGATCTACAGGGTGGAGAGTATTGGAAGGTATCGGTATAAGCAGGATAGTAACCGATGTTAACCAGGGGTTGAAGGTCAGAGGGAGAAAGAAAAAAGTAAGTCCTGTACCTTAAGTGAGATCGACGATCGTTGACACTGATTTTGCAATAAGGCCCAGTAGGCCTTGACCAGCCCCTATTTTTAGGGTATTATGACAACAGAAGGCGCCCCATATATTATAACGGGTGGTGAACGTGGCGAACGTGATAGGAATGAAAAAGAGGGTAGCGTTCAATATATGATTGTTTTTAACCAGACTGTATCAAAATGTATAAAAATATTAAAAATAATTATATATTACAAAAGCGCTGTCAGTCCTCAACTATAATTGCAGTATCCAAAAAATATGTTTCTACATTAAATTTCATGATCACACGTAAATCCTACGAAGAGGAATTTGCCGTATAGAAACATGTATGAACGTTTGACCTATGACCGATAAACACACGGTACATGACTAAATCGAATTTCCTCAAATTACGTGTTTGATTAGAGATACGGGGGTAGATTATCAAGTAGAGTGCGTTTGGTCGGCTTCTATATATTTGTATACTATTCAGAGGAAAAACGTATGAATATATATATATGCATTTGCGCAACTACACGCAATCGGGAACGACAAAAAAGTATAAGAGTAATTGCACTGAGTTATCGTCGGTCAGTAAGAGTTAGCAGAACCTGTTAAAAAAAATCTATAAAAAATTACGTGTACCGTGTATATAGGTATTTATCACAGGAAACGCGAGTGTTCGTAAGAACAAAGTTCATGTGATGACTAAGGCCATTATAATCGAGTAACAAAAATTTAAAAAAAATTCAACAGTCCACCCTTGCAAAATTCTTATCAGGGCAGAGGTCATAGAATTACAATGATAAAACGCATATCTCTTACAGAATGATATAGAAGAACCAAAGACTCCAATTTCCATTGGCGCGAGGAACAATAAATAAATATTTGTAATTGGTGTGTGTCATAAAGAAAGTCATCGAGAAATATATTTTTTTAATCTAATAAGGAAACGCGAAAAAAAATATTTAAAAAATTCAACGCTGTAATAAAAATAAAGAATACAAATAAACGATGCAACTGTCACTATGACGTTCCACGTGGTATATAGTGTCTAGTGCATATCCATATGCACATGCATGCCAATTAAACCGAAGTGCATTATGGGTAATTTGCGCAATCATGCACAGATTCCAATACCGTTGCTCTTTTACAGCTGCAATGTCGATGCATTCGAAATACCGTTAGCACTTACGCAGATGCACCGATGCACTCTAAAGCCGAAGAAGACGATTCAGATTGCATGGATCCAACTGATATTCGACTAGTAATGAGATTAGTCGTATAGCCCTTGCAGTATACATATATATTATAGTGCATATAGCGTGACACATCGGTGTATATATATATATATATACCAAGGTGTATATACAGTGCATACGTGTAAACTGGACATAAAGTTGATGCGTCTCTGTTTGATTTTAATAACCCAGCTGCCTTCAAGCTGTTTAACTCTGCGGTATGTCTGTGCTCATAAGAACTCTAGGTGGACAGACGTAACATTGAAAACTGACCAGAATTATTTAACCACCCGTTACACACACCGGTACGTATGCACGACAGTGTTATATCGCAGTCAAAATATTATTGCCTAGGACACTGTCAACAATTACGTCAAGTTTCGGGAATTTGGTGCAGGGAGTAAACAAAAAAGTGATCACCAGCCAAAAATTCGCTCGAAAGCAATTTCTTGAAAATTGTCGTGAGATCATATTAATTTTTTTAAATTGCAGCGAGCAATAATGGTCTGTTCATAGTGCAATGACATGAATTTATTATAATATTTTTTAAGCAATATTTTTGCTCTCTACGACCTATCCTGTTATATTATAAAGATAGCTCCGTAGACTGTATAGTCACTGTACATAGCACGTGTGAGGTGTATGAACGAAAAAGGTTCGAGTACATATGTGGGCGAAAACTCGAAACTCGAGAAAGCGACATCCAAGAGGGTTTATCGGTTTCCATGAAATCCAATCGTGCGGTACTTGTGTAAAATAAATTTTAAAATCCATTTAGATAAGACGTGTGACAATTTTCTCTCTCCCGCCCCCCTCTATAACATTCACTTCGACAAAAGTTTTCGTTGAGCGAATTTAGGAGGCAGAAGAAAAGGGGTTTAAGAATTTTATGATTAGCTACGATAAGGAGCCCATCGTGGCAAAGGTCAACAGCCTGAGTTTTGCATAATACATAAACCAATAATGCACGCGTTCGCTATATAGCCTCCAGTTGATTTGATAACGCTTATAAACGACTAGCGGACGTATTTTGGTAGTCTTATCAGTTCACGATAACCGGGAATCCTAATTCCGAAATGCGCATACGTGATAAGCATACATCGGTATTCAAAAATAAAAAAAAAAGAGCAATGATCACAACAGTACAGGATAGTGATTGCTCATCGATAAGCTACTCGAGCCCAATGCGTATAATCAGGTGTCTAGTGATACTGTGTACTCGTTATCAGTATAATTGAATTCACGTTAAAATTGTGTTAACGAGTTTCTTGATAACCCATCGATGCAATCGTTATCGTGTAATTTGAGCATATCGCTATTTATTGATTTGATTATTAATAAGTGATTATCTATTTATTATCATGATATAATGTTATCTGTTTGTGCAAAGGGGTGTAATTATTTTTTAATGATATTCGTATTTGCATAAAAGATAATTTTATTGCTTGTTATTTATACCGACAGACATTAATGACTGTAGCGACACGTTCGTAAACCACAAGCGGTATACCTGCAATCAATAAGATTGCCTGCCGTTCTTGGGCCTCCCACTATGTCGTAATAGTATGAAATATCGTATTTCGCACATGCTGGTACTTTGTCGTCCACGTGTATTAATTGTCAATGACAAACGTCAATTACCTACGTTAATACGATTATCGATTATGAAATAACATTCGAGGAGTTCAAATAAAAATTTGGTTATTTTACTTTCAATTTTTGGAAATCACAAGTGAATTTTAATTTCAATTTTTTTTTACTAAAAATTATGACTTTTCGGTAATAGATAGACAACGTGTCAGAGGTTACGCAGTAACAAAAATGTAAGATATGAGAGTAATTTTGGACTTACATTAAAATTAACGTGAATATAAAGTACGTATGTAGATAGTGATTATAAAATAAAAATAAACTCTCTATTTTCATTAAACTTTTAATCATAGCGTGTCATATTCCCGTCATATTCCCGTCATGTTTCCGTCATGTTTCCGTCATTGTTTCCGGATAATGCACCATCGTGCAAGATTCGTTTCGAATTCTCATATCTTTATGGGTAGCAACGTTCCGTGAGGTTGGTAGTCATTGACGAAAGTGATTAAAAATGTGATTTGTATTCCCATTGAGAATCGAGACTGGAGAATTGAATTTAACGGACGTTCCCGATAAGTCCCAAGGAGTAGCAAAACGTCGATTCCGATAATAATGGATCTTGCACAGTTGCACAATTGGATTTAAAGTGAAAGCCAGGTCTAAATTCGATTAGCAATTTAGATTCTAGTATCAAGTATTTTCTAGCGACTAAACATTTAACGTTAATGCGCATGCATAAACAGTGCCCAATGAAGATAAGTGCAAGAAAGGTCAAAGACAATAATATGACCATTGTCAAATAAAACATTTGCAAGATATTATGTACTTGTGGGAAAGCAATGATAAAGGGAAACGAATTATTAAATCTTTTTTTACATTTGCCCCTCTCGCGGTCAGAATTCTAACTAATATTAGAAATCCGAAAGTATGGTTGAACGTTTGGATGTCTGTTATTCAATCGCACCGTAACGGCTGAATTGATTTGAATGAAATTTGGCATATGTGTGTGTACGTAGTTCATCTCCCGAATATACTTTTTACCCTGGAAACTTGAACGACTCGTTTGGGGATACAAAAAATTTGCACACAACCAGACATCGAGCGACGCCACGAGGAACTACATGCAGCCTATATAATAGTTATTATTAAAATTCATGGCTTCCGCATGGCCGTCGTATCTAGGTTCAGCCTGTCGCCGACGTTTCGCATACGTTCCAATCTGCACTATTAGGTCTAAGAAGCTTTGATACAGTAACAGAACGTTAGCGAAACGTTGGCAAATACGTTGACACTAAATGCGACATCCATCCGGAAGTCGCGAAATTGAATAATTGTTAAGTCGTTTGACACTGCGTCATAAAAGAAATTTGACAAAATATTATCGTTTGATCGATGTAAAGCAAATTATTAAAAAAAAATATTTAATGAAATTAGGCAAAGGACAATATATTCAATGCGTTTATGATTTTGGTGATACAAACGTGACATTTGTCACTCGTCGTGACTTTTTACTAGTTACTGGTCTTTACGAGGAACACGTGTCACAGAAGTAGATTTATAGGAACGTAATGTCTTTCAATATCGATTAAACGTTAACGATGACACATGCGTTCTGTTTACTGGATAAATAAGAATTTATGGTAGAAACTTACCGATCACCGATAAAACATCAGGTCATCACACGAGAGCATCACAGTCTGCCACTGTTAGTATCCGACTACGTAACAAGAATCTGATGATTCGTGTTTCACGAAGATAGCCGAACGTTACTAGCCGAGAAGCCGAAGTCGAAAGACACTCGAGGCGCAGGGATTAGTGAATAAAGTTAAATATTAGTGAATGAAAGAGTGTCGCAGGATTAACAATGAAAGAAGATAATTATAATAGAGATCGAATAGTCGCCAAATAAATGGCACGAGTAAAAGGAAAAGAAGTAATAAATATTTAAACTCCGATTAACAACCGTCTTTGATTAACGGTCACTGTGAATAATTTTAATCATCAAAGATAAACTCTTTACGGATCGAGGATCTAGGATCAACCTAGATCTCAAATCCTACTCGATCAATATTATCGCGACGCCGGGATGAATTCGGTGAATCAAGCATGGGCTATCCGGAGAATGTCGCTCGGCCATTTCCGTGTCAAGCCGTAGGAATGGAAGAGACGATGATGGGAGCGAGAGAGAGAGGAGATACAGAATCAAGAAGTAGGACAGAGAGAGTTAAAGGGAGGATCAAAGAGAGAGGAAGAAATGACGCAATCGCGAAGGTAAAACAGTCTTCGAGACTCGAAGCGTTCTTAATTCTTATCGTCTGCCACTGAACGCCGTGCTCGTCATGACGCTCATGACGAGGCACGATGTACGTATCTGCGTCTCGTAGCGGCACTGCGACGTCATGTAAAAACGGTGTATTCTCACGAGCGACATTTTAACAGTACGGGGTTTTATTGTCGTTCTCACGCAGCAGGATGATAATGCTAAGTGATGCTAAGGTTCGGGAGGATCACCAGCACACGTAGCGCACCGCGCGGCGTTCGGTTGCAACTAAGTACACTGTGCCTTGCGCTCTGATATTTTACTTTTGTTTTTGCTGTTGCTTCCTTTGACGCCACTTGCGTAGTGGGTTGTATTTTGGTTGCCAGTGCTGCCATCTCATCGCGGACAGCGCAACTTCAGTCAGAATCCAGTATCAGTTTTCTGACAGAGATGAATCCTGTATCCAAGGAGAAGAGGTTCTCGCCTGAATTTATTAGTCCAGATGGAATTAATTCTTAAGTCTTTTTTTCTGCGAGTTTTTGAGTATTCGTAATAATTGGATTAATGTCTTGAAGTACTTTTTTGCTCGATATTTTCAGTCTCTCTTTTGTATTACATTTTCTTCACGTGGAACGGAAATATTATTGGTTATTCAATCGCATGGGCGTATCCTTCTGTGGTTTTTTATTTGGAATGTAATTTATGCTCTTTTTCTTGTAGGTCTCTGTATTTTTTGTTCAAGGGGACACTTCATGGATACCAGACTCTGTACGTATAAAAGTAGATTAGGGTAAGCTGATATTATTTTTATTGAGAAACATCAAAATACATGATAGATATTAAGTAGATATCTTTTCGTTCTTATTTTCTACGTGTTTTTTCAAACGTTTCGCAGGGTGTCTGGCATTATTAAATAATCTCGTGAAGTTGAACCTGTCAAAGTACTAATTTAGTGAATGCATTATACGGGAAACAATGAGTGAACGTGAATTTTATCCTCTAGCCTCTCGTTAGTGTTGCTGGAAGGGAATGAAATTCTGAAAGCCTCTCAGCAAATAATAAAGAATTTCAAATATGATTATGTATAAATAGACAAGAGTAATTTTCACCCAAGAGTTAAAAAATAAAAATCAAAGAACTTAAGTAGACTACCAGCGTATCAAGGAGAAGTATCCTTTTTATTTTAACTTGCGTGTAATAATTTAATTCACGACAATTTTTCTCCCTTTTTATCAACTCTGTTATCTAGCGACTCAACTTTTAATTTTGACATTTTCCCCCCCATTTACTTATAACGCAGGATAGCTCACCATACAATTCTACAGTTGGTTTCACTCGCTTCAACGTCCAGAGATAATTTCAAAGGGAAAGCAAAACAAAAGAATACAAAAAAATTCATCCTCTTTTGCCACAGGGTAAAAGTTCTAAAAAAAGATTTTACTCTCCTCCCTTTACAATCCCAACAAAAAGCCATTTTGTACCGAGAGACAATGTGAGTACTAATCACGGCTTCAGTGGATTCTCGATAAAAATTCTACAACATAATAATTATCACTGCTCTGCCTTTGTCGGATAATACAAGTATATTTTTTTCTCCCACCCCTGAGGGAGTCTCTTTATAAGCAGCCAATAGGAAGGCAGGATGCTTTGGATTGGTCCAAATAATTATCATCTTTGGCAGTCAAGTAGATATCCCTGAGCCGCGGATCGATATCAGAATTGAGGATAGCTCGTGGCATACGGATAAGCGGGAACAACATATATTTTAGAAATCTCCTTAATTTTTTGCTATCTATTTTTCAACCCTGCGCGACATCAGCTGGTCCCAGAGCTGCGCAGATTGTGTAGTCCATGCAAATTTACGAGCAGTAAGACATCAGGGCGTCTATAGGGACAGCCTAGAATTTATTGCAAATTGCTAATATATCGTAATTTTGGGTAAATGAAATTTTTGCAAATTACTCTCTTGTTTTAGAGATATGTATGGATTCGTGTATTTCTACCCATTTCTACACGTAACCTTAAGAACTAACGATAAGTATTGGCACCTTAATATGCGAATATTGTAAAATTCCATTATCGATACATCCACTATGCTACGATGTCGTAATACTAATTGTTTCGTACGTGCAAATTCTATTGTATAAAATCACTACGATTTGTGCAGTTCAATTTCTTTATATATTTTTATATTTTGGCATTATTTGCAAAATCACATGGATCGTAGGTTATAATTATTTCTTTTTATACTTCGACACTAATAAATGATAATGGCATTATATACTTTACGTTATCGCGATAGAAGAGTCAATTAAGAATTTTCTTTTTTACTAAAGCCACTAATTAACTGCTGCAATCTTGGATAATGGTTTTAGAGACAAATGATTTGTGTGATATTTTTTTATGATCAACATTTTTCAACTTTAATATTAAAAAAAAATCATTTCGATTTACTTTAAAAATTTAATAATCTTATGTAAGTGTTCAATTAAAGTTTTATACACTTTTCGAGCAAATTTAATTCTCATTCAATTATTTGCCGATTGTGCAACATTTCGGTAGTACAATTAACGTATACGTAATGGTCCCTATGGAAGAAGGATTCGAGTAAATTTTTTTTTAACCCCTTAAGTGCTCCAGTCGCTGAAAGTAACGCAAGCGCATATACAATGCCGGTCAAAAGTATTTGTACTTTGTTAATTGCTTTCTGAGCTCCGACCACAGAACGATTTTTCGTTGCACTTGCTCTGTACTTAACGGGTCAAACGGATTAAAAATTTTTGTTTTCAAACTAAATCGAAATGATTTGCATCTCACGTGTTATATGTTATTGTAATTTTTCATATTGAAAACTTACGATACACGAATTACCTACTAGTTACTTATTACTTGGATGTAGGTAATCAATTTTTACTTAATAATTATCACTAATTAACAGTGTCATTGTACGCGAATCAATTTTATTTAGACGACACTGTATATTTATACTACGTATTCTACGTGTGGGATAATTTTTAAGTTAATTTTGTACGGATATACCGATATCGATAACTTTTAATTTTGCCAATAAAAACATACTTATCGAAATATTTGTATAATAATATTTTCGTAAATATGCTCAACATATTCTAACTGAATTTCGATCAAAGTTCTGTTACAGGCAAAATTACGTAATACGGATAAAGCTGTCTTACAAATCAATACGTAACAATTTTCCGAAGTGACAATTCGCACTATGCAATTTTACAATTTGGAATTAACAAATAAATAATGTAACGTGTACGAATTATTAATTTTTTATATACTTATACGACTATTCGATCATTTTTAGAAACGTCAACACGACAATTCATTCTTTGAGTGCAATAACAATTATAATAATAGACACCATAATATTATCAAACAGACATGCTTGGCTCTACCATGCTTATCAGTGAATTTCCATTTGGAAAATTTCCCTAAAAAATTTTGTCAACTGTGCAGTCATTAAAAAAATTCACCCAAAATTTATACATTAATTCAGATCACAGAATCGTATGGCACGTTTATACACATAGCGTATACATGTGTATATATATATACATATATAAGAATAAAAAATAAATCCAAAGTCACGTGAGCTCCATTTTTTTTTCAATTCCAAAGAAAAATTCAATGATTCGTCACTACCCCCAAAATACACGTTTCTTTGCATCGATTCGCAAAAGATTTTTCAGCGTCACATGGACGTGCAATTCATAAATCATCAAACTGGAGAATTCGCTTATCATCTGATTTGGCACTTCCGTTTATCATTTGTAATCTAAAATGTATAATCCCATTGACCGTATCTTGAAAGCACGTCAATAGTCTTGATAAAACTTGATACGTAACACTCCAGCCTCCCTCGAGTCGATTAAGCAACATCAACCACCACAGTTAAGAGTTTTAAATGGATGCTCTTTCAAATCCACCCAATCATCAAGCACCGACAAGGACAGATTCATTGATAGCATTAAGACGAAAAAAAAAATAATAAAAGAAAGTCCTACCAACCTTAATATTCTCTTAAAGATTTTTTCCTGGATATTATTAAATTTCTTCGCGTGTAAAGTGAAATTTCACTGCCTTAAATCTCCGAGATATTTTTCGCAAGGATGAATTTGCGTAAATGCGTCTTGGCTTTCTTCCTTTCCTACTACCCCTCTCACCACCTCAACCCCTTCTACCACAGCTTATCGCCTCAACACCTGTTTCATTCTCCTTAGGGTAAAATCTTCTTACTTGCTTGGCTGCTATTCGATAAGTGCTTCCACAATCCCGTGATTAGGGGTACGTCGCGGAAGCTATCAGCCGCGGGCTACGCGTGCTACGAGCACATCAGGTCCATGGAGCGCGATTCGCCCCAAGCATTTTGCACTTTGAACCCTGGAGATGGTCTTGGTACAACGTGATGCGAGGGTGTCGACGTATGATTTAAATTATTCATAGGTATATTATTGCTCGTGCATTTATCAAAATTTTTAATCTCGTTAGCAGCTTCTTCCTCGAAGCAGACCTAGGGCGAAAATTAATGAGCCTGTATTAATTTTGAGTGTACTCGATGGACTGGATGATCGGTAATCAATAATCAATCATTAATTGTAACATTATTATAATACACACCCAAGACTTTCCTGCTGGCTTGGATTCATTCGATAGATCAATCAATAAATTTTTTTGACTGTCTTTTGAATTTTGCCCCACCTTTCCACCACTTTGATGTTTCTTTTTCGTCTCCCTCGGTGACGTCTCTGGCATTATACCATTCTTCCAATCTGAGGATTAGAGAGTTTTTGTCAAAATGTAAATATACCCAATCATTGAAATCTATAGGAATCGATATATTGTGCCGAATAATAAAATCCTAATCACCAACCTATTCTGTCATCCCCTAACGACGGACTCTTATCTTGAGTGTGATGCATCCTCGGATCAGCCTGAGACAATTGCCAGGCTTCGTAAGCTGTATTGAATGCTTGAGCCACGGTGAGGGTTACGGTCTGCGCCATTTTTCTTTTCGGACATAAAAAAGCGTGACACTCCATCGTCTCGTTGAGATTCGTCGCAATAAATGCAAACACGTGATCGTGCATCGCGTCGGCGGAACAATAGGAGATTCTGTAAGGAAAAAATTATTAAGTCCTTAACGTTTATTAAAAAATAAGATATATATAATAACACATATCTTAAATATCTTTAAAAAAATAGATATCGATGATTATCTTGACATAATAAAAAAAAGAGGGGGACACGAGACTAACGGAGAACCTTTAAGAAATGAGGGTGTAAGTAAAGATATTGGTGGTAATATAAAACACGAGAATGAGTTTCACTTGGCAGAATATTGCGATAAAAATATATTTAATATAAAAACTGTGTTTGAGTATATCCAAAAAGAATGTTCAGTCCTCGTGACATTTATAAATTAATGAAAAAAGCAATCAAATCGACCTTAGGGACAATCTGATAAAATCCTGTATCATCCGTAAAGACAAATCCGATAATTCCAACCACGTGCCACTATCAGCCTCGAATGGTTTAGGGCAAATCGTTCGTACCAGTGACGATAATATTACAGCATTGCAGAACCAAGTTCAATTAATAATCTATAGTTAATTAATAATCTGCGGCAACGATATTCCACTCTATAGTAATTAATAATACAGCGTACCTGTATATGGAAATCTGAAGTTGGTCCTCCTCCGTAGCTAAATCCGTCATTCTGATTCCTTTCAGACTGACAGCCAGGGAGACTCTTTGTAATTTCTTGTTGCTGGTCTTCGCCTGGAATGATAGTCAAGAAAGAGATTAAATGTTTGACGCGTGAAAATGATCAAGCAAAACTCAAAGAGTCGAGGTACGTTCCAGCTGTCAATATTAGAGCGAAGTAAATTCGAGCAGTCGCAACGACATCTAGCGGAGTCGTTAGCCATTAACGGTAATGAACTTGAGTAACGTGAGAAGTTAGCAGCGGACGCTACGTTTGGTTGTTGTCCGTGCTATTCCGTAAATTCCCTTCGAACTCCGTGCGATCGCAAAGGTTCTTGTCTCTTTCAAAGTGAACTCTGGCTACACGTTAATAAGCAGACGATATCTCTGGGCAAGCTCAGCTCGCGAAATTCTCGTCTAACCGAGTTTTTCTTGAGCTTTTTGCCGCTGCTGCTGCTGTACTCCTGTACACTACTTTACTCGTAACGTGGAGGGCCGCTGTATATAGGTATAGCTCGCGCGCTTAAAGTCTCAACGAACCAGAGAGCTTCATCGGCGAAGCTCGGCGAATATCTTTGTTTACTCGTAGACTTTTATTTTGTTACAGCTTCGCGAGAGTATATACCTATTAATAACTTCAAAGCACGCGAAAGCACAAAAGCTACTTTTCTCTCTATTACCTCTAGTCAAATATCCTGCGTCCTCGCGGAACTGTTTGATCTACCGTTATTCGAATATTGTAATCTCGCAGATGAATTTTCTTGAAATTCAAATTCAAAATTTAAATTCAATTTTTTTCTTTCTCACAGGATATTCGCGGAATATCCTTATCCCTTCTTTAGGAATTTACTTCAATTTTATTACTTTCCATAATCAATAGTTTACCTGAATAAGTAACCAGAGATAAACTGATAATGGACACATTTTTCTTTTACAGCGTACATCCACTTACTGTATTTTATTAAAAATCGCACATCACCTTGACCTAAAGATTGTTTCAAGTCGTGAAAAGTGCTTTGATAAGAAATCATGTCCATCCCTCAAGGATACTCCAGTATTAATATATATTGTACATCCAGCAGAATATATACTCGTAAAAGAGAATGCGGATACCAACACGAAAAACCGGAACACTTTCGAATCTGCCGTATCCGGTTTACATTTTTTCTCAAAAAATAAAAACCCGGTCGATAAACCAGCACCAAAAAATATACACAGAGAAACGAGCATTCGTACGAGTCAATATAAATTCCAAAGATAAAATCGAAATACTCAAAACTTTCTTTCAAAATTTTTCAAAAACTTCGTACATACCATAGTGATGACTGTCTTAATGGCCTCAGCAGTGGCTTCCTCGCTAGAGGGTGTTTCAACCAAAGTGCTTCCTAAATATTTCAGCGTAAACGTCACTTCCGGTGCGTCTTCACCGTCATCCTGTCCCGGTGCACTGCCCCCGCCGCCCCCCTCGACGCATTCACGACTATTGGCCAGGGCCCACTCCTCGCATAATTCTGAAAAGGAACAAAGGATCGTCTTCGTAAGCGTGTATAACGACCATTTACGTCACAACGTTATCGCTCGAGAGTATCCCGATAATCCGGCGAGTATATACGAGGAAGGGTTAAACTTGGGTTTAACCCGGTTAAATCTTCGCCTGCCTGTGCATCGTATGTGTAGTGTAACTACGCAAGTCGAAACCGAGTGTCACCCTCTGCACTCGAGACGACGTGAACCGCGTAACGATTATTCGAGAACCGGGCGAGACTCCAACGACGCGTAAAGGGTATACATATGTATATATACATAGTATATATATTCAATATACATATATGTATAATGTCTATTACATATATAGTATAGAGCAAATATATATATATATAGTCTCAGGTACCCTTGAAGTGTCCAATAGTCTTCCAAGATAATCATCATGCCATGTGATATTAACGTGTGCCGTAAAACAGTCAGGTTTTCTATATGGGAATTCTTTCGTAAAAGTTCATTACACTGTTTAAAAATGCATACCTGTATGTATATATATATTTGTATGCACAAGCATGCACCTATCACAAGAACCATATGTTTCCCGTCCGCCAAGAATTGCCGCGAAACGAATTGAAAAATTCAAATCGACCTTCGCGCAATAAATTCTCCTCTCGCAGCTGAGTTCACGTTGAAGTATTTGATTTGTGAAAAAAAATCGTTCTATAGGTATTCGATATGTTTTTTTTTGGTTTGCATGCGATTAATTCAGCTTTCGGAAAGCTTTACTAAAGAATTGACGATTGTTTGATTGCAAATATACATATTCTTTGAGAGTTTTCAGAAGACCGTGAAGTCTTCTGAGCAAATAATCAGTTTCCCTTGATCGAGGACTTTCTACTTCGTTGAATCTGGCAAATTAATTATCTCTCCTTCACACTGTTTCAGCTACGAGTTTGCGTCTTGACGCGAAAATTTTTTTTTTTGGACTCTCGCGCTCGCTGGTGAATGGTCGATACAGTCGTATGAAATATTATATTCAGGAAACGTTCTTTGCAGATCCGACTGCTTTTGACAGGCTTCATTGATTATGTGAATCTGGGTTCCGAGTGAATGAAATATCGGAGATAATTAATTGGGCCAAGATTTATGTAATTTATTGGGAAATATTATTGAACTTAAAGAAAAATCGTTTAGAGTTGGTATCGACATAAGGAAATGAAAATTTTGTAGTGAAATATTATAATTCACTTTGCGGTGTCCTAATCGATGGAATTGATAAGGTCGATAGGAACTGTACCGGTCCAATTAATTTAATCGCACGGATTCTATCTGCTATCGGATAACATATTGGTTTGCGTTAATTATATATATTACATTTGCGCATTGCGTATGTGTGCTTTCGTGGGTTTACCTGGAAATTCTAATTAGCGCAACGGGATTCATGTGAATTGCGGTACCGAATGACAAAGAATGCTCGGAATGATGGATCGATTTAAAATACTTGAGTTCTATGAAAGGGTTGTGGCAATGGGTGGATGGGGGAGGGGGGGGGGTTGGGGGTGGTAGAGGTTCTACAAATGGTCGCGGCTTTCTAGATTCCCAGAGTTTTTGGTTAACTTTCAACTTTTCAGGTGGAGAGGCCGACAGGGAGATTGTGAAATGGGTTTGTGATTTTTTTCATTTTCTTTTTTTCGTAAAACTTTGAAAAAGACGCCGAGCGCCGTCGGGAGACTGCAAAAGCCTCGAGGGAGAATTTCCGTGCTCTTAAGAACACAGCTCGCAGGATACTTTGCGGGATATTTTCAAACTTGCGTCATCGTTTTAACGATATTTCAGGATTATTGTAAAGAAAAAACCATGGCGGGAAATTTAAATCGAAAAAAAAACATCCATACGAAATACGATTTTTTATTCATTTCTTAAGAATTTATTTATTTCATTACTTTTGCACTGACAGTTGACATTGAAGATTTTTTTCAGGGGGTTGGAGGTAGGAGGGGGACGAAGGAGATCAAAATATTTAAATAAAAAATTATCGCGATAACGAAGAATTATTATAACGACGTTATCTAAGTTATTTATTTTTTCTCTTTCTTATTTTCCATGCATGTTAACTTCCGCACGCAGCTTCTGGCTTTAAGTTCTCAAAGTGCCACGGACAACTCGGGCTTTACGATATTTTCTACTTTACGAAGTCATTACGAAGAATTATGGCGCGGTGGTGGGGGGCGGGGGGGAGGGTTGGGCACGAGGTTAGGGATACACTCTCCTTGATTACGTCAACGGTATTAACGGGCAAGCTAACTCTTGAGAGAGACTCACCGGTAAATTCGAAAGACGATGTTACAGAAAAGCTAATTACATTGATAAGGCGACGTGTACAAAAATTTTTTTAACGGGGCATACCACATTGTTTAACAATGCGTTATTCATGCCCGTAAAATTTTTGTGGCAAAATACTTTGAGTAAAAAAATATTTTTTATATCAGCAATTAATTATAGTTCGTGATTTTTCCTATGGTCGATCTCAGTTATCATTGGCCGCGTACCGACTTAATCTCGTGACTCACTTCAGTGCGATTAGCTTCCCGCAAATTATACCTAGCTAATGAACGTGATCTGAAATGTTAATTAGTTGAATTAATTTTACGTTTGGCTCTTCAAGCACGTGCAAGCAACTGCGCGAGTTTTCAAGTGACGAACTTTAGATGCTTTATCGATCCCCTGCAAGGCATACCCATTTAATTGGCCAATGTAATCGTTGATAAATTTCCGAGATTAACGTGGCATCGTTCATCGACGTATTGGAAATTGCATTAACAGTGATTGATATGTGCATTCAAAGCCAAACGGAGTAAGCAGATGAAAACTGAATTTTGAATGAAGCAATCGGCAACGGTTAAATCGGATTGCGAGGCGGAAATTACTTTTTACCCACAAGCGGACTTACGGATATTTGCAGTTAATCGATTATTCGAAATTATGAACAAACCTGTACTGACAGCAAAGTCAAGAAAGCGTCAATTCAATTTTTCACGGGAAGTTACGTGGTTAAGACGACCATTAAGATTATTTGACTGTATTTAGTCAAAGAAATAGGTCACCCTATACATGTATACATGTACAGTACAAATCAAAACAGTATTAACGTTATCCCTATATTCACCCAAAATGTCACCGCTAGATGTAATTAGACTACTTTCATTTTTCACCCCTCGTCCCCCTCAATATCCCCTATTTATATTTATTAAAAAATTTTACAATCTCCGTCACTCATGTTAAGAAATTGCCCTCCAAAGAATTATTTTCCCTTTTTATATATTCGCCACCCGTTAAATTGATATTTTCTTTTTTTCTCGATATATTATTTGCAACGCAACGATGATGACGCGTAACGTCAAAAGTGGCTGCCACTTCTATCAACACGATACGAGGCTCTATACGCATTACCCATAGGGACAAAAACGATACCCTAGGGACTTTACCTCGTTCAGACGTACCAACCCTGGCGTACTTGATCTCTATAGAAATAGTATCGCCACTCGTTACTCGAAAGGCCAACCTTACCGTTGCACTCAATGCGTCTCCGGTAGACCTCAAATTTTTTGAATCGAGACGCGTTTCAGTGCGTCATTCAGCCAACAGTTGCATAGAAAAATAAATGTAAATACACATGGACAGAATAATTCGTCAATGCCAGTTAAAAGTTACCTCGCGAATTCACGCTATATAAGTAAAGCAGTAACGCGAATGAAATTTTCTATGACTATTTTGACTTTTTACTCTAACACGAGTATTCGTATTTATTCAACCATAGCCTTGGTTACTTAATTCATTTCTGTCGATAAATTCAAACACTCTACCGTGTGTCTCTCGTGTAACGACAAATTCAATTTTCTGTATATTTTCTGGTTAATAATTTACTTTCAAAATCAAAAAAATTAATTCTATACAAAATTTATGCGTATTGTGTCGTACGTGTTAATAATACACGGGGTTATTCGCGGCGGACGCACCAGCTGAAGTTGGCCGCAAATGAGCGACTCCATTAAGCGGAACAGTGTGTCATCGTAAAGAAATTAAAATGTGAACGTCATGAACGTTCCCGATGTCGTTAACTTCACATTCTTTCGTTTGCTTAACGTGGTAATTATCAGAATTTTTCATTCGCGGCCAACTTCAGCTGGTGTGTTTAATGCGAATAACCCTTGGGAATATTTCAACGCGTGTGGATAAGGGTGTGTTTCAACAAAGACGCGGTGGTGGGTGGTGAGGTTCCCGCTGAAATCCCATTACATGGAAAGGATTACGGTGGTAAAATCGATCTTGGCGTAGCGACCACAAAGCATGCTGAGGAGGGTAGGACGGGGTTGATGGTTGCGGATAGGAAATATTTTTTGAAAAAAAAAGCAAAAAAAAGCAGAGTAGCGACGGTGTTAAATAATTCTAGCGAACATGAAAATTCGATTATCTATATGTTCTAGTTTGAAAAACCAAAGGAGGGGTTGAATTTTAACGCGTCGAATTTTAAGTTGGGATAGGTCAGGTCAAGCTCAGGCTATTTTAGCCCAGGCTGGGTTAGGTTACTACACTCGTAATATTAAAATGCTGGAGTGGGGCGTGGCTTCCACTGGTTCTCGTTGCACTGTACGATACATGTGTGTTCACGTGATAGGATGAACATATGTACCGTGCATCCTCTAAAAGGGCTTTACGTGTGCATTGTGATACTTTAGTACGCTTTAGAGCTTCTGTGTTTATTACCAGGTTTGCCAACCACCCCGATTCAAGTTTACGGCAGTCAAATGGGGTTCGCGTTGGTGGTCGTATTTTTTTTTTCAAAAAATGTTTGCATTCAACAATTTTTAATTGCAAACTCTGACCCTCCGGCTGTTATGTTCGTATAAGATGGGTGGAATTATTTTTGATTAAAATATTTTTATTTACTTGATATAAATGTATATGCTGTCTGTATAAGGGGGACGGAGAAAATTATTTAAAAATCTCTGACAATGTATTCAATTTTTGTACGATTCAAAGAAATTACAGATTTTTTTTTTAATCAGTTCTGGCCGTGGTACAGTCTTCAAAAGTGGATTTCGAATGCTTGATAAGTTTAATTTGAAATTGCAGTCATATTCCTCTTTTCAAGCCAGGTCTTATGTACTTGAAATCGATCAATTTCCACGTGCAACTTAACAATGCCAGAATTTATGAATCATAAAGATTTATCACCGCCAGAAGTTAGCCTGACAAATTTCAATAAAATTTACGCAATTTTTCGCGCAATTTCGTAAGATCGTGTCGATTACGAATATACAAATGGCTAATAAAAAAAAGAATGTTCAAAATAATCGATTTTTCCCGCCATACAAGAAAATCTCTCAAATTTCCCACAATCTTTCAACCGACTTTTTTTTTTCATCAGTCTTCCACGCCAATACAATACACGAAGCGTTTACCCAAAATAGCGAAGAACCTTCACTGAATAAAAAAAAGGGTATAAACAATTAATCAAAACCAAATTGTATTTCCCGTCTGAAAAGTCGAGCAAAGTGTTTCAAAGGATACACAGGTGTCTCTATGCGCTTGGGAAAGAGCATCTAATTTGGAGTTTCAAATTGAATTCGAATGTCGAAACCTCGTCCTCTTTAGTAAAATAAGACGGAACCATCTCCGATAAAAACACTTCTTTTTCCAAAATCTCACTAAACACAAAAATATCAAAAATTACAATTCCATTTAAAAATCAAAGTTAATATTAAGTATTACGTATTCGCATACACATACATATATATACACATTGATAGCACACGCGTCACACTACGTTCAGAGTCCAATCATTTTCGGTTAGTCGCAGTCGAAGGAATTGCCACTGCATAGGAAAACCGCTGCCAAATAACGTGCACGTGCAAACGCACGTGTCCCCATTTTCCTAATGTAAATTGACCGAGACAGAATCGCCTTTATTACTGCAGTCAGACAATGGGATTACGGCTATAGGATTTTTAGCGTTAGAATACAGATGTATATATAAAATTAAAAATAAATTAAAAATAAAAATCATTCGTCACTCGATCGTTCAATTATTTTCCATCCAGGCAATAATACACGCGCAACGTCTTAACGTGGTATTTGTAAAATTCCATAGGATAACAGCATAGTATACATACTGTGTAACATATAAAAGTTGATATATTCAATAGACTGACGTCACAATGCAATTCCCTGTTTCAAAGAGCTTTCATAACGATTCGAGTTCCTTACGTTGGTAATGCATGGGATCTCATTAAAAACTAGACGAAATGAAATGCATTTTAAAGGGAGAGTACTCCCGCGAAGGGAACTTTCGTACGTAGGAAGTTATACGGCAGATACTATAGTTTGATCGAGTGAGACTACGTTGGTCATGAATATTTTAAATTATTAACGAACCAATCTACATGGATCTTTTAAATATGTCAGGACGTTACATCTCGTATCCCGTCACGACATTCAAGTGTCTCAAAATGATTTATTTACATTTGTCCATAGAAATATATGGTAACGCAGTGACGGATATGCATATAGATATATAAACAGTTGGTTAATTATACAATTCGAACAGGGAATTGCTTTTGGGAATTTAAACGACCCACTACCAGGCTAATAAACCGAAATATCCTGTATACGGTTTACACAGTTGGTAATGAAATTCGACCAGTGCATTTTACTGTTCAAATAGAACGGGAACGAAGTACCGGTTAAACGTAGCATTCGAACGTAGGTAATCATGGCGGATTTGTTATCAAGGCTGGGTGCAGCTGCGGATGCTCATTGTTAATTTTGAGGTTAGACAGTTCGGACGTTCCGTTAAAGGCAAATGGACTGTATATATTTTTAGGTGATTTTTGGAAATTTTTTTTTATGTATTATAACGACGTATTTTTGTTGCCCTTACGTGGGAACTGATCCATTCGAAAATATTTAATAAGAATTATTGATTTGATTCGGGTAAAATCTTCAAGGACTACGGAATTCCATTGATACCTTATACCGAAGTCCTTTGGGAAATTTCAATAGGAATTCATGCACGATCGACATTCATGAAATGTGAATTGCGAAGGGATCTTTCGTAGGAAATGATATTTTTTTTACAGTTTTATACGTCAAATATATTCTGATAACATTGCGTTGTCGGGTATACTAAGAAGACTATAAAAAGATAAATGAACGATTTTATATATATCTTTTTTTCTTACTATAATCCGTTTTTTTATTTGTACAATAAAATTTTTTAAGACGTCTTAAAAATGAATTTTGGACCTTACGCATTGTCTGGAATTATATACACGTATAAAATTTTTTTGTGACAAGATATCCAATATACATTTTTATAATATTATATGGCTTCAAGAGTTAGTTGGATTCTGTAAAATATTTAAGATCATTTTTCTTTATGGTTTTGCTCTTATACTGTCGAGTGACTTTTCAACGTAAAATTATGCAGATTTTATGGACTGTAATCAGCACTTCCAAGGAAGTCACATTATCTACGTAAAGCGACCCGGCATGCATTAACATAATCTTAAAGGTGGTTTCCATTGCACTGCTTATTGCTATTAATTGTCCTGCATTACTCTAGTCAATTGCTACGCGATCTCTCTGTGATTACGAGAATATATCGAGCACGTGGTCGGCATAAAAATGTCTGATTATTCAATAAAAAAAAGAAAGATTACATCTTGGCGAAATTTTTTTTCTCAAAATAATCAACCAATTTTCTATTAACCCAAATTTCCAGGATGTAAGAACGCGTAACGGAGATCTTCAAGAAATAGAAATTTTTATTTTTGAAAATTATTCGTCACGATTGAAAACGTGAAAGAGAGAAAATACTTCGCCATAATCCAGTTGACGAACCATCGTTAAACAAACTCACGAGTTCATGATAAAATTCGTGACTGTTTGTGAAATGCATAAATTATTAATTATCACGATAACGAATATTATAATTGCAGACGAGTGTCGCTGTTTGTTGAAAATAATTACATTAATGGAATTTTCATAACCAAGTATTGTTATTATTATCGTCATCGCGCCAACGTAACTACGAGTAATAATAAAGAGTGACGAGTGGTGCAAAATAACGTAAATAAATGTATGTTCCAAAAAAATTTTCCAGTGCAAAATATAAAACATAAAAACAGTCTGCCCACCATACTGGAACCCTACCAAAACACGTACAGCATCTTCCACAAAAAAAATAAAGTCTACCAGAAGCCTAAAATTCGTAAAAAAAACAACTGGACTAAAAATGCATAAAAGATTTTTTTCACAAAAACTTACTCTTGTGTTTCGAGCTGCTCTTCCACAGACCCTTGAAGAAGGACATTCTGCTATAAGAATAAATAGTACCAACTTCTTGTTTCCGCCAATTTCGTAAATTTGCGAATTCGCCTTATAGTCCCACGCGCGAACACATCCGGCACGAACGCAAAGCCGCGTCTCTCGACGTCAAAAGTCTCGAGTGGACTGAACGCGTAAGAATAAAAAAAATTAAAAAACTTCAATTAATAAAAATGCATAATAGCGGCACAAATAAATTTCAATAATCGATAATTTTTCTGTCAATAACCCTCCCCGATACCCAGTGTCAACGAGCATATAAAGTCATACGTTTCGAAGTATCGCACAAAAATTCGTTATTATTATTATTTGAGGAAAAGTGAAAAAAAAAATTGTCACACGCTTCGCGTACACGTCCTATTCCGTACGCGGTTCACCGCGATATGGTTGCCAACAGTTCATCCTAGGCCCTAGCGCGTATGCGCATCCCAAACCGCTTTGCTTTCCTCCTACCATAGGTCCTTCGTCTTCCGAACGGCCAACCAGAAGAGGCTGCACCAGGTACACATATACCATTAGAAAATACCTGACAGTTTTAGAAATGATCAGTAGTCAAGATTATGCAATTTACAGATATACACAAAAATGGTATAATAATAATAGTACCGTAAAACGTTACCATAAAGCCCACGGGTAAGGATTAAAGGGGTTCAGAATTATCACGGAAGTGACCTTCCCCGCCCACCCTCCTGCTCCTCGACCCACGGCTCTTGTACGACCCATAATAATATCTGGACGCGGGAATGATCGATGGACCACCTTTCTCTCCTACCTCTTAGCCAAGGAAATTAAATGTTTTTCCTTGCAGTTCGGAAGTTGGCAGGAACTTTCTCTGCCTTTTCTTTTTTTTCCCGCTACGTCGCCAACGAGAAAGTTACAAAACTTTGTGTAAATCCGTATTGGACGGAAGAAAGCGGGTGGTGGGGAATAAATAGATTTCTTTAATTTCAAGATTTATCTCAAATTATAATCCGTGCTTTGTGTTGATTTAGTTATATTTTTGGTACTACGCAATTTCGTGTTATCAATTTTTATCTTATTTTTTAGAATATTAAACGTGTATCGTTGCTCGACGCATTCTTTTATATCTATATTTGATTTCCGAGATACTCGTGTGTATGATACTATATATATGTATATAATGTGTATAACACTCTACCTATATATATACTGTATATGTCAACATATGTCGGAACAATACAATTCCGTGACACGTGACTCCAATATTAAATGTTCATGGCATCAACTCGGACCGCGCAGCATCCAACAGTATTATCCCTAAACCTATATGAATTAAATGGGAACTTAAAATATCAGATGAAAGAGTATAAAATTTATAAAGAAAAAAGTTACATATTTTAATATAATAATAAAATAAAATACCGCTGTCGTATCTCATTTAACATCACCTATCGAATCTCTCAATGACCATACTTATTGCATGATCGAGCAAATACAGTCAATGTCAAAACGAAGCTACCGTTACTACTCATAAAAAACGTCAAATACGAATCCGATTAACTACCAACTGCAAGAAACTTCGTAAGAGCGAACTTTGAATGTACGTTCAAAGTGCATCAAAGTTTCAATTAGTAATTTTCAAGCAGATGGCGCCAGCGTCGTATCAGGACCTTACGTCTTTTCAATGTTCGTATATGATATTACGGGTTCAAGTAGAGACGGACAGGAACGAGCCAGACAGTTTGGTTAACTTATGGAACGACGCTTGCATCAGCCGTCTGAACACTGCAGGCAAGTTAAACGACCTTAAGCGTCGCCGTCTTGTCCAGCCTCAGTGTTCCTATATAGATATAGATAGGTGTGTGCATATATATATATATACTCGTATATGGATATTCGTACATATGCATTGCAGCTTCTGTAGTAAGTATGACAAATTCCTTTTTCATTCTATTGCCTTTAACAGAGTTTTGGCCGCCCTTGATCCACTGGCGAAGATCGAGGATCGACGCTCAAGGCGATCCAAAGGTGAATCCCGTCGGGGACCAATCAGCTGCAAAGTGGATCCCACCGGTTTTCATTCTCGCTGCCGAATAAGAAGTCCCTCTTATTTTATTTTCCTTCCTCTTCCTTCGGCTTATGTTTCTTTTTATTTTTTCCCCTTTTTTTTCTTCATTTTTACGTCTTTTCGTTCCTTGACCTTTGCCTTCGCGTCCGGACTTAGCGTAATTTACGGATTTACTAAATTCTGATAGCGAATTTGAACTCGGGGGTTCACGTTCGAATTGACTTGAAAAAGTGTAATTTTTGTTAATCAAAAAAATTAATTGAAGGAAATAAAAAAAGATTTTCGCTGACGATAAATGAGCTCGAAAAATTTGACGATAACGACGGAGATGAAAATTGGCTAATTAGGTTTTCTCGTTACGTTCGCTTATCAGCGGTGCTCGTTAGACTTTATTGTTACGTAGTTTGACTGATCCATTGAAATCCTTTTTAGCAAATTTTTTTTAACCGATTCCTTTTTCAACTCAAGATGCGTCTCGACGCGCTGATGCAATTCACGGGCGTCGTGACGCCGTTCGTTTCTACCATGAAGTTGGACAGGCACGTTCAAGAATTTCCGGATTATAGGTACAAGAAAGGGGAAGTCCTTGGCTGTGGTAAATCAACAGTTAAGGCGGTTCCCATGCGTCGACCATAATTGAACTGTGGAATTGGACGTGGCTGATGTAAGGATTACTAAGCCGTTCCGTGGTTGCAGACTGCTATACATATATATAGGAATTCCATGGGAACTGTGTCAAGATGACTGGGTTGACTTGAATGCATTGAAAAGTGAATAAATTATGGACAAGTGACTTGAAGACCCTAAAAATCGAATAAAGTCGACATATTCGAATACTTGAAATTTACATTAATACCGCGCGTCATAAATTTTTTTTTCCACTTTTACACAATTATTCAAATCCCGTACAATACTTGACGGAAACTTGAAAATTGTACGGGCTCACTTGAATCGCTATTGATATCTGTATTCGGATTGGCAAAAATCTTAAGTCGAACAGAACTGCATTTTTGGAGAGAACTGACTTGGTCGCTTTTGAAATTGACTTCACCAGTAAGAGATTTTCAATTACTACGACGCTGAACGACCCCTAGGGAAATTTGACGAGGAACAAAAATAATTTGTAATTTCGATGTCCTCAGCGAAAGCCAAGGGATTATCATTAGCCCTTCAATCAATGACGCGACGTGAGATAAGCAAAAAAATTTCTCCCTTCAATTCGTAGCTTAAAATATCTATAACATATATATATATATATTTTAAATCGATCATCCCTGTAAAGATTTTCGATAATTTTTAACGTTTTTCTCTCAAATCCACAGGGATGCTGCGCAGATTAAATTTATTACGGATGAAAACCGTCATCGTGATCCTCAAATATTATCAGGTTTCATCCTCCTTTCCTTTGATCTTTTATCCTTATCAGATGTAACGAGCACTGGGAGATGAGAAATCTGAGACTCCGGTAAGGGTTTCGTGTGAAGTACGGTTACCATATATGTATACATGTGTGGATATGTGTAAATCTATATACGTATATATGATTACGTCATACATTTTCATATATTTAGTATAAACATGTGTGTATGTGAAAATAAATCAATATCTTAAGACGTACAAACGTATTGAAGAATAAAAAATGATAATACGTAGTATTGTAAATATAAATATAAATAAGTATTGCACTTGACCCTCTGACGTGATACGAGAACAAGTTCTCATGTCATAAAGATACGACAGAGTCAGGTCAAAGATCATTCTTAAAATCGTTTGTAAATGACACCCGAGTATATATTACGTTGTAAGCGTCCTATCAAAATTGATGCAATTTCATAAAGAATATGAGTATGTTTAACGATGAAAGGTCGTTGCCCAATGTAATAAGGGGATGCCGAGAGATAACAAGTGTTAAGGTCAAGTGTCGTTATTACGAACTGAAATTTCCGTATAATAAAAAAGAAAAACGAGACTTTGCGACAGATAAAGAATGAGTGTCGACTATCAAAATTATAAATTGCATTGACATTTTTTTGCGCTTATAAAAAAAAAAGACTATCAAAGCCACGTGGATCGGGTATCATTTTTTTTTCTGGATAACACAAAAATTTTTCGTTCTCACGGGAGATGACGACTCAAAGTTATCTTATCAGCTTCGAGTATAAATGTTGCGATTGGGGGGGGGGTGAAAAGGGGTGTGAGTGTTTTATCTACGCTCGAGAATGACTGAATTGCGGAAACAAAAAGGTTAACGAGACTTATTGCTGGCGGATATAATCTCGCGATTTAAATTACGGTCTTATCGACGGGGGAAAAATCGCAATGCGCAAAATCCCTGGGGACAGAGAAAAAAAAGGAAAGAAAAATTCATTTTTTTTACTGCCCAAATAAATAGTCCGATACATGAAAATCATACGAGTTCGCTAATTGCTTTTCGTTGCGTATTGATTTTAGATTACGAAAGTATCGATGAATTTGGTATAGCTGAAAGTCTATTGCCCCGGTTGTATTTGCACGTTCGATGATCGAGTTTTGTTTTTATTACGGCAAATGTTCGTCTGATGAAAATTGCAAGACGTTTATTTAACGTCCGCACGTTATACGGGAGAGAATGGCGACTATGATAATCGCGCCTTTTGCAAAATTACGCTGAGGCGCATTGGTGAAAGGAGATTATACAGGAAGATATATAAAGTGAAAATTATGAGAAAAGAGAATTATACATTTTCTTTTACCTTTTTGTATTTTCAGGTTTTTGTATATGCTAAATCACAGCTGCGCACATATGTACACGATACATGCAGACCGCAGGTTACGTTAGGCGCCACGTGCGTTAGCACGCTGCACTTTCATTTCTACGTAGATATAGCATTACTCACGTAATAATAATGCGTGGATAGATATGCAATCAAAAATGCATAATTGCATGTGATGCAATTTTTACTACGATTAACTGCAACGTTTCGATTTACTTAAATATTTTAATTGTTTACAAAATTTTCGTCACGATTATTTATAATACGATTCTTTAACAATGACTCTTACGGATCGTTGAGACTTGCGGATTTGAGAAAATTTTTGTATTATCGAATAAAGGTCAATATCCTCGACCTGATCGTTACGGATGCACTGCTCGAGGTCATTCCCTTGCCGATCCATGCTCCACTTTCTGCACTAAGCATAAAAACGATCCTCGATATCACGCAAGGCGTTTACCCGGTAGCGTTGAAATATAAGATTCAAAGTAAATTCTCAAAAAGCATAATTTTCACGATTTAAATAAATCTGCCTCAAGTGTAATGAGAAGCAAAAAACTGGTACATCTTACAAGAATAGGCAACGTTCGGCAGAGGGTGCTGTTGTTGATAAAAATTAATAATTAATTTGTAATATAATTTTTAAAAAAACTTACTCTTGTGTCTGGAGAATCTTCGAAGTTTTTTGAAAAATGGCATTTTCACTGTTTCTTTTTTTTTAAATTCAAAAACTTGAATTTTAACCGTACTTGATATAAGGCTCAAAATATATTCCTATAACGATTGTTATAGGATTTATTGTATTACAAGTAAATTGAATCGGACGGGCGTCGACACGGCGTCTTTGGAAGTCGCGGATTGTCTGATCGATTGGCGTCCGCGTGACGCGCCAAGAGTAGCCGAGAAGTCAAGGAGTCAAGGGAGACGCATGGATCTTTTTCTCGCTCTCCTTTCTCTCCGTTTCCCTCCAGAGACCCCTTCTTATGTGAGTGACCCTTCCTTACTGCCTGAACCAAGTGTGGCTGCTGGAAATCTAATGCCACTGAACGTGTAGCTATAATTATAGATATAATGAAATATCGATATAACAATATTATTGAATCAAGGATTCGATTGATTCAATTAAAAGCCTGAAACGTTGTAATTAAATATGAAAAAAAAATTTCTAAAATGACTGTAAAAAAATTAAAAATTAAAAAAAATGCACGATAAAACGTGATGATTATTAAGGAAATGCAGATTTTTATTTATCCTACATTACATTTATATTTTCAATTAACGTTACACTTGTTTTCCTTGATTTTCTTGTACTTGCACTATTTTTCCCACTCGACATCCACTACACGTGCGCACAGATATATGACACATGGTTATAAACGTCACTGTACTTTTAATAGGTTATCCAGACGATTTTATTAAGAAATTATCTTTTATCAGGCAACTTGATACATTTAGAGCGTTCTAATAGCATTTGCTCTTTGGACAAAAAAAATTCGCGGGAAATTTAAATCACTGCAAGAGTAATTATCACGAGCGTAACTTAATAGCTGTGTTAAAAGTGAAGTGACCCAATTAAGTTAGGGACGTAAAAGTTGTGCGAAGTTGAGCTACCTGGACAAAGCGGTGCGAATAGTCTAGCCGGGTTGGCGAAGTTTTGCAAAATGGCGGACCACCAGGTCGAGAGATGTATACCATGCGAAGTACAGTTTCTATACTGCCGTTGAAGTAACTCTGAGGAAGCGGAAGTTATACGAGTTGGTAATTGACATAGCGCACTTCTAAAGATACTTTAGAAAAACTTACCCGCAGCATCCTTGGTACAAAATCTTCATTCAACATATCTAAATGGATTATTCAACGTTTAAGCTCTTCTGGTTAATTAAAAAATACAGTCTAATTACAGCGGAATGATTAATTCGTCCTAAAAAATTAATAAAATTATAAGATCATTAAGTCAAAAGACAATAGAAATTCCAAATTTCCAAAATATCATTTATTATCGTCCAAGCTTCTTGCAGCGCAGTCTATGGTAATTGCGTAGCGCTGTATTAATACCCTTTACTGATTATCAGTAAACTCTTCATCGCACCATGGATCGCCAATTATTTCTCAGCGGATCGCACATTCATCGATCCGGGAAGTACTGGAATAACGCGGACGTACGAAAAAAAAAGAAACGTCTCGAATTGACCTAGTCGGATTTGTGTAACATTAAATAAAGCGAATTGAAACGCAGTTACATTGGACTTTGACGACGGCCTGAATTCCCAAGTCATTAAGTCTAGACTGTTATCATAATTAGTAATTTTACCAGTTACTTAATTTTATCAGAATATCCGCCTACTTTGTACAGTTCCAATGCGCGTGGACAAACGAAACATTGAATGACGCAGTATAAAGAAGTCACTGTCACCTCATATCGTGTTATCGTTCCAATGGCAATGTTTCTTCGTATACATGAACTTCTTTTGACGTAGTCAAAAGAATAAGATATCGTGCGAGTATCATCATTATTATCCATTCGCACTCGTACGGATTTCCGATGTCATCGTTTTAGCACTTGTAATACATACCGCTTAACCTCACAGTGGTGGCGTCTTTTTTGCCATTAAGAAAATCTACACCTATCGAGTCTGTTAGACCGCATGCCATCATTGGGAAGGTTAACGAGTTCTTGAATCTGTCGTGGTCCAGATAATTACTGTCACGCATATCCGGATTTGTCCGCACACGGCAAATGCTCCTTATTGCTTGTACGGACTATATTTCGTTCTAAGACTGTACGCAGCTTTGACAGAACTGGTAGCGCCGACCGAGAGCGGCGGAAAAACGGCGAAGCTCGACTCGACGACGATTCACAATTACAGATTCTTACCGTGTCCCTTTCGATAATCGAAGTTCGAGACACCTAAGAATGTAATATGTAATGGTTTGAATTTTCGTTACTAGATTGCCTCCGTTAATTTAATTGAAAAGGATTCCGCGTAATGTGATACTCGTATGGTAGGCGCAGTAGCGGTTCCTCACTGCCCACAAGCAGAGATAAGCGGACAGATGCACAATGCTACGGTTTTAGGCGTAGGAAGTAGGATTTTCGGATCATCGCCTCCGTCGATAATTCGTATTCCGTCGCAGTCGAACGGAACGTGAACGTGTAGCTTGACGGGCAGAGGTTTCGCGCATCTTATCGCTGGTTGCCGGAGCACAACCCTTAGAACGAGGCCGCTCATCAGATATTGCCTAAATATATTCTTTTTGCAATCTTAAGTTCGAGCGCACAATGGAAGTTCGAAAAGATTTAATAAGACAAAAGCCAGCTCCTCATCCAACATCGGTACTATATCTGTTAAAGATACTGGTGGGATCGTACGCTTCAATCCAGGCAGGCATGAGATGCTGGCTCTTGTAATAGTAAATCTTATCGAGGTTACACTGTGCGCTCGAACTTAAGATTGCAAAGAAAAAAAATATTTAGGCAATATCTGTCGAACGTCTCGTTCTAAGTTTTGCTTTGGGAACCAGTGGTGAATGGTGGAGAATCTCTGATCGCCAAGCTGCACGTTCGTGATCGCGTTGAGGTCGGCTACGACGGGATCCGCATTATCGACGGAGGCGAGGTTCGCAGAATCCTAGTTCTGAACTCACCGTCACGATTTAGCGCCATAATTTTGGTATCGCCTAAGCCCGTAGCGTTGTCCATTTCTCTACACATCTTTGTCATAAGCGTCAACTCATAGCACTTTAACGATTACTGGCATTGGGGATACAGCCATAAGGAAAGGAAGGAAGGAAGGTACTTTAGCTATTCTACTAGGTTGTAACTTTAGGACTTCCCTCATCGGCTATCTGCTAATAACTGACTTTCCGATGCCTTCTGATGCCGTCTGTTGTGAACTCCCGACCCCGTATTCATAACTCGCTCTTAAAGTCACTACCAGAGTCGCTTGTAGTTAAAAGTCACTAAGAAAAAATTTAAAAGCGCGCTATTAGCACTAAAACCGAGTACTCAATACGGGCTCCGCACTCTTATTCCGTTTTCACTCGCAGCCGCGCCGATTCGCCTTACGCACAAATCATCCTTACACGCTGGTACATCTTAAACAAGGCGCCGCCGCACTTCGGCTGAATTATATACCTTTTTATTGTGTAGTCACACACGATCAAATATACAGCCTTCAACTCAGCCATCCTCACTCTGGACAGACACATTTATATACTAAATATTATAAATTTGATATACTCACTGTTGCCGCTATGTGATGCCCTTTCCGTGGTGTATTCACAACTAACTTTACTCCATTTACTTTTATCCCGTTCAAGCTATCTCTTTATCTCTCCTTACGTAGAGTCCTCTGTTGATTTCCACTTTTTCTTCATTTTCTTTTTTGGTTTTCAGTCGCACTGGTAATACTTGGGATGACTCAATCTGCATGTCTTTTTGCAATTGATTGGGATATGAACACTTAGATATAAGAAATAACAAAATATTTGTTTTCTCCGCCTTGGGCCTTTATGCATCGGCAACACCGTCTTTGTGAAATTGTAACGTTTGTTGATTTACAATTTTTGTTTTCTATTGCATCGGTATTATACCTATATGTTCCTCAATTACCGGATTCTTTTTTCATGTGTTCCCAAATTATCTATTTCATCCTTATTGATGATTCCAAAGGAGTACGATAAACATATATACTATATTATTATATATAAGTAAAAGCTTTTAGAAATTTGCATGATAAAATGGCGATTCTCTCTACTCATTCTTTTATTACACAATGGGGTAGTGCGAGTCTATGATACGTTTCCAGTTAGTCCTGGTCTCCACTGCTGAAAAGAAGCCAAAGTCTGGACTTAACAATGCCGATACCAGTGTAGCTTCAACGGCATAAAATTCCCTGGTATTTGAAATAAAAGTCTAGAGCTATCGCGCTGTTATTCATATGGAAAACAGAATACAATTCTTCTTCGGCTGGTAGTATTTTTAGTTAAAAAGTCAGGAATACAGTATACATATACATGTGCATGCATACCTGCCTAGATTCTGGATTTATCCAAGTGACACGGATGCATGCATATGTATGTATAAATATACAATTCGTGTATCTTCCTGGAATAAACATTTGAATATATTATACATATATTTATATACCCCACTGCATTTGTATACAAATAATATTTCAACGCATTCAATTGAAATTCAAGTTTTACTCGTTCCTATTTCTCCACTCGTACATAAAGGATCTGGATTCAATTCGACTGAAGTAAATGCACCTCTCATGTTCACCATCTTCAGAATATAAACTCGATAAATTTTTTACTAAGTGAAATGAAGTTCGATCGTCGTTCGTCTGAAGTATTTCAAGGATAATAAAAGGGTTAAAAAGTTTGTAAAAAAAATCATCAACTACAGGATCAATGATATTTTTCAACGTTAAACAGGAAAATTGGACTTTGTCTAAGTTCATATAAATTATAGCGTAAAACGCCTATGGCCAGGAAGCTTGGATGGGGATAAGTTATAGAGAACAGTCAATGACAAGCCCGTGATAATATTTTAAAACATCAATTTAAATAACCAATAATTCATTCACATACAACATGGTATATCTCCTTTAATATTAAAATTAAAACTTATAAATCATGCATATAAAAAGTGTCCATATTTTTTTTATTCATCCCTTATTTCACTGCATATACAATACAGGCCTATAGGTACAGACAGGTAAAGAAAATTGTGGTTCGTTAGCTTCTTTTTATTAATACAAACCAACAGCGTCTTTGAGCATTGGTTCAGTTGCCAATAAATAATTATATCGTTTACGCCAGCAATTAATTTTTCGTAATTCGAGAATGAAACAGTTCACCCCAATGGTATGATTACATTAGTACTGGATTAGTGGTTTCCTCTGATTACCAATTTTTTTACATCCCTCCTAACCTTCGACCCTTCTATCATCCATCTACGTTCTGCGCTCATTTTTTTTCTCTTATTCCAAAAGGGAATTCGCATTACGCAAGAAACCAACAAAATCTTTCGCGCTTATAACGCACATCCAAGAATGCCCTGTAATCGTTCGCCATTGTCATTCTCATTCCGATAAATAAGAATTGCGCACGTAATCGATCAATTTTCAAATGCAAATGGCCGATCTCATACTCATAATAATCAAGAGACACGCGCACAAACTTCCATCGAGTCTGCGTGCGTATCATTGCACATTATTCCGTCGGTATATTCGTACAATTTTCGAATTCGTGGAAATGTCAAACCGCGTCGAGTGAGAAGCGCCAAATTCAAACGTGGATAAGAATCGATTGCCGATTATAGGAAAAATGAAAAGAGAAAGAGAGAAAAAGGATACGCCCCTACGGAGATGTTCGTTACTCCGCATCGTATTTCGATAACTAATTTTTCGAAAATCTATTACCACGTAACGTACCCCTGTACCACATTTTTTTCAAAAAATCAAACCTCCACAAAATCATAGAAAATCCCTCATTCGAGTTTTTCTCTTTCCATTTTTTTAACCTTTTTCTTCCTTTACTCCCGCATCTACAAAATTATCGATGATCCCTATTCAAATTCTAAACTGTATACTCGCCCATAGTTAATTACACGGATGACAAAGTTTTTGAGTTCATTTTTTTTAAATTCAACAAAATTTTACGACACACTGACATCATCTGTGTTGTCACGAAATCGTATGGTTCAGAGTAATGACGATAGGAGTAAATATAATGATGATAATAATAATAATGACAATAATAATAATAATAATAACCGATAATAATCAATTACAATTAAAATAATTAAAAAAACAATAATCACAATCGACATTGTCGTCATCGATCAAGCTACTATCATCGACTAATCGTCGTATTTAATTATCATCGATGATGATTTTTTATTTATAATTATTTATATACCGTGGCGATAAATATAATTATATCATATCGTCGCGACAATATAACTATATTATCATCGTAATGAATTATTCACAAATAAATGGTACGTCCATCAGGTCGTAAAACAATATCGCAATTTATAATTACATCTCGTAAATCGTCATCTCGATTACAATCGGCGTCGATCACCACTGGCGTCCGTTGTAATTTAATCCGTGACGATCGTCGTCGGCCGATGATCTTTTTAATAATTAGCACATACTAGTCGCATTCCATGACTTTACATGCCGTTATTATCGTATCGATCAATATATATAATAATTATCGTTTATATAATATTTACAGAAGAGGTATATATATTTCGTGATATCGGTATAGTTATATTTATAATAGTTTAGGGTGGCGCATTTGCGTTGCTGTTGCTGCGTCTAGGTTTTTTTTTTTTCGTGTATGTCCTTCGTGCGTTATCAAATCTTTATACCCGATAACGCATGTGTCTCTAGATAATGTCTTGCGTATATTATTACATAACCAACTACTGTATGGTGTAATATCTAAGAGTCTCCAATAGCTGATAGCTGGCTTTTTTCAAAAAAATTTTTGTAATAAATTTTTTTACCATTCTCTCCGGTGACTGTACAATGTAAAAGAACAAAAATCTTTGAATCCATCTTATTGATGCGATTTTCATGATTTTATTACGTGCGGATCGTGACCGACGGCGTTTTAAAATTTCGTGATTTATACAGAAAAAAATAATATAGAGTATACGAAAGATAAAAATAGTGCAGAAGTCTGTACAAGGCACGTGCTAAAGAGCTTAAAAGAAATTGAAGCGTTATTTATGCCAAAAATTTGGTAATAATGAAAATCCAAAATATTTATTCAATTTTGAGTTTATTCTCTGCCATTTCATCTCGTGACGTATGACGCAACCGTGTTGAATGATACATTTTTTCAAAACGCCGTCGGCTCGTCATCGATTCGTACGTCGAATATTTTTTGGGTAATTTTCAAAAAAAGAATCCATAAGGAGCCAGCCTCTCCACAAGAGACTACACGGTAACGGAGCTTTATGGGACTTGCGCTTAAGAGTGAACATCTCTTTTCGGATGCTGATTTGCGAGCATTGGCGATTAATTAAAGTAACTTCCGGCTCCCTGTCCTTAATAAATAAGGATCGGCCATGATAAACTACCTCGGAACGAAACCTAGCCTAGCCTAGTCTAGGTTTACTCTAGTCTAGCCTAGGTCTAAAAGCTACACGTATGACGTTTTTTTCCTTCTTCATTCTTCTTCGTCTTGTTTCTAGTATAAGAACTAACTAACTAAACTCGCTAACTAACTATACTAAGTTGCCTCTAAATACACTCTAACCTCTCACTGCTAAATCAGCAACATGGACATTATTGTGTTTCAGTTTCCTTTTCATTTTCTTTAATTCTTCTTCCCCCTCCTCGTCTCTCATCGCCCAATTATCGACCGTTCAAAATATTCTGTTTATCTTTTTTTTTGTATTTGCTTCTTATCGCCCTAAGAGAAGGATTATCGTTACTTGATTAACCAATTAATTATAGTTGAGTGTTACTTATGACTTATTGTTATTATTCTTATTTTTATCATTATTTGTTGGTATTATTATTATTATTATTTACCACGTTACTTGGATATATCACCTCGCCCCCAAAACACACCTCGCGTTGCCTTTTCCAAAAATCCTTAATTTCTGGGTTTTTTTTCAAAATCATCGTCATGACGTGTGAATGAGCTTGCATGCCCTTTTTCAAGAATCATGAGAGTCTGATAATTATCATTAATTTACGTTACGCTTGCTATCAAAAGCATTCCAAGAAAAAAGATATCACTCGATTCATTCTTTATGCCAATATAATCGCGGACTGTCATCTTTCACGATAACTTATTTACGTGATAACGTAAGACCGTGATAAATTTTTTTAAAGATTTCTGGAATACGTGCGCAACCTATATGCGACAACGTGTATCATTACCATATCGCATATCAGTTACTGCCTGTAATACGTAATTACGTAATTATCAGTAATATTATCATTATTACTTTATTATAATTAGTGTTACAAAAGCTTGATTATTTGGATCGGACTGTAGCAATATATTCACATAGCTATCATTGTGGAAAATAAAAATTTAACGTTACATTACAATTACTCATTCATTAGTTAATATTTGTAGTTTCGTTAATTCGTAATAAATACAATTTTATATCATCATCATTATCATCGTTATCATTATCGTTCTCCGATCCCGTTGTCCACCACTATTATTAATATTTATTCGGATTCCATTAGTTGTAACGTCCCTTTATCGTTTAACCCCCTTGTTCAACTTTATTCGTATCCACCCCACTTCCCTCCCATCTTACACTTTTTCGGCAACTGTAACACATGAACTTTTGTTCAACGTCGATTCAAGGTAACGAGGGCTCGTTAGCGACTTCGTTTTTAATTTCAATCACAATAATCTTGATTAATCGAGCAATTAATTACTACATCTCATTAATCATATTCACTTTTCGCTACGCATCGCTATACATATATTAATATCATTTACGAAAGTGAGCTACGTCACGTGTAATAATAATAATAATAATAAATACGCAAATTTACCAAAAGGCCCGACGTTCTCTTACGCCTCTTTTAATCGTTACACTTGATTTTGCTGATTTTTTTTTGATAATTTTTGAAAATTGATAACGCTCGATCACGTCACTCTGGGAAAATTATCGATTCTTTTGTTTGCTTCATATTTTATATTAAGAATCTTGGATTCCCTCGCGCAACTTAACGAACGTCATTTGCTACGTGTAACGTAAGATTGATCTGTGATTAAATCGTATCGTTGATAACGATTAGAGAAAGAGTGTGATTTTGTTTGTTTATTAAATAACCGAGTGTAACATGCAAAATTCGACATCGATATTAGTATGGATGCGAGGCGTTAGTGAAAATTGGTAAAATCTAATTAACTAACTGGATTCGATGAGAATCATTACAGTAATTAAAATCAATAATTAATAGCAGTGAATTAACGTGACTACACGATTTTATTACACAGTGCCCAGAATCATGTAGATTAAAAAAAAAATTCAACTACTCTTTGTCAATATGTCGCGTTCACAATTAGCGTTACGTTAATCCGTATTTATACAAATTTGAAAAGTCTCGTACGTCATTGTGAAAAATTGCATTTTCTTTTTTTTTCACTTGCTAATAAAACACGAAAAATTAATACGCGATACAAGCGAAAAAGTACATATGTAATTTTCTACAAGACGTTTCAAAAGTTGACACTCGGTAACGTCAACTACCGTGAAATAATGTTTGACATATTGAACTGAATTGGTGACTAAATAGAAAACTAATTTTTTTTGTTAAAAAATCGTAAAACATAAGTCAGCTAGTTTTTTTCGAAATTCGTAATACAATTAAATAAAATAATTATTCCTTATACAATTTCATAAGAATTCTTTGAATTCGCCTTTAGCGCCCAGTAAGACAGGCGTCTATTATTCAATAACGTCGCATATGAATTTCCAATATCTTCCTTGTTACGGAACAGAAAACAAAAATGTATATTAATATATAACGGACGTCATTTTAGCCGTGATGGTCAACGGTGTCGCAGTAACGCATCGATAAGTTTTTCGTTTTTTCTGTACGTCGATCTACCTTCTAATTATGTACAAATTCATATTTATCAAGTGTAGAGTTACTTTCCTTAATGATTTTACGATTACTCTCAGCTCGTTCGATGATACAGTAATCGAGAATACGAGAGTGTCACCCATTATGGATGTGCGAGAATTTAATTTTTTTTTTCTTACAAGACTCCCTCACCTCGAGACCGTACGAACGGTAACGAATTTCGTACAATTTTTTGGATTCTTAATGCAAAATTCATTCCTTATTCCCACCTCTTGTATTTTCCTGTATTTTCTTTTTTTACACATAAATGCGACTTCCGTAAATAAATACGAGACGGATCGAGCGTAAAACTGTCTCCTCTCTGAGATTATATATTTTTCATGATAATTTTTCGGAAAAGAAAAAAAATGGCACACCATGTTTCCAATCAAAAGACAGTCCAACAATTATTAACCATGCAACAAAATTCGTATATGCATTTCGGTAATCTCGATGATATTTGTTCCCACGATTAAAAATCGTCATACGAAAAATATATCGGTATTGCGTTTAACGTTCCAATCGGCAAAAATATACCCGGATATATTTAGCGTGATTTAGCAAATGGATTTCGCGCATTATAAATCCGTATTCCTTTAATCAGTTATCGATAATACATTTTTCCTTAAAAATACGAAAGTCGACTTTCGTTTTGTATCTCGTGTCGGCGAATCGATCGAGACGTTAAAGATTATACGATTTTTTTATTTCTTTCTTTTCTTGTAAAAAAGACAATCACACGCTCGAAGCTCGTAACGTACGCTGGTGCAAGGTATTACCGATTATTCGCAAAATCGCATTAAAAGTATATATATGTATATGGGTCTGCTTGGGATTTTGCCAACTTTAATATGAGATGGGAAATGGGGTCGGGATGATTGAGGTTGGGGAGGGACAGGTTAGGGTTATAAAAAATATTTCGCACAAGAAGCCTGTCATTGAAAAAAAATGATTTTAGCTACTATATCATTCGCAAGGGAATATCGGCAGTTCGCTTCGTCTCGAAATTAATGATTCGCGACGAGTAAAATAGTCTTACTATTTTTTTTGCACAGAGTATAGTGTCTCAATTTTTCTTCTCTTTTATATCCTTGTTCCTCCATTTCTTTTTTTTCGCGAAGGGTTAACAGCGTTCTTATTTTATTATTTCGACCCTCTTGAGAAAGAAGAAAAAAAATAGAGAAACAAGAGATGGCAGCGAGACGCGCAAGATTGTCTCGAGGATCAACGAACTTGGAACTTAGAGCCGGAAGTTATCGCAAAGGTAACAGTGCGCATGGCGGATGTACGAAAATTGTGAGTAATTGTCGCGGACGGAAGTTCGAAAAATCAGCTCGAAAGACGGAGAAAGAGAAAGATATACTGATAGAGAGAGATATATATCGGCGTGCGATTGCCGCGCTGCCTGGATAATGCGGTGGCTTTGTGAAATATCGATAAAAGTTATTTTCTCTCCGGTATTTGATTAATCAGAGAATAAATAAATACGCATCTCTTATCGATTGGGACTTTCTCCGGTTTATCTTTTCGATACATTCTACCAATTGCGATTAGACACAATATTAAATGCATTTATTAATATCGCTCTTTACTTTATTAATTTCGCATTCTCGTATATGGAGAGGCCATAACCTCAATCGCGTAGTCACTTATGCCAACTAGCAGTAAGCCAGTCCACCATTTTATTTCTTATTTAGTAACGTCATTATTATTTTTTGTCTTCTTGCATTCTCATCGTACACAATTTATCCATTGAAGGCACTCGCTCGCTCGCTCGTATACAATCATAGAGAGAGAGAGAGAGACAGAGAGAGAAAGAAAGAAAGACAGAAAGAAAAAAGACAGGCACACTATTTTCTCATACAATGACGTTACTTTTTTGTTTCCGTTATTGTTATTGTTGTTGTTCCTTTTCTCTTGAATAGAATACGTGAGTTTTCATTCATTTTTCATATCCTTCGTGTTTCTCGTTAAAGACTCGAGCGATAATACTCGCCATCACCTGCGCATGCGCATAGATTACTCTTAGTAATAATAGATTAATTTATCCTCTTTCCAGCAACGTCAACGCGTCATACAATGCTCCCACTTTGTTGCACTCCTAAAAGCTTTTTATTTATTTTTTATTCCCGGTTAAAAAGGCTCGATTACTCATTACACATCGGATCCTCGACATTAGTGATCACATCACAATGATAACTCATACTATCGTGAATAGACGTACTTCCGTTTTATCATTTTCATATAATCCTCATTGAAATCAATCATCGTCCCATCCAACAACTCGATTCGTCATTAAACCTGACCTCCTTCTGGTATTCGATAAGCTTCTTATTCCTCCCTTTCACTTGTCTTATTCAATTCTCTTCCTCTTGCTACCGGAAATGGATATCCAAATCACAGCGTCTACCGTGAACCAGCCGGTTCCGCCGCCTGAGCCACTGCCGCTGGATTGTGATTGGTCTCGTACTCCATCACCTCCTGATAGATCAATTCTTTCCATTGATCAACCGTGTGTTCCCTCTCGTCCACGCTGTGGTCGTAGGGACCTGGTGCAGGCTGGAAATGGATTAATGACAAAAATCATTAATTATAATGTTAATGATTATGGGCCCATATCTTACAGATACTTACGGCATTCACTTCACCCTCGTCGTACCACACGTTAATATAATTGTGCAAAAGGGCATCGTCCACGGAAATACGTCGCTCCGGGTCAATCACTAGCATGCGGGAGAGCAGATCTCTGGCTTGGCTCGCTATGAAATCACAAAAGGTCCATTAGCGTGCTTTTATTATGGCAGTTATTTACATTCATTCTCGTGTATCTTCACCTTTTAATCTATTGTGTTCGGACGAGTCCGATGGGAACAGGACATCCGGAAATAGCCTCTCGAAAGGATATCCTGGATACCGCGGCCTATTCTCGACGTAATTCCTCACCGTCGGTTGCAGCCGCTGCATGAACTCTTGCGCAGGCGTGCCAAGTTGTTCTAAAGTGGGAAAGAGTGATAGAGACTTTCTTGTAAACTTTTATTCATTCTTATCAATGCTTTTTGAGCTTACCGATGATCTTGTTCCATTGATCAATGTGATCCGTACCGGGAAACAGTACACCTCCTCTTATCATTTCGCCCATGATACAGCCTACCGACCATATATCCACGTTCTCCTTGTAACCCATTCCCAGTATGACCTTGAAACAATTTTTGAGAAAAAACGTCCATGAGGTTGCTTGCGCAATTTATTTTGAATTGTCGAATTTGACTATTCATCTAACATTATACCTCTGGTGCCCGGTAATAACGTGTCACGACGTACGGAGTCATCATGAACGTCGTGCCGGCGGTCCTTGCCAGACCAAAATCCAAAATCTTCAGGGTACAGTCAGACTTCACCACGATATTACTTGGCTTCAAATCCTGCAGATTACACGATTAAAAGTTATTAAGAGTTTTGGGATTTAGAGTAAAAATTCATCATTTTACAAAACGCTAATAAAAGTCAGCATATACGTACGTGTAACACAATGCTTCTTTAAAACCGGAAGTACAAGTTTTTTTACTCACCCTGTGGATTATACCGGCTGAGTGTAAATGCTTGATGCCACAGAGCATCTGGTAGAGAAGGTAGGACATCCGCTCGTGGTCCAGATCCATCTGGATGACCTGACAGAGATTTGCGTCCATCAGTTCCATCACGAGATACACATCTTGAAATTCGTCGAGGGATCGTTGAGGCGTGAATGCGTTCAGCAATCCGATGATCTGTAACCAGTGACGTAAACATGAGAATAAGAGCATATAAAGAGTAGGAGAGGCAAAATATACACGGATGTCAATTAAAATATATATATATATATACTTACGTTTTTATGATTAACCAATTTCATCAGTTTGAACTCTCTATACGCCCTCTTGGCATGTGTCACGTTTTGAAAGGGTCTCGAGAGTTTTTTGATCGCCACATTTTGCGCTGTGAGAGTGTCGTATGCCGCGCTGAAACAAAAATGAAAAAAAAAGTTCGTAAAGTGATTAAAAGGGTTGTGAAAAAAGAGTTTGAGAAGAAATAAAAAAAGCGTCTCCCCCACGGGGAAAAATAGGAAAACGAGGTAAACTTGGGGATGGGACTTTGAATTTTAATATGTGTAAATAATATCGAGTAAGGATCTTTTATTTTTTGGATTCTGGATATGGCGTCACGGCGGGTTCGAATTTGAGTAGCTTATTAAGTACTTATTTTTTTCATGACCCAATGTAGACGGCTAGATTACGCTGAGCCGGATTAATCTGTTCACTCACCAAACGACGCCCTGAGCGCCGACGCCTCGTGGCTCGACGTCGACGTAACGTTCCGGAATGCAGAGTTCCGTGTCACCGAATACGTGACGACGATATCCGCTCCTAATGTTGCCAGCCTCCGTAGAGTTCGTCACCACGTTATCCATACTCTCCCGTTATATATATATATATTATATATGTTTTGCCCTTTTTTTATTTCTCTCCTTTAATCGCTCTTATCTCGCGATTGTTTTTGGACTGTTTTTGGGCCGTCCCTCTTCTTGATGACAGGGCTCGTGGTGATGGTGGATTCGTGCGTTAACTAGGTGTATGCACTAGCTAGCTACCAAACCAATGATAGGACTGAGAGGATTTAGGAATGAAAAAGAAAAAATAATGCATCGCGATTTTCTTTTTTAAGATAATTGAGATATTTTTTATCGCGTAAAGATCATCCACTTTGAGATTGTATGAATTTGATAAGGATTCTAATGAAGGGTTGATTTGACAATTATAATCGTTTTTAATGAATAACTTTAATGCGATATTTAAGATGGATGGATATGTCATGTCATGCAGATTGGTCAAATGGTGGTAAAGTGTCAAAATAATCTGAAATGAAATTATGTTTATTGACATTGTCTTTTCCGTTGGCTTGGTTCAGTTAATTGAAGGTAAATAAATCTGCAGGATGAAAATCTGTGAGATTTTTTATTTACTATGGATTATAAGCGAAAAATTATATAAGAATTAGCGGTAAAGGTGGGAAAACATGCAGAATGGAAATAGAACGACACAAATTGATAATGCTGAATTATAGTAATGAAAAAAAAATAATTTGTCCAAATTTTTTTCAAATTTTACCTTCATAGGACGAGTGGATACAGCAATGGCTTTATAAAAATCTCCAAATTTTACAGCATACTTTACGTGCACTCAATTACGTCGATAAATTCAAAATTGTCTATATTTTTTTCACAATTGCCACAACTTCATCCAAAATGCTTCTTAAATAAAGTACCAACGTAACACATAAACCAAATTGAACTTACCTCCACGATCAAAAAAAATTTTTGATTATTCACAAAACAAAAAGAGCTTTACTCAGCAATATAAAATTCGACGAGCATTGACAAAATTCTTCATAGACTTACCTACGCGATTACGTAGCATCGAAAACGAATAGCCGAAATATTTCATAAGACCCAAAAAAACAATCATGAAAACTAAGAGGGGATGACGATTTTAAAATAAATCTTTTCTTTTTTCAAAAATAAAAATCATAACTCACCAGACGATTCCTTGCGCTCCGGATCCGATTGGCTTGAGGTTCTGATACCGCTTGAGGATGGTGAACTTGGTGTCCCCGACCTCGACCGTGTAAAACATGGCGGACAGCCGGGATGTCATTTCAGGCCCCAAGTAAGGCATGCGCCTCGGTGCTCTCCTCTCTTGCACCTGCACCTGCACCTCCACCCCAGAGCACTCCTGGTGCACTCTACGTGGACTTACGCTCTTAGCCACTTTGGACACGAGGATCGAAGTGTCAGCTGATTCAACTACACGCCCCAGCTGCGATCTGCCCTGATACCAGCCCTAAAGATCGGCTACTGATTTCTCCTACCCGCCAGAATTGTCTGTAACAGAATGAAAAGAGAAAAGTCAAAAGCCACAATAATTTAGATATAATTGACAATCGAACAGAAAAAATCAGAAGAATGGTATAAACTGTTCTATAAGCTGTTTCGTTATAGGAAACCTGGCATTAAATCTTCACTAGGGTCCAGGAAGCTGAAGTAGGTAGGCAGCAGCTGTAAATCATTAGAGATAACTATAGCGAGCAGGCGAATGGGGTAGGTTGGTGGATTCCTTGGTTGGGTTGGCTGCTCGAGGCAATCTGGGTCATCCAGTCTCCCTCTTTACATCATAGCAAAGAATACAAACGTAGTGGAGCGACCACCCTCCCACGGATCGATGGGGTGAATGCCCTGGATAGCAAAGGGGCGCAAGTGCCACGTGTCACTCATGCTATCAGCTAGCCTGTTATTTGACGCTTTGACTTTTTCTTTTTCATTAGTCTTATCGGACTTCGAAGCAGACGTCCAGTAATCGGCGAACCGTATACAGTTACACGTCTGATAAAAAGAATTAAATTTTTCAAAATTTAACTCTCGCATATACACAGGGGGACATCACAGGTACCAAAATTTATCTGTCGTATAGTCTCGATCGAGTATCAAAAAATTGTTTTATTTTTTTTTTCGTTTATAATTCAAAAATAAATTTTATCGTTTCTATTTTTTTTGGCTATTCCAATCGATTGAAAATTTTCGTTAATTCAAAATCCCTCGAATTTCGTCGATCCTGCAGCGACGATACGACTGAATGTCGGGATTCCTGTGGGCGGCGCTGCCACCTTGGGATTCCCCCGTTTATTTATAGAAGTCGCAGACACCGCCGCCGTCTGCGTGGGCCAACCACCTTCCGCCATTTGGTATTCGCTATCTATCATTCGCCACCTGCTTTCGATTGCGCAACTGACAAGACTCTACAGCACCGTTTCGTCTGTGCAATAGAGGTAAACGTTTATAATGTTATATGACAAATTGCGGAAAGAGGCTCAAAAACCGTTATAATTTTTTGTAAAAAAATCTATAAAAAATAATTAAAGAGAAATTTTTTATTAAAATTGTGCTATTATGAAAATTAGAGAATCAAATATTATTTCGTTTATTTATACGGACGAAACCATCAGTCTCCTCATTTTATCTTTAAACAATGTCAAGAAATTTCTTACTGACGTCACAGACGATCTAAGACCCTGGTGTTAGACGTATTTTGGATCAACATCTAATTTTCCTTTAAATTCTTACGAATGCCAAGGAGCACACACATTCCTGTCTACTAGCGACAACTTTGGATCCGCTCCAATGTATACACGACTGGCCAATGGCGATATAGCAGAAAATTCGTATGGGACTTTAAGCCCGCGACGCGGTGGCATTCCTGCGAATACATAATTCAGAGGATAAGGATTTGGAGAGACAGGTTATGTGGGAGAAATGGAGGAGGAGGGGGGGGGGGTGAAAGAGAAAGTAACAATACAAAACTTAAAGGAAAGCCAAGAGAGTTGGAGATTGTCGCCATTGCCAGTGGTACAACTTGAGGGTTATAGCCATTTCTCTTACTATCTCTTGAGAATTTTCAGGGTGAATATTCGCGCTTCACCGTTTGCCGTTAGAGGCGCGATTGTCGCTAGTGGTCGTCGCACTTGTGGATACACCTTTTTGAAATTTTTCAAGGGGTCGAGAAAACAATTTAATAACGCGGCGACTTAGCGTTAATTAAGAGTGCAAGTCTCGTTGGGTGGCGCTTTAAAATGTGGAAGGACTGAAAATGGATCGAGAGGGTAGATAAGCGTCCCTCTCGTATATTACGTCGAGGATTCTCTGAGTCCGGGATATTTTTTTTTCTATTTGTAGCACGAAATGGATATTTTAGGAGTTTTTAGCAATACTTATAATGCACTATTGTATTTTTATGTAAAAAGAGAGAATTTTCTTCTTTTAGTGATATAATTTAAAATTTACCATAAGCCGGCGGCCATTTCGAAGCGTTGGCAAAACTGCAGATCCAGAAGGTAGAAATCTGAAACAAGAGAAAGATGAAATTAGTCGATTAAAAATTATTCAGGAGCAATTTATTTTCTTAATGCTTCAACTTCGAGAGAATGTTTTAATTTATAAATAAGAAATCGTTTGTTTCACATAATATTCCGTAATCATGAAAAAATATGTATTCACTATCTTACAGATTAACGATACCAAGATTGGCACCGATAATACTGATAACCTCGAGATGTAGAATTAACAGAGAAACAAATATTTTTAAAAATTGACAGAAAATATCAGTTCACAAAGTATAGTAGAAAAAAAAAATTCCTTCTTTTTTTTGCAACTGACAACTGTACTCGACGAGAGTGAGGGGGTTGTAAAATTAAGGGTTGGTACTAAAGAGTTTAATTAAATTGCAGTACCAACCATATGACAATGCATTTTCCAAGTTTCGAGTTATCCCATATCTCAGCTCGCGTAAAGTTATCAGCAAGAATTAACTTGATGCAATAAAAAAAGTTTATTATTAATTATAAATTAATTGAAATTACTTTATGTTCCTCTGGCGCTATCTCTGTCCTAAACAGGCGGAATGTGACGAAAGCAATGAATAAGACCGAGACGAAGTGGAACGTTCATGCGGTTTTCGTAGTTAAAGTAAATTCGTGTTAATTCGGATATATACGGCTGGAAAATTAATATAACTTAGCACAAGGGACTGATTCGGTATACGCGTACATCGTTCGGCTGATTTCGCCAAGATCCCGAGAATGCACGAGCCTAGTTCTAGTAAATTGAGACAAGTTGCCCAGGAACCGGCCCGCCGAAGGAACTTCGCTGAACTAAAATACACGGTTTAGAAAATGATCCAGGCAGCCCATATAAAATATGGGTCCCTTACAGGCACTGGGAGGGACCAGAATAAGAATTTCCGCTTCCAGTGCCTAACCAGGCCCTCTTGGGTCTTATCAGGGATCGTTATCAATTTATTGCGATTTCACCTGTCAAAAATGTATAAATTATAAATTAAAAAAAATTTCATTATAGTCATATAGCACCACAGATACGCATTGGAAATTATGAATTCTCAGAATATCAATATTTCTGGAATTGGATTCTGGTCCATCCCAGCATCCCATCCGAAAATCCTCGCAGCGCCAGAAAACAGAAAAGCTTTTTGATCTGTCAATTAGCTGCGCTCGCGAGAATCAAACTTCTCTGGACGAAGTATTGCTTTTAAGGGTGTGGAGAAAAAAGTTTCCCAAGGGATGAAAGAGGGTGGACCGCCGAGAGGGTAGGTCGTCAAATTGAAAAATCAACAGTTTCGAACTTTCGCTTGGATTTTCAACTCCTAGAGTTTTCGCCACCTACGTGCATGGTATCCCACACGAATCCGGTATACCAACCCCTATTCGCATTCATCCAATGCGCATCCGACAAGTATATATTTGGACCGAAAACTTTAAGGGATGTGGTTTTCCTGACGGAAGTCAAAAATTCCTGAATAACCCTTACTCAACCCCATTTCCATTTTTGCCACAATATCATCCCCTGTCTACCCATTTTTTCCTCACCCAGCATCTTCCGTCTTCCTCCCTCTCTCTCTCTCTATTTACTCTCAGCATCCGCATCCCTTAGCTTGTGAACGAGCAAGGCACATTTCGGCCAGAGGACTTTTAATGGAAAACTGAAAAGTGAAGGAATTACGAGTTTACGAGGGCGTCGGGACGCCGAGCGTCCACGATACCCCAATACCCCCGGGTCGCTTAATCTCGCCGGTGGATGTTATCTGGATACCCTGCGAAAGGAAGGAGTGTAGAGCTCAGAGTAAAACTAGGGTTAGGTAGAAAAAAAAGGTAGGATAAAAAACCAAGCAGGGGTAGTTTCCTGCCCCCACCCCTATTCTTGCCCAACGATAAGTTTTATTCCCAGAAAAGAATCCAATGCTACTTGGCATGACTGCATATAGATATAACTATATCGTTTCCCATCGAGAAATTCGATGGCGACTAAAAAGATCTATCGTATACATTCGCAAGAGGCGCCGATGGCGCCACCTGATCCCAATTTCGCGAACGATAAATTCCCAGTAAACGTTATTCCATCCCGTAGGATAGCAGGTATAAAAACAAGGATACCAAGAGGCGAATCCCTTTAAGCCTGGCGAAACGTTCGAGGCTGATTCAATTTTGGTGCAGAAGTTGGTGATTATTTTCGAGCAGGCGAATACATGGGTTTGCCAAAAAATCCCTAGTGGTGTCTGGGGAATTATTGTTTAAAAAAAAATACACGGAGCCCAAGGCTCGTTATCTTCGTTTCTATTATTTTATTTACCTGCTAAAGCGAAACCATACACTTTTCGAAAGATATGAGATTTTCCGATCGAAAACTCGTTTATTTTTCAGTCCCTTGTTCTCACGTGCGACTAAAGTCGTTAACGAAGGGTGATTAGTTAACGTTGAATAGCCGCCTTAACGAATCGTTGATTGCAGCGTCGAGATCCTCGGGCGTAAATCATTCCCTTCCGGTACAACTATGTATACGGCGTCCCGGGCACGTTAAGAATTCCTGTGGAAATTCTCGCGGAAGAAAAACGTCCTCGTAAATTATAGACTCCTTCATTGTGCAAGATGGCGCCACTTTACCGGAAGGATGGTCACGTATACCAACGTAATCAAGAATATTCCGTTACCCTCAAGTGGCGTCTTAATACTGCGTGTCACGTTAATGCTCAGTGCGTCAGTTTACGCAGGTATTAATTCGTAAACACCAGAATAAAGTCGATTTTTTCCCATAATTTTCGTACCCAAGGATTTCAAATGCATCTGAATAAAGACGGTGGGAGGGGAGGAATTTTTTCACAAGAAAATTTGATTTCCGTCGAAATTCAGGATCCTTTGAAAATGTACAGGGGGCGTAAATAAAAGATGACTATTAGCCAATCTCCATCCCCTATTTGCTTTTACGTGTAACCAGGTAAAACTTCATACGGTCTTAATGGCGGCCGTGATGCCAAATCCTATCGGCCAGAGAACATCGGTTCCACGGTGTAGAATTTACAGGGTTGTCATGTACGAGGGTTGATATCGGACCCGTCAATCTGGTAAATCGTCACAAAAACGAGTGACACGTATTGTTTCTGATATTAAATTTCCTCTTGACGAAAGGAGAGGCGAAGCTGCGGAAACGAAGAGACGAGAAATTCCCCACACAAAATGGACAGAGAAATATTTCCCTACGGTTCTATATATGTATATGTTTGGTATGTACCAAACACATTTACGAATATAAATGCCTATATCACGCATACCACAGTGATGCCAACCTGCGCCTACCAAAACGGCAAACCCATATACGTATTCGTATTGCCAATTACTTTGAAGCAATTTCACTATGGATATTCAAATATTAGTACACGGTGTTTGCTTGACTGCTCGATGGCTAAAATACACAACGCACATTGCGTCTGCCCTTACGTCATAACTACGTTGACCAATTGGAAACGTGAAAAATAAATTTTTTTTAACACCGCTCGGGGATGAACAATAGATTTTTACGGGGAAAATTTGCCGATAATAATGGATATATGTATATAAATTGGACAAATACGTACAGGTCCCGTAGAATAGTCACTGATTACATAACGCGCGAGTAGTGGGATCTACGAACGAAGCGATTAATAATATTTTTAACGATCGCGTTACATTATTAATTTAGCTAGAAAAAAACTTCAAAATTTTTATTATATTTTTAGTTAAATCGTATTGCACCATTCTGACGTCAGCGACTCTAATTTGACTGACGTCGTTAACAAAGATGGTCTTCGAGCAGACTTATCAGCTGATGGATACGTTTTGTGTGCTTTTGTCGTTTAACAATTTCTTTGTAGCGCCAGAGAATTTTTGTTACGTGTAAAACTGGCTTTCGAAGATTCTGGCTGCCCGTTTCTATATATTCTTGATTTGGGCTAAACGTCAGGTAGTTTAATATGCATATGGCGACAAGAGGACAGTAGAGACGTAGAAGAGGGGAGAGGGGTGGTATGCTGTCGGAATTTGACGAATTTCAAAAATCCTACCAATGTCAGTGGCAGACTCTGTCTGCTGACTATTTATAAAGCTGCATGAGCAGGAGAGCGACGGACGCCGCGTGTTCTACTGCGTGACTGCCAGTCGGGAACCGGTGAATTTGTTGAGAGTTACCTAATTTCACGTGAATATATATATTTTTTCCAAAATTTTGAAAAAGACAGTCCCAATGGAGATAACGTTATCTGTGAGATATGGGAGCAGATAAGGAAGGGTCAGAGGCAATCTCGTCGCTGAATATTTGTCTGGTTGGTAAGTCCGAACGTTCAATCTCACTAGGCCTCGATCCTCGCTCCGATAATTTAGTCTTTTCTTTCCTTTTGGGAAGTAACGGAAATTCCCTAGGGATATCCATTTACGTTTATACGCGTCCCATTGCCAAAGTAACCCAATGGACTATCGGATAGGTTGGATGGATATTCAGTGGGTATTTCCTAGTGTTTTTTTTTAGGATTCCAAAGACTGTTATTAGGTAGGGGTTAGTGGGGGGTTGGTAACCCGTAAAGTGTGATCCTAAAGCTGACGGATAAATGGGTGATCGGCGACTTAGGCCTCATATAAGATTTAGGTTAAAAGACACAGACGAATCGCAAAGCGGGGAACGTATTTTATTAAATGTTTATTATCTCTTTTTTTTCACTCTTGATATTTATCCGCTTACTTTAAGGTAAGCAAAATGCATATATAAGATATAGATTTTCAAATTTTTCCTTTTTTTTTTAGTTTTTGTTATCACAAAGTATAATAACAAATATATTGATAATAGAGTTTCCACGTTAGCTCGTAAGTCATTAAATAATTGACGTCAGCATCGAGAGTTGCCAGAGAGCAAATGTAATTTTTCAACAAAAAAAGAATTCAAATTCCGAATTCTCCTAAAAAAAATAAAAAAAAAAGCAGTTCAATTTCTTTACGAATCCATTCTCAACGGGCGACGTCGCCTAAAAAAAATTGGTTATTTAAATGATAGATTGCACCTCTTCGAGACCGTACCTCGGAGTCTCCAAAGCAGCGACAAAAATACATTTTTTATTTTTACCTATCGCTCCATAGAAATACATTATTCCAACACGTATAAATTCTTCAAGTCTCCCCCAAGAGTATATCACGTCAATTGATATTTCCATTAGCCTCGCGACGCCCCTGTACCACCCTTGCTGTATTCTCCGTGAACCTAAAGGCGGACTCCCACGCCGCAGACATTATTCGCAACTATCATATTTCGACAAGCGTTCATTTCGCGTCTTGTGTTTACGTTGGCAACTTCACAAAGGACACCAAAGGCGTCTCGTACTAGTGTAGAGCGTCGCGTGCCGACGCCGACGCCGACGCCACGTTTTTTTTTCCTCTTCCACCTCTTCGCTTAGCTCCTCTTCGTTTCACGTCAGTTATGCAACCGCACGGAGACAGCGACACATCCAAGTGGATATTTGTGTCGTGGAATGCCGCTAATTGGCTCGAAATATCTACCAAGGAAAGTAAAGCGCACTTGGTCTGATCCGCAATTAACTTTTTTTTTTTATTGTCGTGCATTGCGATATGATATAATTCTCGTACAGATGTACGGGCTGATAAAATAATTTTTTTTAATATTAGATGCGTTATGGAATATTAATGATCGGTGGACGCTTAAAGGCGAGCTTACACGAACTTCCTGTCGTTCACGTAATTGACACGGTGGCGTACACGAAAAAATAATGAGACACCCGTTCCATGAAACTACACGTCATTCGGAAGAAACTTTCATTAATTTTATGTTGAACTTGGCGTTTACATATATACAGATATATATCCTTACGTTCGTGTCAACGTGCATGTTCACTTATCACGTGTCAAATTCCAATGGCGACAGTCTGGATTCGTTGGGTTAGACAGCATCCCACACGTGCGTTTACCGTAATATAACTAGACAGTGTAGCCAACAGTCATTTGCATTACGGGACACGTGACGATGCATGTTTAAAATCATTAGCCCTGGCATTGGTATTACTCGATACGACTGAACGTAACAAAGGGGACGAATAATTTTAGGTGTAGTGTCAATGTCATTGCGAAATAAAAAAAATATATAAAAAATATAATAATTCATTTTCAAAATTGGGTAATATTTGAGCAATCTCTTCGCTTTGTCTTTTTCTAGCTCGCCCCATGCTAAATACCAGAGAATCGACCGCATTCTCTAATAGCCGTTGAACGAGTGACGGATACTAGAAGAGACGAAGAAAAAAAAAGGGAAGAAAAATATTTTTCAAAAAATATTTGACACAAGGGAACGACGACGCAATAATACCGAATGATAAGCGCCTGTCGCGATTATTGGATTATTCATTGATTTTTCGCGATAAACGATAAACGCTTGGCGAGGGACGTTGGAGAAAAAAATTAAAAAATTTTTAACGTACCCCTGATAACGGACGATGATAAATTATAGCGCTAAAGGTTAGGATGCTCATGAATATCAGGCTCGGGATTAATCGATTGATGGTAATTCATGTCGGTCTGGTGTCAAACGTCCAAACGGGAGACGCGATTGACATTTATCAATCACAGTCGGATCTGCGGGCACTGACGCCTCTGGCACTGATCAACCTCCGGCACTGACCGTTTGAGAAGGTTTGATACTGACAGCTTTTACCAGCGGTGACAGTGCCGTCGCTAAACTGTGGGGCTATTTGCGCGTGCCCCATCTATTTTTATCCTGGACCAATCTGTCTTTCAAGTATTCAGTGTAAATTTCAAATAATATTTTTAATGTATACGACCTCTGTGAGAAATCTATTTTACGTGGCGCGTTACGCGTACTATGTCCAGGGAGATTAATTTTCCTGACTACGTCCCTGGCGCTGAAACACGACCGGATTTCAAAAAGGTTAGGTTAAACGGTCAATGCCTGAAACTTGGTGCATCGAAATCTGTCAGTGCCTGAGGTCTGACTGTACACGCAACTTGATCGATAATTGCGTGTAAATATATATATATATAAATAAATATAGCCGCATACTTGTATATACATTGATTAATCAACGAAAATCATTAATGAATGTCTGAGTGGGGTGAAGATTCTTTTCGTTATCTCTCCTTGTCTTTATCATTATCCAAACAAAGAGACAGACGAATCGATGACTTCGTCTTTAATCCGGTGTAAATATACCCATGCTACGCGATATCCCAGCTCCTGTTACACAGAGTGACAGACGTGGGTTTTCGATATCGAAAAATATTTACGTGGTCCAAGTAAGAGCTCAGAGAGAAAAAATATATTCTTTTACTTTATTTGCTAAATTTTTCATTTTGACTACGTTACTACGGCGTAGGTGGGGATTTTTATTTTTTTTCACGGTTTCTGTATTCTTGGTACACAATGGATGACGATGCCAAACAATTACGGGATCCTTACGAAGAATAATACTCGAACGTCGCACGTGCGCTTTTTTAGCTTGTTTTGGCACTTTGCGTCTGCCGCGAACGAGGCGACGCGAGAGGCGAATATTTTTTTAGCTGCTTCGTGTGAGGATTTGCGAAAAGCGAGGGGATGTGGCAATATATGGTATGGGGAGTGAATATATGGTATAAGGGCTGCCGATATTAACACCAGTTATAGGTATACGTATAGTACAGCAATAGTAGTTGGTTGAAGTTAGCAATCCATTTGACGACTCGACAGTGCAAAAGTTTCCAGATGGACTTGACATCCATTCTGGCTTGACGGCAGAAACACTTGAGATAATAGGAGTGTGTATTTCAAAAAAAAAAAAAAATGAAATTGGATTTGAAATTTTTTATATTATTGGTGTGAGTTTATTATTTCCCGGCTACGTCACAGTACGAAATTCTAAGGGTGGTAGAACGCCTACATTTTTTTTTTCGAAAAATCAATGGGAGGGATGACTTTACGAAAAGGCCACACTGTACCCGCAATCTCGACGGTTTAAAAAAATACCGGATCGACCCTTCGGCGAATGGCACGAGGGTAGAAAATAAGGGTTGAAGAGAATCACGTCTACGTTAAAACTGCTGAATATTCAAACCACGAAATTATCTACGCTTTTGGTAATAACGGATAATTAAATAAATGAGAGGGGTTTACAGAGTCCTTTATTCCCAGGGGTAAATACCAACCCCCGTCTATAACCGGACTCGGTTCTCTTTGACGATGATCGGCTTTCACGATTAGCTTCCGCACAACTGATTTCGGCAAAGTTCAAAGCCCGGACTCTGCGTGAATATAATTATTAAAGAAAAAATTATTTCAATGCACTCATTAAAATTTACCGCTGCAGTCTCCGTGTAATCAATCTCCGTTATCAATTCTCTTTAATCGCGCCGACGACTCTCCTCAAGCTTTTCAGTAAATAAATAAATAAACCAGAGAGGAAACAGGAAGAACGAGAACGGCAAAGCAGTCCGTTTCCATTTAATCTCTGGTCGGTATATGCAAAGTCGAAAAGTGCATACGAGTGGCAACTGTTATAACCCGGTGCAACGATGCACCAAAAAAGACACAGTATTTTATTTCAACAATTTTTTACCCAACTCACTGCCATCAAATCCCAACAATTTTCATTAAAAAACATTTTCAATTGGCTGTATGGAACGAGATAAAATTTATTAAAAGATGAAAAAATTTTCTTAACAATCGACTGCATTAAAGTGCATCCCAACAGGTCCCTGTGCACAATGCAATATCGATCCTATCGCAGTGCAGCAGTGCAACCATATACAAGCGTAAAGCAATGACCTGGTATATGAGTCTCCAGTTTTACATCACGTATCAACTGCACATGGCTTTATACACACACCTGGTATACATACGTTGTGCATAGATATATACAGGTCCATCAGCAACATATGGAACGAGAAAGTGGCTGGAAGTGTTTCAAAACTCGTAGTGCATCGGTATACTGGTGCACTAGGTGCATCGCTCTGTTCTATCAGATGCACTCTAGTGATTTTACAAGCTGAAAGGACTGTCGGGGTTTTCTTAACGGAAAACCTCTTAGCCGCATGAAATCCCTTGTCCATTCAAGATCCCAAGCGAGACGTCCCACGAGTGCCGAACTCCAGTTCCTTGCTGTTTAGCCGGAAGCCACTGTTTGAACAGGAAATGACTTTGGTCGCAAACACCGAATGGGTACATTGCAAACTACGAGTAGGTACCAGAGTACGGTACCTGTTTGTATACCCGCGACATACAGTACCTAACACGAGATCCTATATGCATATATATACACGCTGAGTGTCTTACACGATTAGAAGTAGGATCAAAGGTCAGGTTATGTTTAAATATACGATACTGATATACTACCGTTTTAATTGATACTCTTTTTGTTTTTAATTATATCGACATTAACACGAAGAACCGCGTTGTTGAATATCCTAGCTGCGGCAATGCGGCAGAGTCCATTTGGGAATGCAGACGGGGGGAGTCGCTGATAATTACGTCAATTTCCAGGAACCCACGGGGTGATTAAAATCGTCGGGAAATTCCTAATGTCTGATAAGGGACTCGCGTTGCTGCAGTTCGTTGCTGTTATCACGACAAGAACCGTTATCAAGATATGGTCAGGGACCGACTGGGAGTTATATAAATCGTAATAGGTATCAGCCACTTTTAAGGGCACGTGTTATGTGTTTCGAAGATAGGCGCGTAATTCAAAATTCTTTTTCGAACTGAAATTTCATGGAACCAACTACTCTTGTAACTGTGATGAATGACTGTAGAATTTAAAAAAATATATCGTGTAGCGTTAGCGTGACACTGAAATAATTGAAAATTCTAGCAAACGTCGTGAGTTTTCATGGATTAAGTACATTCTGTTATAAAAGTTTGGTAATTCGTGATACGGTAAACATCGGTGCGGTTCCTTATCATAAATTATAGTGTTTACGTGAGAACCTACGTAAGAGTAGAGCGAAGTGATAGCTACGTAATGTTATAGCTATATATGTATAGAGAATATACGAATAGATGAGGAAAAAAATGATTCGAATAAATTTTTGACCGAGAATGCGAAAAAAGTGTGTACCACGAGATAACGAAGATTCGCAAAAGTTTTTATAATAAAATGACGGGTTACGCAAACGCCGCAGTTTAATAATAGGATCTCTCGTGTGTGGATGCTGCGGCAGAGCCGTGAATCGTTAAGTCAGTACGATGACGGATCGTTAAGCGCACGAGACTTGAGACTAGGCGAGTTTCTATTTATTCTCAGAGAGAGGAAGTAATGTTTCAGGGATGAAGAAGAGCACTAGGAAACAGTGTAAACAAGACATTTTTTTTCAAAAATATACATATATACTACAGCCATAATAATATCTTAATATAATAATAATATCTCATAATAATATCGTTGAGAAGTGTGAGAATTTTGAAAAAAAAATTCAAATCAAAATTTGCATGGGTGATCACGATTGCCATATTGCTACTTGAGGAATGGCCGCTATACTTTAATCTGATTTACTTGATACGAGGATTTATTCGAAATTGTCTACAAAATATTTTATACCGACACTTCCTTTTTATGGATTCTTGATCCCACTTATCTTTCGCCCAGTATACAGTGTGCCTTTTTTTAAAGTCATTTTTCTCCATCTTCAAACGTTTCACTTTTCTCCTTGACTGTATCCACCTTCATCCTCTATACATCTTTCGATCTCCTTCATTATATTTTTATTTTATCGCTCCAATTTCAAGGTACACGATATCCCATTCCGCAAGGTTTCGTACTAAAGAATTCCGTAATTTCCACCAAGACCTTTAACTCTCACTTAAATCTGTCCCGAAAGCAGGAAAATCAGACGTCCGTAGCCTGCAATGATTAAGTCTTAAATCTATTAAAGAAAATTCCACGCTGCAGAATTATCAATCCGATCTCATTCATTTAATTCGCGAAAATAATTGCGAGAATTCCGATCGACCTTTTTTGCACTTACACTTTGCGCAGCATGCCAATTATTGCAAGATTGTCGTTTCTGTAATTTGCAAAAAAAAATTTTTTCATTTCGTCATGCAATGGACCACCCACCCACATATATACCGCTTCGTATGTGGAAAATTGTTATTTATGCATATCTTCTATTAGAACGATAAATCAATGCAGTGATATCGCGCAGCCCAACCAGCCAGGATATTTATGCACGGGTCGCAGGTCGACTTGATACATTGGTTCTACGGATACAGTTACGTTACGGTTACGGTTACCAACGCCAGTGAAGATATGAACAGAGTAGACACCATATATCACGGCGAAACATGCATTTATGTATTTCCACTCGTGCTACCCGTGACGTGTGTATTTCTTGGGTTATTTCCTTTTTTTTCAACCATACTACCCCGCTCCACCCTCGCCACCCTTATCACTCCTATCACCAACGTGCAGATATAGGATATGAAAAGTGCACGTACGTGATTAAAAATCGATCGTGACTATCAAAATTTGTTTTATAAATGATGTTGGGACTAAAGAAATGAACGAAAATAAAGTTGATTAGATTTTTTTTATACTGAAATTCCATGGGCATATGCATCGCTCTGGTGACGTGAGGACGCTATTAAAATGCAAATTTTTCACGTATGGGTAATATGCGAATTCACATTTGTATTGGCGCGTGGAATATTTTCCACGTGTGGTCCAGAGGCGATCACGCAGGTTCCCGTCATTGTGGGAATTTGTGATTCCACATGGTATTCGTCGGTCATGTTTTATTAGCTCGAAGTGACAACTGTGCTTGATGCTCATATGCAGCAACGCACGAGAAATGTTTCTAGCTGCTGGTTCACTTTCTTTTAGCTGCTCCATTCGTACTGAAAAACAGGTGAATACGCTCCGCTAACAATTGGACGACTCTTTTCTCTTAGCCTTTTTAGGTTAAAAGTCCTAAAAGCACTGCATTCGTCTGAGTGCACGCGTACGCGTTTCACCGTGTAATATAAAAAAAATAGTGCATGCTTCGTCGTGCCTATTCACGAGTGGACGAGCCATTATTATAATGATACGTATCAGGTAAGGCGAGATGAAGTTTTAGCGAAAAAGGAAATTCGTAAAGCACTTTGCGCCATCGGAGGGCAATAATACAGGGTGACGGATTGGTAGCGATAAAGAAATATTAGATAAACTCAAAAATAGATAGGCGATCGCAGAGATTTAGATAACGTTGGATAAAAATTGTGGGATGATTTATAATCGATTTCCTCAATTTTTTATTTCCCTTGTAAGCGGATAATACAAAATTAAGATTGAGAGCCATTCTAAAATCCCTTTTACACCGGACACCCTATAGAGACACTTGCTACGAGGAAAAAAATTTTACGTGCACTCTCATCTCTCGCGGTCCATTCAGCATCCCCAACTGAAATACTCCTGACCCACCGCTCCCAGCATCCCGACACACGTTACAGCTTACCCGGTAGCAGTAGTACCACTATCAAAAAAATTCATATTCACAGTCTCACGCTTCATCCTGCAGCTAGGTGCATAATGCAGCCAGCTTTTTCATTAAGAAGAGCGTGCGCGGAGATTTTGCAAGATTTTTCGCGAATAGGAGAAAATACCGCAGATTCGGCATTCTATATATATATATATATATATTATATATATATTTTATATATATATTATATATATTATATATATATATATATCATAGATGAATTAATGTATCACCATGCATGTTATTAAAACATATATTCAATCCCATTATAAAAGATACACAATTTTTTTGATACCACCAATATTGTCAAACCACCCCACAGAAGTTATATCGAATCTACCAGGATTGCAAAAAATATCCCAAATAACGAAGATGCAATTATAAATTATGCACGGCATATAAGGGCATTGGAAGTGCCATAAAAATAGAGAATGCGATACGATCGATCGTTTTTCAACACTGTATATGCTGTATATGTATATTTTGAATACACAGCCATCCGTACTCTTATATAGATATATTGGCATGGTCCTTCGGTAAAACCCAAGGGAGCCCTTTAGAGAGATTATTTGTAGCCGGATGGGAAGCTACGAGATGAGAGATGCTCACGGATTGAAATCGGATGAAATCTCTCAAGAAAAAAAAAAAAAAGGTGGTAGACTTGGGGGAAGTAAGGAATCGTTTGCATAAACGTGTACGCAGAAGGAATACGAGAAAAAGGAAAATTGTGTAAAACTCGTATTTCACGGAAAAAAAAAAATAAAGTAAACAAATGAAAAATAAAGTTGAAATCCAGAAACAGGAATAACTGATTAAATTATTTCTTTATACAATAATCAAAATTGCATTACGTATCGCACTTGCGTTTATCTCATTTACTAATGTAAATTGGTTTTGAATATTTCATGGAAATTCATTCCGTATACAGATTTGCAAAAAAAACCAACCCCTAACGATCTTACAGTCTGACTTACAGGATAGCCTATAGCTGGCCGGGGAATTGGTGTGTGCGTCAGTGTCTGTGATCTTCATTTTTCTTTCATGCCACCCTTGGGCGATGCAAGGGCTGCCCTAACAACCAACCCTAATCGAAACCCGATACAATGTCGGAACGTACAGGGGAGGGGGGTTAAAGCATAGACGATATTTGCAGAAAGTAGAAGTAAAATGGGGTAGCAACATTGTTGGGTACCACCTGCTTTTAATGCATCTGCAAAAACCACCCCAACTTATCGGAATTCAATACGGACGATGCAGACCCGACACTAAGCGTAGGTATAGGTACTGCATTATATATATATGTATACACACCCACACACGACTGTTTGTGAGAAAAATCTAAGTGCGAAAAATATCCTGTAAGGGAAGGTCCAGATAGCGGCATGGAATAAATATGAGAAGTACTGAGGCATTTGCATTTTTTTGAAGAGAAATGTATAAAACGGGGTGGAAAATAATAACGAAGTGGATCCGTGGTTCTCATTAAATCTGACGTGATATACCAAAAACCACCCCTTGCAAGTACTTCACGCAAAATGGTTGAGGATAATACCAAGTAAATAATCCGCGGCCTAAATTTGGATAGGGGTTGAAATTTCTAACTGTGCGACATAAGTAGGGGGTGTGCATTAACCTTAATGAGAATTGATAGCCACTCTTTATGGTAATTATGGGAATAACACTACATGGCTGTATTAGGTGTTCGAGTCGAAAAGTTAATGGGAACTTTGATAATACAGTATATGTGTGTGTATATATATTTGGGGGGGGTGGTGAGGAGTCAGTCTATATCCCAAAGGGAAACCAACCGACGGATGGAAGTTTAATTGGAATAGTATGCAAATACATGTAAATTATACGCGATATTTAATTAAGGCCCAGCTATACGTATAAGAACGTGAAACAGGATAAACTAAAATTTTACATGGTATCTAACACGAAGTTTAGCGAATAAGTTAGTTGGGATACGAGGTATAAAAATGTTATATATATACAAAAAAGTCGATTAAAGTTTAGTTATAAAATAAAGAATATTAAACAGGCTCATTTATTCTTACGTGAAATCTAATCGCACTGATTACTAATCCTTACTGCACGTGACTCACCCTCATCCATTCCGAATGCACTTTGCATATCGGAAACAACCCCATCGGAGGATATCTGGTATTTCTCTCGATAATTGCCAGACGGTGCACCGATAAAACCGTACGACCCTTAAGCCACAAAGATTCACGTCTGTTCCCCCATTTTTAATCAGATAAAAAAAGATACAAAAATCAGTATAAAAATGCAATTTACTTTATCGCCTGAAAGTATGTGGATAAATTAAGAAAAATTCGTTGAAAAGTTAATCACGCGTCAGCGCGATCGAAATTTTCTCTCGTCTCCGCTGATAAGAAAAGAAAAATATTTTACGCGCGTCGACTGTTACGTGTAACGATAACGATTTTGCAAAAATATATTCACTCGACAGTCGACAGATAATTTTTCATTAAAAATATGAGAACCCCTGACGATGTCTGTTGATATCAGTGTCTCCAGAAGCATCGCAGCGTTAGGTATAGATGGAGGGACTCCGCGACTGGGTACGATTGCCCTCGTGGGAGTCATATACCGAGATGAGGTCCTATGCCAGCGGGTACAGCATCCTCCGGCACATGTTTCACGCCTGTAGCTATGTAGGCATCTTACGCAGGAAGATGCTGGGGATAGCGCATATTGCCTAGCCTATGTGGAAAAAATCATCCCTGTGTACGATAGGGTAAGAACTTTCCATAGAGGATTATATACGTAATCTAATTATCTTTAAGGACAGGAGATATGAATACTTTGAAAAATCTAGAGATCATTTAATTTTTCTAAGAAATTATTTTGGAAACGTTCGTTCGGATAAGACTGGACCAGTATCGTCTGAATAATTATTGTCAACGACTGGGCCCTATATTAAAACTGACCTAACTCATACTGACAGGCCATCCACAGCAGTTGCCCGAAGAACCAAGAGGACCCTATAGTCTCAGCAAAAAATGGTCCAACCTAATCCTAGCTGTCTGGCATAAATTGACCTTACGAAACGAGGATTACGGAAGAGATGTGATGCTGGAATGATTTAATCGATGACATCGGGATGCGTGGAGGGGGGGGGGGGAGGGGAGGATGTGTGGACCAATTGCATTTGTTTTGACTACGGCTTACGAAGCAGCTTCAAGTTAATTCTAACAAATGGGTTTTAAGGGAGAGGACAGATCGCTGAGAGTTATGCCAGCCGTCTGTACCTGATGCTGCGGTTGTCGTCGAAATTACGCAATGACAATGATTTAGCGTGAAACTTAATGAACGACGTATAAAAAAGTTACCCTGTATATTATGTTTAAATAATAAAAATAATACGAAACATCTTGAATTTTAAGATAAATAAATGTTTGGAAGTGTCAATTGAATATATGCAATTTTTAGTCACTTGGATTTTATGTGGTCCAGATGGATGCTGCCGATCTAGAAATTGCTTATTTGGTCCATGACAAAGGGGGTAGTTCATACTTTGTGATGCTATGCACTTTCTCGGTGCATATCATTCGGACAGATATGCATTCTTAATGCAACTACTCACGTCGTGCGTATATGCAACTGCAACAAGAACTGCACTGTCCCTATGAAGATGCACACGAGGATCCATCGTATGTATCATCTACTCCTGAGCTTTGAGATCAGCTGAAGATGCAGCTGGCGACGTCTAGCGCGGCCCAACGAGTTCGGGCCGTGACGCTTCGTCTAGGCGATATTCACGCCGAGTTTGTCACGACTCGCGCCGATTCATCTGCAGATTTCAGGGCCGATTTACGTAAGAGGTATCTTGCGGATACTTTTGGAAAATGCATCAGGGAATGCAGATTTTGCTGCACTCGTGTATTGCAATTTTCTAACGACTATGTTGCACAATGAAAGACCGTTGAGTCATGGGAAAATTATTATTTACTTAATTTATATTTAAAAAATGATGTACTTCATCTTCTTCCCGCACTCGTGTCATAATTTACTATTTCCATGTAAAATAAGGAAACTGTCGCCAAGTGCATATGAGGATGCTGCGAAGTGTCTTATTATTTTGCTGACAGGAAAAGTGCTACCACCTGCATCCAACGAATCGACCGAAGGCGTCCCGACGTCGGCGTCGTGCCGCTAACCGTTAGAGCACGTAGAACTACCGGTTTAACCTACTTTAGAAACCTTTTGGTCCAGACAGACTAGATTTAGTCGCAAGGAAACGGATCTGCGCTTTTGGCTGTACCTGCAGCATCCAAGAATAACCAGATGCTTATTAAATTCGATTCACAAAAGTTACGTTTCCATCTACTTCTGAAGGATACTCGTGGAAGATTTATCTTTTCTGAATATATGGACCCGCAGCATCCCTCATGGACCAGTAATAAAAATAATCTAAAAATCGATAATTCCAGTAACGGATAAGCAAGTGTCTCCATCTGCGACTGTAATGTATAACTGCATAATTTATAACTGCAAAACTTTATGCACCGAGATATTCAAGATTTATTATCCAGCATCCCTGTATCCTAGAAGATATGGAGATTAAGTTATACAGGGTGACCGAGCTAAGAGATTCGCTACATAAATCCTCGTTGTGGGATGTGCGTTAACTGCGACAACAGTTGGTGTACAAATTGTACAAGACTAACTAGCAGTTGGTATCCCTGGTTATGTTCACAGTGTCGGAATGTGTGGTTAGCTGTGTTTAAGAGGTTATATATTTTACGTGCGACTCGCGTAAAACATATTTTACTAGCGAATCGTTGGTATCCTTGGCACGCGTTGATTTTTCCTATATATCAGCATTAAAACTACTACAGATGTCGTGGGTGAAATTGATACATGGAAATAAGACATCCTTTATAGTATCTTGTACAAAATGTACACCGAGTAGTATTTCATTTATTTTTTATTCTTTTTATTCTTATCCCGACACTATATCATAATGATACATTTTTTTTAAGGTGGTACCAAGGAACTTGTGGACAACATCAACCTGTTGAGCTTGAGCGAAAGTCAAGCTCTTCGCAAAAGTTCGATACAATCGTGTCACCCGATAGACATGAGAAAAACGTAATAATACGCACGTAAGTACGTGACGCGAAGGTTCATATCGTTAGGTTTTTCCTACTTCAAAGTGCACGCGGGTTAGATCTATGACGAAGATCGTTTCTCGGAATGCTTTATGGACCGAGTGGATGCTGCAGCTTCATTTTGCCAGATTTAGAATGAATTATCGGGGTATTAACGTTAGGCTAGGTAGATAATATGCGCCGACTCGCGGATTTACTGAATTACGTCTTTACGTCTTCCTCGTTCAATTTGCGAACCGTCGTGGATTTGTGGGTAAGTCTTAAGGTCACAATAGAGGCTCTGACTAATCACACGCAGTGCATACGTTTTCACAGAACATCGTTAATCTACTTTTTGTCAGTTAAAAATTTTTCTTATTTTACCGAATTCTACGTCTATTTCATCCTAGTTTTATTTTCACATGAAAATTGCATTTTCGCCATGCAAATCTCCGTATGACGTATTGAGATACCCAAACGAGCAAGTCGCGCACGTGCGCAAGTGAATTTAGATTTCCGCGAGGAGTCAAAAGAGACATCTGTCATCTTCTGTATAATTCTGAACGAATCGAAACGTCTGTCGTGATTCTGACGTCACTTCCGCGTATGCAAGTATTAGCGCATGCGCAGAATGGCTTCGATTTTAAAGCAGTATACTCGAAGAAACATACATAAATAAGTACGAAGGGGTGGCATAAGAAATTTTAAAAATTCCAATGCATTAAACATAAAAAAACTCCGATACAGAGACTAAAGAGTCAAATAAAAAAATTCACTCACTTCAATGTCTCTGCCTGCGTTTGCGTAAACAGGTACAGGAATAAATAAAAAAATGTCTAAATAAACATCAATATCAAAATTGAATTTATGTGAAAAATGTCAAATCCTCGCTGCTCAAAATACTTTAAATGAGAATCTCTACGAAAATGCTGACTGGCATGAAAATGCTCTTTGGTCTCGCCGGTGGCTCCCTCGAGCGTCAGAGATTTGTATTAACTAATCTACATGAAGGGCTTTCCGTTATTTGCTGTCAGGACGTCAGCCTGCTTGTCTGTCTATTCGTGTGGCAGCACTGCTTTCATATTAGAAACTTACCTTGCTACCCTATTCACGTGTAGCGATATCCCCTTAGCCATTTCGCCGCCGTGTAACAACGGCATAACAAAACGTTCCTAAACATCCCTTAGGTATAATCCAGACCCAGACCTGCTTGTTGTCCCACGCTCTTAGGGTTATGTTTGCCTTCGTCAAGACCCGAGCAAACTGAAATCAAGATTCTGCCAATTTCATTTCGTAGAATCCCATTATCGTTTGCAGGCATTGACATAGGGTAGAAAAAATAAATGATAAGGAAACACGATAAGTATTTACAATTATTATCAAAAATCACAAGGACTCGAAAACTGCTACTATACACAATATATATATATATTCCACTATATACCCTGTGATTCATTTATCTACCAAAAGATTAGTAGTTTCCTATTGTTTAGTTTTCGTGTTATCTTGACTCACGACAACCCCGTCTTACTATTACTCATTATTACTATTGCTTCGCAAGAAAAGTATCCAGGTAACCATAGACAACTGAAGAGGTGGGTGGGGGGGGGGGGGGGGTAATGTAAAAGGAGTCACGTTTAAATAGTTATTTCTAAGGGTCTATATATATACATATATATTATGTCTCCCTTTAAGCACAGGGGGTAGCTAACCCCTTCTGCAAATTCAGCTTTTCAGTTGGCAACGGGGCTCGTTTGCGAGCAGCACATTACTCAGAACGTTGAGTTAATTCGTACGGTAGGAAAGTTCAAAAGCTTCGGCAGAACTTCACCATAAGCCCTTCCGCATAGCCGAGCCAAGTAGGGGGTAGTAGTAGTCACCCCCGTGGATATAGCCACGACCTCGTCCGTTACTTATGATAATGGGAAGTAAAAGGGGCGCAGAATGAGAAAATTAAGTGATACGAAAAAGGGGTGTAATTGTAGAATATATATATATATTTTAAGTATATATGTATTTTGAAATAATATGATTTTTGATGTTAAAGAAAATATATTACAAAAAAATATATATACTATAACGACTAAAACAGAGATCCCTTCTGGCAGATATAACGACGTGCTTGTCATTGTGGTTTTTCTTTTGAGGAGTCAATTTTCCACGAATTAGGTAAAAATAAAGTAACGACAAGAAATGGGCGGAGGAAGAATTGCAAATGGTGGTTGTATGCCAGGGAGACGCAAATAATATTTATCGAACCGTATGTATATGGGAGATACGTGGGAGCATATATGAGAAGCGTAACGCTCTAGTAAAAAAAACCACCCTTAGGCTATGAAAAACCAACCCCCTATCTATGTTTGTATTAGAATAGACAATATCTCTTTCTTTCAAATTTTATATATATATATATCGCATACAAATCTTGGATTTTTCTTCCAGACGACGATTCGGCCTTCGAAGAAATTCGAATTTGACGAAAAGTTCAATCGGCTGAATTTTGTGTTACGTGATGAAACGATTGTAATAAGCGAGACGTAAGAGATTGGAGGATCCCCTTCTCGATTCTGCTATCTTCTGTTCAATATATCTTCGCGTCTGTCGCGTGTTCCAGAATGCATAAAAAATTTCCTACAGTCGTGCAGACGATACACCGAGAACGGACGAACTTTAACGAGCTTAGCCGAATCTTAAAGTTCGCTGTATCCATCTCGTAAAATATAGTGGATCGTATACGATATAACAATTCGAATGCTGGATTTGAATTTTAATAATTTGTATGCAATGGTACTTGTACATGCATATATAATATATGCATACATTTTCTGTACATAATTCATTATATAATCCGGCGCCGTTATAATCCGCTTAGGAAAATACGCTTCGAGTCTCCGGGCTCCGTTATAACAATAATAATTTTCAGCACGCTGAAAATCCCCCTTGAAATTTGCACGAATTAACGACGCGAAGTAGCATTTAATTATAACCTTTTGTATTATGTTGATTGCCGGATGAGGGATTGATAGTTTTTTTTCTTTTTTTTTTTCAAGAAAAAGGGCAGAAGAAATATTTTAAAAATTTTCAAACTACCAAAAATGTATCCATCGCACCTGGCCTACCGATACCCACTTTTATTTGGCGAACCGAGGACGTTTTCAATAGGGCGACAATTATTATTAAGGCGAGCGACGAAGATTCAAACGAAAAAGTTGTTTATCGCGTCTACGCGCAATGGTCGCCGAGTGCGTACTGCTAAAAAGTTTGCGGTTTTACCCAGGAACCGAAGAGACGGACTTGGTATGCGTGTTAAGTGCACCTACGTGCGCGTACTCAACGACGCGAATAAAACTAAACCCACATGTGCGTCCTGCGGTCGAATAAAATGGCTTCTTGGAAATCGGCTGACAGGTCCTAAATAATAATCACAATAAAAAGCGGCGATCTTCGAAAACAACGAGTAAAGGCAAATACGTGCGTCCGTGAGATAATATTACACGATCACTATTTTTTTTTTTTCGAAAATGTACAATTTTCCACATACCAAATTTTTCAATCGTCATAATCGACGTCCTTCAAAATTTCTAATGCCAACATGGCGTTGAAATTTCGAAAAATATTTTAACCCCCCAGTCTCGGAAGCGATCGGACAATCGTCACCCAGGAACGTTCTGCCATATATTTTCGAGTAAAAAAAAACACAACCAAGAATTTCCAAAAGCGTTGAGTAGACAAAAAATAGACTTATATCACTGGGAACGAGGTGCAGCCAGACCAAAGTAAACTCTCGCGTCTAACCCAAGTCGAAGCCATGAAGTTTACGGGATACTTGAAGAAACTAATGGATTAGATTTCCGGTAAGTGCTTTAAAGGCTCTCGACGTATCGTTCGTATTTAGCTTGTACAGGTTGGTATACATACTTACACTTTCCCCGTATGTCGGATACATTATCAGAAGTTGTCAGCACTGTACATTTTATGCGTTAGAGCGTTTAAAATTTACGTTGCGTTGCTGATATATCCGGTACACATATTATATGCAAATACATTTATATATATATATGCATACAAATACTAAGCAAAAATACAGATATGCATCATGAGTGAATGAAATAATTTCATTTCGAAATTTTCGAATTTTTTCAAAATTCGAAATTCCATTTTGTAATTAGTCCAATTCGCAAATTCAACTTTTCCTCGGGTCACATATGAACTCTGTTAAATTCATTAGTCATGCAAGCAATGCTCGTCTGGTATGCATACGGTTAACACATGAAACACAGTGCCAACGTAACGAGCACAAAATTCCAATTCTGTATCTAATTCTAAGCGAGCTGTAAACCGTCCACCCGTGACGCGCGCGGTTAAGGTACTTTACAGTTTACACGATCCGCCACGAGGCAAACCCTTTTACATTTAAGTAAAGAACGGAACCGTCACAGAAAATTAAATAATCCTTGCAGCACTGCATACTCGCGTTAAACGTCCGACTGTTGATCGAGGCTTGGAATTCCTTGTTTCTCAAAAAAAAGAAAATCGAAAATTCGAGAAAAACCTTACTACAAGCACGTACGTAATATGTGAAAATAAAGCGTCCTCTCTATATAACATATAAGCATTGCCTGTATACATACAGACAGTACGGAATGTGTTCATAAATGGACATTTCTCCTCCGGTATGGACCCTTCGCGGTGAATCCTCGAACTCACTCCCTACACACCAACGTTAATGAGAAGCGGGTTGGTGTGCGTGCGACTTGCGTTGCGCCTAGTAGCCTCAAGGGTGCGACAAACTCAGACTGGTATATTATATATAAACCCCTAAGGCCAGGAGGGGGTCGTGTGCCTTGGTTGGCAGCAAGTAGGCCAATCGTATGGAAAGAAAAGAAAGTCTAAGACTTTTTGATCCCTTAGAAAAAAAATTTAAGACCACAGAGAGTCGTTAGTCACCCCCCCCCCTCCTCCCCCGATGACGTACGACCCTGCAGTCAGATATACATATACGGCATACGAGAAAGAAGCAAGATGATCAACCCCTTGATTAAAAAGAGGTTGATTATTATTATTGCTGTTGATCCATGACATTTTTTATAATAATAACAATTTTAAATCCCGACCCTCACCTGTCGGTACCGTTAACCCGTATTTTAGTTTACAGTTGTAATTGCAAGTTTGGCCAAGCTAATCACGCGAGGGGAGCACGTTAGGCATCCATTAAGGGTAGAACTTCCGGTTAATTTCCATTTTGTGACTTTGTGACTTTTCATAAATCACAGCATCTCATCAAACCCCTTGTGAGCAGGCATACGAATCAGAATGCAAATAGGCAGCTCTTTCGCCCGCCCCCCACCCACCCCCCACGCCACCTCCCAACGTCGCTCATAACTCAGAGTCTCCTTGTGCTTCCGAAGACCGCCGCCATCTTGAATCGCAAAACCACCCTTGCAACTATACCGACTCGTACCACCCCCCCACCCCCCCTCGAGACTGACTAGTAGCAATATTTCTCAACTCTTAACCGAGTGACGACCTATCCTTACCCTATAGATACATCTGGACAGGGTAGGTGTATATATGTATATACATAGAGTATATAAGTAAAGCCAGGTATGTATTTACTCGAGAAGAAAACAGTCCGGGCCGTGAGACAAAACTTTTTCCCTCTTGATATTACCTTTCTGAATCCCTGTGTTAAATTCCAAGTGAGGAGGGTCGGCAATGCGTTCAACGACCGGAAGAATTCGTTTCCTCTTGCTGCAGAGCGCTTAGTTACCGACCGAGCTTTCGTCTTCCTCTTGGTTCAACCGGCTTAAATCTGTTATCCGCGTGTCCTAGGGAGACGGGGCTGAAGTGGGGCTCTTCAAATGGACAAAAATAATATATTTTTCTCTTCAATTTTTTCTTCTAGCGATTTAGTAAGACGTTTTTCAAAATTTGCTTGTCACTGGACATTTCTTAGAAATGGACAATTTTAATCGTTAACTCTATTTTTGGGTATCGGATTGGGATATATAAATTTCGTGTGGTAATGAAATAGGAGGATTGTGGTAATAAATATATATATATATATGTTTGTATCAAGGGTAGGGAAAAGAAAGAGCCGGCTGAGCCAGTTTGACTGGCGGTGAATTTGACTGATCGTAAAGATGGCTTATATATTTTTACGAGGGTGTAAAATAGATTAAATGGCACGCGACTGCTCATGTCCGTGTTAAGGTATTTTTTATTCATTATTTGCATTCCACCCTGTCCTTTATACTGCCCTAAAACGCATTACGTGGAATCCTCGTGCACCTACTGCTGGACAAAAAGTTGGCCGATTCGCTGGTAGATAATAAATGAAGAAAAATCGAGCATCCATCCGCAGTGCGGATTTCGTTGAGAGAAAATAAATAAATAAAATCGAGTTGAGGGTAGGAGAAGGAAAAAAAAAGAGAGAGAGAAAGGGGGGGGGGGAGAGAGAGAGAGAGAGAGAGAGAGAGAGAGAGAGAGAGAGAGAGAGATAGATAAACAATGAAAAAAAGAACCGCAACAAAGTAGGTACGGAAATAGAGAGTAGACGTATACACCTATACCGTACAGGACAGACGAAAAAGTATCTCATATCGATTTCCCTCTACCCTTTCTTCTTCTTCCTCCCACTGAACCACCCTTAGTCAGATATACCAGTTCACCCCCCCAAACTACCGCATTCCCCCACACCGACGATTCAACTGAACGTTAGTTCAGGTTTTTTTTTTTTTTTTCGAGACAAGGGTTGATTTACATAGCTATAGGTACGTAAGGGTAGGTATGGGTGGCGAATAAGGAAAATCAAGAAATAAAAAAACGAGGGGTCGTTCGCGAACGAATTGATAAAATTATTTTACCGTCAGTCGGTCGAGACGGTGGAAAATTAAAAATGACGTAAATAAAATTGAAGGACCGGGAAGTAAAACGAAATAATTTTTTATGAATTTCTTCTAAAGAAAAAAAAAAGTGTTTCACGTCAAGATACGTGAGTGTCTACTTACCGACGTCATTGCGGCGGTTGGCTTTTAAGGGTGGCAATTAAAAATTGACCCGTTTACCCTAATGGTCCAATTTTACGGCAAGGCGACTCTCGGCCGGGTGAACTCTCTCATTTTTCATAAAACTTTCGACTTCACGTATTAGCCAATTTACGGGGTCGCGATCTTACCTGGTTTGTTCTAACTTAGCGTTGCCTTTTTTTTCTTCTTCTTTTACCATTACTTCACGCCAAAACCCTCTGGCGCTCCGGGCACTATTTAACCCGCTCACGTTTTCCATACGTTAATTATCTGATCCATAAATCATCCCCTATTCCTCTAATTAATAATTTAATTACTCGGATCCTGCATAATTATAATTTCCGTAGCGATTCCGAATACATTAGAGATTAGAATTCCCGGAATTGACTTTTCTTTGTGAATGTGCATTAATCACCCCCTCCCCCACCCCACCCCCCCCCACCCCTCTCGAGTGCATCAAACATCTTATTTTTACCCAGTCGAAATGGCCGTTTCCACGCACGAGTTCAAAAACTGGTAGAATGCCAACGTATTACATTACACATGCCTGACACGCGACGTGCGTGACGTTGAATTTGAAAGGACGCGTAATTATCAAATTTTCGCAATTTAATTGCATCAAAGTTATATAAAGATCGAGGGGCTGGGTTGAATGAAAAAAATAAAAATTCATTTGCATCCGACCGCACGAGAAATCGATTATTAATTAAAAAATTATTGGAAGCTAGTCGGACGGCTTTATTTTTTATTCATTGACGTACTATCGACTAAGCTTGATAAGACATTTTTTATTATCGCCGAGACAAGACTAACTGAGAATTAGCAAAATTTTTGTTATATCCCATAAAACGGTCTTACGGTGATTTTGGAGTTCTCCACAGAATATTCTAATAATATCGATCCTTAAGGTTCATCGATATAAATTCGATGAGACATATACAGATATACGCGTACTGTATCAGGTGCACGATCGAAAGTAATAAAAAAAAACTACGAATAAAAACGACGTCGAGCGTCGCTCTCCGCTCCAATGGACGTCAATGGACTTTGTTACTTTCATCGCAGTAACCTCACTTCGAATGCGCTCGCAACAACAATAGCATTGTTATCTGTAAACGATATCAGAGTTCTCACCCAAATAAATTTTTAACATAAATATTGGTAGTCCGGAAGAAAAAACCGTTGTGACAAAGAAAAGGGAAAAAAAATAATTAATAATTTTTCACATGTCAATCAGCACCCTGCCACGTATTAGTTATGTATATACAAAAATCTAAAAATATCACAGAAATAGTCACAACGAATGAACCCTTGTTTTCTTTTTTTTTTAAAGCTAATGCTATCCGATTAGCCCTAAAACGTAATTCTCATTTTAAAAAATCTCTCTACCGACTGTACACCGCCTCTGGGCCCTTTCATCTTAATTCCAGGTATAAGACATCTCGCACAAGAGATACACAGCAACGATTAGCCCACAAGGGGGGTTGCGAAGGAATACAAAGTCCCGGGCATCCGTCAAGCTAAAACTTTTACCGTTTCCAACCCCACAGCGCTTATCTGTCAAAGACCCGCCCCTTCTGCGGTATACATGTCTATATATAGAAACCAGTAACACGGCGTCATCGCCTGATCTCACGAAATCAAGAACTCTCGCGACAATCTGTATATTTTTCAAAACCGTATAGTAATTTCGTTAAAGATATAAGAGTGAAATTTCTCTCGAGCGCGAACAGTCAGATCCGTTGGTGATTTTTCGATGACTCTTTATTTTGAAAAAAAAATACGTTCAAAGAATCTTTTTTCCGAGTCAGCAGTCCTTTCCAAAGTTATCGATCGGATCCCGCGCGGTCTGCAGCATTTATGGCCGCCATAAGTTTGAGGAACAAGAACGATGGGTCAAATCCCCCATATAACATTTATGCTATGGTCATCTGTGTTAAATCTCCCCGGTCTTCCCCCCTTGCTCCTCCGTTCCCTCGTGCTCTTTCTTACTATCGTAAGGAATTCATTGAGATCCTTTGATAAAATATGCGCCCTTACAGCTGTAACACCGCTATAGATATACTTTAAGATATAGAGAGGCTCTTGGACACGATCAATGGCCGATCGAATTTCCATGACTGGGACTGGACTGGGCATATGCTGTAGTAAAAGAGTGGGCATTGCTAGGGAATAAAACAAGGAATATTCTGCCGTGAGAGAACTAAAAAAAGTGGACGTCAGTAAATTCACGAAGGGGGTCTCCGGTAACCCTGTACGTTCATCCCTTAGACGAAAAGAAGGCTGAAAATCGGTGGTGATCAAAGAGCTATGAATTATCGGTAATAAAAAAAAGGTATGCCTCGAAACACGTTTCAGGGTAAAATTTTATAATATTATGCCTGATTGTCGTACGGGAAATGAGATGTGCTTTATTAATTCATGAAAATTGTGTGAATCGTCGCGCGAGCCACTCGCTGAGATCCAAATGCGTAACTGAATCTGAAATTACCACTAGCACGGATAATTTAATAAGCAGCACGGCAGAATGATTTCGCGAATTGCACCAGCGATACGGAACTTATTGTACGTGGGAATGATTAACGTGCGTTTACGGTACTCGTAATTGGCAATTTATGCGGGTTATACCTGAGGGTGCTTGTTTTCGTTGCGCGTCCCTGACGTATCGTGCTGGCTGCCTCGCAGAGATCAGGAATGCAAAAGATGTTAAAAGTGGTCCAGCGAGAGGGGAAGTGCTGATTTTGGATTATGGCGAAAAAAAAAATTTGCAATTTCCCTGTTTCATTGATTTTTTTTCCCAACCTTACGTGAACTAACTCAAGCTTCCCGGCGTTCCTCGTGCTGGACTCGGGGGATCATCTAGATAAGTACGAGAGGAACCGGGCCAGAGCTATCGAGAACGGATGCCAGGAATGCGAAATGAACCAGTCCCCCCCGTTCCTGCGAACGTGTGCACGCATTTGCGAACGTGTGCACGCATTTCCGTACGTGCCGGAAATTCCAGGTATTCCTGGATCATCCTGGAGCAGGAGTATCGGGAGCTGGCATCTAGGTCCAGGAGGTAAACGGATACCCGAGGGGATCCAAATCGGTATCAAGGACAGAGGCGATATTTTTTTTTGATGAAAATGGAAATTGGAAGATCGACTGAAGATTTTTGGTAAAAAGGTGACTTTTGCGTTTTCAAATACTTTTTCGAATCGACGTAATATTTGCTCGAAGCATCGGCTCGTGAGTATCGATTTCGGTCGGCAAACTTCGTGACGTCAGAATGCGAAAATCAAGGCTGTTTTTTTCGACTGTGGGTTAAGTACAGTCAACGCAAGTAAAATACTTGGGTCTACGTCGTCTAATGAACCAATAGTAGAAGCGTGATCGGAATTTGAAATTTTTAGGTGGTGGCACCCACTGCGCAACTACTACCCTTGTAGTAAATTTACTTTAGTAAATTCAAGGTGGTTCTTAGATCTCTGTCTGGGATCCCCAGGGAGCCCTTTGATTGTCAAAATAAAATACATATACCAGCCACCATTATTATTATCGCTGACAGCAACGATGGGAAACCTAAAAAAAACTATAATAAACTTTCCATCTCCTCGTCGATACAGTTTTAGGGATGAAAAAAAAAACGAACTTTTAAGAAGTGCAATAAAAAAAAGAAACTTTTTCTACAAACTGTACGAGCCACAAGAATTACACAGAGCTTTCTTCCCCTCGTTTCTTCAAGTACGTCCAATCCTCGAAATTATTTAATAAGTTTCCCCGACAGGTACGGCAGACTTGGAGATATAGCGTAAAACTTTCATTTCTCTATTTAGTTCTTTCTTTCCAACAAGTTACTCCATTTCTTTATCTTTCGCCCTTATTAATTCACGAATGCGATAACCTACGGAATTCCAAATAATTCAAAAAAAAATCCCCTACGATAAAACCCTTTCTCACATAGAAACTCGCCTGCTGGGCTTATAACCTCGCGTTTCCGCACGACTGAGGGTGAGAAGCAAATTATCGGCAGGAGGTGAGAGCGGGGAGGGGAGGCTGAGAAAAAATTTCATCAGTAGTCCAATTTATCGACGAGATCAAAAGTTAACGGATTCTGCTTACCAATCGGTAATCATCTAGCAGCGAAGTAGAGCGGAAAATAAGTTCGATCAAAAATTTCATCCCTTAGCCGACAACCCTTATAAAAATTGAATTAAAGGACAGTTCGAGCTTCGAATAAGGAAATAGGGATCTACAGGTTACCGAGACTTGGACGGCGGTTTAACGTGTTTACTTCGAGACCTGCTGTCTACTTCTGTCTCTTTCCCACCCGCCATCCACCCCTTCAGTTAGCTTTATTAGATTCAGCACGAATTAGATTCCTCGGCTGCAGTTAACGTTAAGCACGAGAAACTTCGAACAAGGAGACGCTCGGAATTCGCCAAGTTTCCCATCCCGTGTCAGCCGTAATAGCGATCCATTAAAGTGGATTTCGTGGACTTTAGGATGAATCGATCGTCAGTAAATATCGATTGTTAAAAATTCGCAAAATATATAAATTAAAAAAAATATCCATATCAACTGCATCGATGTATCCCGCTGATTACTCTGGTCGATAATCAATGACTCCCTGTGTCATTCGCGATGCCTCCACTGAACGGAGCCACTGCTGCGTTTTACGCGGGAATTTTGAATTGTCGGTCGAGCGCGTCAATACTTTGGAATCTAGGCGTCGCACTTGATTACGCAATATTCCTATTGGACAAATATAATGCCCTGCCAAATCACTTCGCACCCCCCCCCCCTCGCCCCGTACATCCTATTGCCAATCGATTCCCTTAAAATTACCTATCGACATATCGATAAGATCGAACTGACGAGCATCGACGAACGGTGCTTACATTTGCGTAGCTACGGCTTTGTTATTTATCGATTGGAAAATTCGAGTTTCTTTCGTTCGATCAGATATACGCGTATGCATATGAGCGTAGCATGCTGATTAATATATATGTATATTGTCTCAACTTTTTGCTGCAATTACGAACTTCAGCTTAATTAAAGCAAAGTAAATAGCACGGAATGTCTCGGACGGCCGAGTTACATGAATTAAATTTTTTTTTAAACTTTTTTCTACTTTTATCGAGTAATTACATTGGGGTATTACTGGATACCGGGTACATTTTTTATAAGCCACATAATCCCGGGTTCAGTTACTCCTTATAACGGGATAATTACCCGCGATTCCAATTTCCAATCAGACAATTAGGAATACCCACGAGTAAAAGTCACGTTCGATTATTGGTTATCGGCTCGTTAATTCCCGTAACTTGTGCATTGCGGGAATCGAATAAAAAGAGAAACTTTTTTTTTTACCAATTCATGCACGTGGATATTAATGTTTATTAATGCAAAGACAAAAAATCATTGAATGATGTAGAGCCCACTTTTGTTTTTATCAAATACATCATGTCCTCTTTCGATATGTAATAGAATCAAGTGGAAAGTTAATCAATAAAAAATTTCGTAATTCCGCTTTCGTGACGTCATCAAACGTAAAAACCAAGTTTTATCAGTACTACTGTTCTTATCAATGTATCTTTAGTGTAATTCGGAAAAATAAAAGGCTATATGGAATATAAGAGGCTCAATGTCGAGTACGCTGCCCGTTTGACAGCCGAAGTGTCAATTTGGCCGTTATAAATAAATTAATGACGTCACTGATGCGTGACGTCACTTATCGCACGCGCACGCAGCCTGACGCAAATTTCAAATATACATATGAAAATTGGCACTTTGCTAATGACACTTTTCCCAGAGGACTGTGAACGCGTCAAAAGGAGTTAATCAAAATGTATGTATCGATAGTAATTATTAATAAATATATTAACCATAGAAATTCGTCAAAGTAAACTGCATCAGAATCGTCGGAATTAATGACGCATTTCTACGCCCAGTCGCACATTATATCCAAAAGCTGCACAGGAAATGAATGTGAATCGAGATTTAAAAAAGTTGCAAAATTTGAAATAAAAAATCCTACGGAGTGAACAGAATTTAAAAATACGTCACATAAGTGCACGCTGTTCGCTGTACAGTTGTGCCAATAAAATAATATTGAAGTTTCAGCCTAAAAACTCACCGAGAGACGCAAGGGTGGATCTTCGGAGCTTCCTGAAACAAAGGAATCGTCGTTATCGGTGATCGTGAACGTTAAAAAGAAAAGGAGTAGCGTGTATCGAGATATTCCGAAATTTGCAAAATTTCAAAAAGGAATAACGTGACATTAATGTTTATATATGACGCTTAGTGCAGGAATTACTATGTCGTGACGTTTATTACACAAAGGTAATAAATTTCAACGATGATTAAGCCGGGTTCACTTCCGTGAGCAATTACGAGACAGGCACAGAGACAGAGCAGTCACTTCTGCATTAATTTTTCAGAGCGAAAATAGCACGAGCAATGGAAGCATCGCTGAGTGAATTATTGCTGGTAATAATAATAATAATAATAGCAATAAAGAAGACAAAAAATAATTAATCAAACATACCGTAATAGCGTGCTACGTTAAATTGCTGATCCAGCAATAGCATACCGAGACGGATGTAAAAGGCAACTAACGTTACGTATCTTGTTTCTAAGGTTAGGTTAGGTCAGATAAACGCAGCAAGAGTCATTAGCTTCGCACGTGGCTGAAACTTATTCCTATTGCCAGACAAAAGTAAAGTCAGCGATAAAATTGACTGTCCCGGCCGGCATAAGAGATACGAGAGCTTTGTCAGCCATGAAATAAGAGCGAGGAGATAGAAAGGTGCTGCCGCCTGTCGGAATTTTTCGGCGAGAGTCACGCTCTTCGTTTTAAAAGGGCCATAACTCACGTAGACGCAGCCACATGGCTTCGCCATAACAATGTAGGTATTACGGCCGTGTTAGTTTTACGTGCACTTGTAGATGGCGCCAGGTTCCCCGTAACAACTGGATGAATCAAATTGAACGTATTTTGGGAACCCAAGTCGAAATTGCAAGATCAAAACTGAATTATCCAATTCCTTGGTCCACTGAGAGGGACGTCGAAGCCAACAAGGATCCGAAAGAACAAGACGAAGAATTATCCGATGGATAATTAAATTTTATTTGGGAATATTTTTTTATGTTCTAACGGTTCTCTCCGTACATGAAAATACTCGTTAAGTTTAATACGAATGCGTTATGTGTCTTTTTACGATTAACCCACGAACGATACTCGCGAACGAGGGGCTCATTTATTTTCCCATAGATTCCAAGGGACGAAAGCGAAGTGACGGTGGTAAAAGTCAATAGGCAAAATAATGGGGGCCTCTTTATACATGCCATCTCCTTATACACGGTGTCTCGTAAACTCGGCTAGAAGGAACAATACAAAATGGCGACTGTCCTTAGTATCTGCCAAGAAGATGGGAGCTGGGGGAGAGTGTGACAGGATGCAAAGAACGTGAAATCTTGTTACATCACAGGGGTGACATGCAAGATGCTCGTTATTAAGGTGAATTACCAGTTTACGAGGCGGCCATTAGAAGAGTAATGGGGTCTCGGAGGTATCGTATGTACGTTCGTCACATGAGGGTTGACGAGTTCTTACGGTAGACGGAAGAGAGAAAAAATTAGTAATTTTTACGGTAGGGGTGGGGTGGGGGGTTGGCGTAGGAGGGTGATGAAGAATAATTTAGAAGAATAATTTTTCTAATTTTTTTTTCACTTTAAGCACAAAATTCTCTGCTTGACGAACCCACTGAATTTTCGCGGCACGATAAATGCACAAATGTGGTCTCACCCCCCAAACTACCCCTCGAAAAAAAAAACCCACGTAGTCAGTACATTCACCATTACGCTACTCAATGACGCAAGTCGGAAAGTCAGAACCCTCCATATTTTATCATCCCCTATTCACCCACTGAATTACTTCTCCGTGTTACGGGAGTCAGGGAGGCTCGCGGTTTCTAAATAAAAATTGAGCCTGAAAGGGCCCTCCTTACGTCGGAGCAGGCACGTGTGTTTACATGCATGGGAGGAAACGGCGGCCTCGCGAAACTCTGCTCGTTGACTTCCGTGCGCCAAGGGATGAAAAGAAGGTAAGGGAGGGGGTGGAAAATTCTTACGCTCTCAGGACTTACATTTTTATCTTCCGTCTTTCAGTACATACGCTGTGCGCCGATTTTTTTTTAACGTGAAAAACGCCCATGGAAAATTAAGGAATTTCGAGGGTTGGACTTTAAAATGAATAAGGGATGAAAAAGGATCACGTGTCGTCGCGCTAAGTAGAAATTCATTTTGATCCAAGTTAGTCCACAGGACTGACCACCGAGGCTTCGGATCCACGGGATTGGTTTGTCATGGTTACCATGAATGGCCAGGGGATGCGCAAGGGTGGGTTTAGTTCTATATAGAGGGTGGCGGCTTCAGGTATGTGCGTATACACACCCATATATAGGTATGACGTAGGGTGGCCTCAGAACGTATTTCAGGGATTATCCCAGTGCGGCCCTTATCGTGGGAGCCAATTCGAAGGGATGAAAATCTGTGAAAATTTCGCCGGGGACGTCGACGTCGGCGACTCGACGCGAAAAGGAGGGCGGGCGAACCGGCGCCACGGGTATTTATACTGTGGCGACCTTTGACGGCGGAGGCGCCGCGACGCTTCCCTCAATGAAAGCCGACAGAAGTTTCACAGCCCCGAGGACAAGCCAGTCGCCGACTGGCTCGAGACGGACAGAGGGAGGTTTTCGTACCGGCGCCGTCAGTCACCGCCACCCCAAATGCCATTCCCGATACTCGGTTCAGGATAACTCCGACGTAAATAGCTAATCCCACGGCGTAACCACCGCGCTCTGCCGATCGTGGACTGGGGCTTATGGATAGTTTCCATGAAAAAAAGATAACCGCCCTGCCGTGGGACAGTAAAGGGGCAGACGCGGACCATTTCGTCCCTTGGGAGCAGAGCGTCGGCTCCTCTTGCTTTGGACATCCCTTAATTTTTTATTTCATCGGCATACAAAAAAAAACCAAAATCATAAGTATTCGAAGAAAAATGAATTTCGGTAAAAACTTTGACGTTTGACTTAAAAAGTGATGAAAAAAAAATTGTACTTCGCACGCGTATACTTTTTTTTTCGGAAATTTTTTTTCCTTCACTTATTCTCGGTCGCCACGTGTGGGCGATGCACGCGCTCCCCATGTGACAAAGATAAGTATTGCCACTCGTGCTGTTAAAGTGTCAGATGCTCAAGAGTCTTGGCGAATCGCATATTTTCACCGAACGGGAAAGGAGAAAAGAGAAATAAGAAAAGCGAAAAGTACGCCGAAGCGTAATAGTTTGCCAAGTCGAGGAGCCACCGTCTTACCCCATCATAGGCGGAGGCAAAAAGGCAGATGGCCTTTACCGACGTCGGCACCTTCTCGTCAAGACGACGTCGGCGTCTTCCACGGTATAGAACCCGAACTTCAATTCCACAGTAGGAAATTGCAGTGGCATGGAACTTTTGCAATTTCAAACTCTCCTTACTTGTAACGTTCCTATTTTGCAAGTTACGTAAGCACACATACACATATAACTATACCTACGTTTGTTTCTACCTTACCGACCTGACAATATTCCGTGAAATCAATTACGTCATCCATAAAACCTTAATCTTTTAGCAATGAAAATAAATCCTCTCGAATCTTCCTTCGCCTCTGTGGCAATTGAAAATTTTCAAGCTAACCGAATTGGCGCACTCCAAACCGGAAGTAAGGCGAACAGCCGAGTACGCCTTTGAGGTAAAATTCTTTAGACCCGAAGGACATTGCCCATTTCACGTAAGCCCGAAGCAACATCAGGAAAGTAGGTGTTGATAAGACCAACGATAAGTTTTCGCAAAAAATTTTGCAAACACTCGCCCTTACAATTTTCGAATACGAGTGAAAAAGTAAAACAATTTTTATTATTCTCAAAGAGTCAAGGCAGATATAAAAAAAATCTATTCCGATATCAGCCAAGAATTTCAAAATGATTTTCTGAGGGACTTTCGGCCAAAAAAGGAAAAAAAAAGGTAATCCAACGGCCTATAAAATATAAGGGTTGGCGATCTGCACCCCTAAGTATCGCAAGCACGCAATTACGAAAGGTACCGAAATAAACGTTAGAACATAGTTGGAGACTCGCTTTTATTTCTCCAACCTGCAGACCCTGCCGCATCCCCCCACGGCGCAATAACGACAAGCTGCTGCCACCCCTTCCGGTGTTACCAGAACGTCGGGCCACCGCGCGCGAGCAGCGAAAACGTCTGCCGAGCCATAACACTTTTGCCCTGGGATTGCATTTAATGAAGGAACAATATATTTCCTCCCTTTGGATAGCAGCAATTAACCAGCGACATTGAGCGACAAAGATTTCGACAGCGCGCCGAATCTCAAAGACTTCAACCCTATTAATAATTAGAGGGTAGCGCGGTAAAAACGGGGAAAAAAGGTAAATACCTTATTTTTATTTTTTTTAACAAATCAAAAAAAAATATCACAATCTCAAAAGAGCGTGAGAATGCACCGGGGTGTAAATATACTGAAAATGGGGAGGAACGTAATTGCGTACGAGTATAGCAGGAAGTTCGTAAAGCGAGACCAACCCCTAAGCCGGACGTTCGACGTGGTTACTGATGGGGATGATTGTTGGGCTCAAAGGGGGGGAGGGGGTCCAACTACAGGGGGTAAACTGTAGGGTAGCTTGTACCGAGGAATAAAACAGCCAGATACACGTACGTATACACAGGCGCGGAACGCAGGGGAGGAAAAATAGGGGATGAGCAATGCACTTCATCCCCCAATTTTGCCAATCGCCCTCGGATTCGCTCGTAAATCCAAGAGTCCTTCCGGTAGGGTCTCAGCATGTACTTCCGGTTCTATATCGTCGCATGAAATCGTCATACACCGCGGTTATCGAGGCCCATCGAATTATCCGATCGATAACGATCGACAGGGGATGACGCCATCCCTGGTATCGTCAGGCTCAATTGTCACGAAAAACATTTTTAAAAATTCAATAAATTTCTATCAATAAAATTTATCACCGATACTCATTCTTGATCGTTAAAGAGAAATTGGGTCCAGCATCCATAAGTAACTACCCCCTATATCGATAACAGTTCCCAAGGGGCGAAGAATCCTTTCAGGGCTCGATAACAATTCGTAGTTTGACGATTTCCCCCCCGATTCCCCATAATCTCGCGAGAAGCCAGAAGATATTACACCCCTGAGGGGTGTGAGAGTTAAGACGTCCAAAGGGATAGAAAAACCCTTTTCTTCCTTGGGGGGGGGGGGAGGGGGGTAGTTTCATCCCCCTTTGCTATATATATAAATACACTCGTCATTCCTTACCATGGCCTCTGCTTTCTGTATTTCGCCTTCAACCCCCCCCCCTACCCACGTCATCCCTTCCAGCATCCAGAGCTCACTCCCTTATACGAAGATAGCCACATCTCGACTCCGCCACCCTCCCTACCCCACCCCCATCATAGTATACTTCTTAACCGAAAGCCTCCTCTCATCGAAGCTTAAGCTTTCATTATTACTTTTTTCACTTACGGCAGCATATTTTGCGCGATATACCCTCTTTGAAATAACTTAGCCAGGCTGGGCGCACTCTAAGGGTAGTTTTGGGTGTCTGGCTACCTGGCTACGGAATATACTTTAAATACGCCAGACGTGTCGAAGTCGCTACGGCATCTTTGAAATTGGATGGGATATAGGTAAGGGGGATGCATCTGGTAAATTTTAAGGGTGCGAGAGTCTCTATGAAATTATTAGCCGACCGGGACGAAATTTAGAAAAGTGCCATGATGTAGCTTCGCGATGAGCACAAGTTTGGGGGATGATGGACAGAAGATTTTTTTGAAAAAAAAAAATGGCAGAGAATACGAGCTGAAAGGACGGATTGAATTTTCAGCCGATAGGAAATTCATCCGGATGTTACGTAGACCGAAGTTAATATTACGGGGATGCCAGAGCGCGGAGTAGATTCGAGCGAGTATACACTAAAGAAAATCAAATATTGATACTCTTATCATCGGTAACCCTGCATTCATCCCCTAGCGTAAGCCTGAGCTAGCTGTAAGAGTCCCCCTTGGAAAGTTGACTCTTACCATATTCCTTGGGTAGTCCGAAAGAAAGTTCGTTAATCGAAAAAAAATTTTCAAAATAAAAAATCTTGCGTTAAATACAAAATTTCAATACAAACGAATCTGATCCAGCTTTGGTGAAAATTTTAACGTCCGGTCAAACCCTCGTTGCATTTTACCTCCAAACATCCCAACGTCCCCAGGGGCTGCTGACTTCAGTTCTAGAACTAAGGGGTGTGAAAAAAACAAGAACGGTGTAGCAGCACCAGCATTGGCTCCACCAATCACCATCTCGTTCCGAGATACCAGTAACAGTAGCAACGACAGTAGCAGCGCCAGCGTCAGCGGCGACATCAGCAGCGCCAGCGTCAGCGGCGACATCAGCAACGCCAGCGTCAACGGCGACATCAGCAACGCCAGGGCAGAGTCAGTGTCCGACTCTGCTGGTAGCTAAGCGAAAGGGAGCCCATTGTGCTAAATCACGACGCTAATGCGAAGAGTTTCTAAAGAACGACGAAACAATGGAGGTACTCTGGCGACTGCGCTCTCATCTCGTCAATTTGAGTCTGTGTACCAGAAGCCATCGTTCTCTACCTCTTTTTTTCACTAGTCTTTTTTTTCACCTCCTCTCCACCGCCTCAAACCGTCTTCACTCCCTTCCTTATCCACTCTCTTTGCGAACGGGTAATAACGCAGTGCGCGCGCAGCGCCACTCGTCGCGGTGGACGCTTTGGAAACTAACGTGAAAAAAGACGTGTAAAAAAAAGATTAAAAAACGAAAAATCCTCCCGAATTATAAACGATAAAAATTTGCAAAAAAAAAAGGTAGCAATAATAATCGCACGGATAGCTTCAGAGAGGAGGAAGGGCGAGGAAATTAACGGGTAGACGTAACTGAATGAATAGGATAGCGCGAACAATGCACGTCTGACGACTTACGGCCAAGAAATTAATATTTCCCAAAGTATAATAGCATTCGCAACAATAACAGAGCCAGCAATGAATTACAAGCTAAACGGAGCAGCAAGGTAATTTTCACGATCGACGGATACCTCAGTACCAAGATAGACCCTGTAACAGGATATTCCGTTAATGCGTTCTCTGGACCGTCGGGAAAATTGATACGTAGCGTATAAAAAGCTGAGAGACGGTATCAGACGCCATTGTCATCCCAGTCGTGAAGGACAATGAGAAATTGACATCTGTATCTTGGCAAATAATAAGCGATTAAGCTGTTGGCGAAAGACGATCCATAACAATGGACAATGTCCATTCCCTATACCCGGAGTCCCTATAGAAACTAAAGCGCGTTGTATAAATCAGCGCGCGACTTTTTGAGATCGAGGCGGGAAATTCGAAAAAATTTTTAAACGATAACCTCCGAAAGCCCACGCTTTTCGTTTTTTGACCTTTTAATGCTCTCCGCACAAACTGCATTACTATTGTACTCCAATCCGATGAAACCCAGCGGCTTCTATTTTGCTGCTTACGCCGGTTCAAGCATTGACCAGGCACACGAAAGCACAGACCTCTCGCTGACGAGGAGCTCAAAGAGAAATACCGACCGTCGTTCGAATTCTCTACGAGACTCGCTCAGCTGTTTCGCTGCAGCGTCTCAGAAGCGCAGCATAGACGCACCCAGAGGACGGAACCATTGCAAGTGCCACCCATTGAGAAATGGAATTTCATAACTCAAACAAGAAAGTCACGTGACCAATTTTCAAAATCCTGACCATTATCTTCGGCAATAACCAATCGGCGTCTGTGGATTCGTTGATTAAATTTGTTATCAATTTTTGTATCCCTGTCCAACCCCTGACACGATCTCGCTCTCGCCAATCTTTAGCCTCTTCGCATCCTCCGACCCTGCAACCCCTCTCCCATCGCGAACTGATTAATTATCAAAAACACGTAAATCAGTATACTCGATTTTGGGTTAGACTCGTGTCTAACCCCCCCTGACTATAAAAAAAAAATCCAAAAAAGAGCTTAGGAAAATTTTCGAGACAACGATAAAAATCGCCCAGTGCGAGAGACACTGAAGCTCCTTGTGTCCAGAGGACCACAGGGAGAGCCGTGGACACGTGCCAAAGTCAAAATTCGCAATTAAGCAGTCCGTGTTTAGAATTTGATAAAACACTTAAGGGACTTCATGCCGCTAGCACTCGAGGTAATTAAAATTAAAACAGCTCCCAGTTAAAGAGCGCGAATCCCATTTAGCGAGGACACGAACCATCGTTATTAAGACCTCGTACCGACCATTACAGGAAGGAGACTCTTTTGCATAATCGAAACGAAGAAGGTCGTGTCCGATCTCGAGCAGCAACCCAAATACACAAAAACCTCAGTTCGATACTTCAGAGGTTCGAGGAACCTTAATCGATGCTGAGGCCTCGATTGCGCGATGATTGTCAAACACTTTCGTTTGTATTTGGCCAACGGCCAAGGACGCATTGCTCAACTCGAAGACCTACTCGACGTAGCAATGCGACGTGCAACCTTAGCGAGTAATACACGTGCATACGGACGCATTCCATCGGAGCGTCTGGCGTCGGGGCACCTAGGCGCACGACGCCGTTACGGAACAATAGGATTCGCTGGCGTAACGCGCAGCGTACATGGTACCAATACACAAACGAAAAAAAAAAAGATTACAGTGTCAATTGAAAATCGTCTCACGCGCTACATGATCGACGTACGGATGATCGAATGGGTATATAAGCCGGGCGTAGTAAAAGTACAAGCATCATTCGACAGTCGTGCAACCCTTGAGTAGCATCGAAAACTCCAATTGATCAACATGAAGTGCACCGTGAGTATAAATTGTGATCGATCGAAGCCGATTTTGCGAAATCGATAACGATCGACGTTCGCGATCGTGCAAGTTTTATGGACAAGTTCCGATTTTTACGAATTAAAAAAATTCTTTCTACAGGCTCTCGTTCTCCTCGCTCTCGTTGCTTTCGTTATCGCCGATAAGCAGCCCCTGGACGCGGAGGCCATCGAGCCCAACAAACAGGAAGTCGCCGCGCCGGAAGCACCGCGGGACAAGCGGGGCCTTCTTCTGAGTGCAGCCTACACTGCACCAGTTGCATACACCTCCTATGCAGCCCCTATTGCTTACAGTGCACCCTACGCCTACCCCTACGCCTACTCCGCTTACTCGGCTTATCCGTACTACGCTGCTGCTGCCTACAGTGCACCCCTTATCGTGGCCTGAGGATATTATCGAAGACGGGGACCAATGATGGGGATGGAGAAGATCGATTGTGGAGGATCGATATTATTTTTCAAAATTATTTCATGTTATTATTTTTTTTTAAATTCCTCAAAAACTCGGCCGTGCTTGGTCACCCAAGCAGGAATCGATTGACTGGATATATCGAAAAGATTGACTGTATAGGATTGCATAACAATTTTTGAGGAGCAATCGATCTTCCGCCATCTTCGATTCTGTACAATGATGTAATATAATAAATACGATACTGCTACATACGAAAATATTTGTTTTGGAAATTTTCCTTAAAAATAAATGTTTCCTATCCCTTTCGGAATAATGTAGCTGTTGCGATTTGTAATATTTAGGGCGAGTCTCAAATTATTGATAGAAGGTGGATTTTTTGCGTAAAGCATTGTTACGTAGCAGTGTGTGTATGTACATGTATATGTTGGCGATATGAGGAAAAAGTGCAGCATCCACATGCGAGCGAATCGAGTCGGGACGGTCGTGAAATTCTCAGCGACAAATGTGATCCTTTCCAGTATGTCGCGCTAGGAAAATTCGTCGTCGCCGTAACGTCGCGTGCATACGAATGAGCCTTTCCCAAAATTTCGCGTCCCATCGAGCCGAGTCAGAAACTTGGGCGCCTTTAACGTAAGATTAGGTAAACGAAGCGAGCGCCATTTACGACGCGCGTTAAATCCCAGATGGAAGAAATAACTGATGCAAGTATAAAGGCGAAGTTTCATTGGAGATAAAAATTTTTTTTAAATAAAGCCAATCGTGCGACAGGAAACTCAGACAAAGGATATAAAGAAATTTTGTAAACATTTTTCAACTTTATTTTTCAATCCACAAATATTATATATTCATACAAGATCGACCGAAGAATCAAAATTTCCATATGCCGTTTTTCCTTAGGCTGCCGCACGCAAAACTGACGTTTCGCGATTCCATCGGGAACGCGTTAAACCTCCTATCGAATTTTATTTTTCCATTTCATTCACTCGAAACCCCGATGCCATTTTGAAAATCGAATCAATTCAACGACAGAGTTATATACGTATCATTGAGCAGACCCATAGAAACTGTCGTATGGGCTTTACGGTCGTATCCAATAGAAATATCGTTATGGCTGGGGGAGAACGCGTATATCGTCATTCGGCGAATTCACGATTAATGGACGAGAGCGTTTTCAAAGATTGAATAAAAGAAAAAGAAAATAATAAATAAATCGACTAAAATTCATGCGCACAAGCCTTAACAATAGCCAATAACACAAGAAATTCAAGTGAACCTCATAGCACAGCAACCACAAAGCACATAGAAACCGCGAGGGACAGACCAGACTCTCAGAAATCCTACACGAGAAAGTACCTTAACCTATACGGAACCAGCCGAACTTTCGCATAATGTCGTCAGTTCAAAATAGCCCGTAACTTCATCAAGTTCGAAACTCGAGTTTCCAGGACCATCCGTAGAAGCACCTTAAGGCTGTTCCCAAAGTAGATCAAGGAACGAAAAACAGCAGTCGAGTGTTACTCCTCCCGACCAGCAAGCCAGTGCATAAAAGTTGATCCTTGGTAAGAGAAACGAAAAAAAAAATTTTTCTTCTAAACATCGCCCATTGAAAACAACCCAAGTAATACCAGCTCGCTGCGTACATTACACCAATAGATAAATTTGTATTCTCTATTCATCCCTTACGTAAAACTCAAGGGGTCGTCAGCGCCCAAGTGCATAGTGAGTGTCCACCCTTGTGAAAATTCTATAGATATATCATTGGGAATTCACCAATGTCCGCTATACAGGTGCATACAAAGGGTGGTATGCGATAAGAGAAGTGCTAAGGGGTGGAATAGCAGTGAAGAGAGGGGAGGAGGAGGGGGGACTGTAAAAATCTCAGGAAAAAAATCTCCCTACATCCACACTAGCGTCAGTAAGTCGTGTTGGTGAAATTAAAAAAAAATTTAATGTCGTGCACATAATATTTTCAAAAAAAATCGTTGAGTACCGTCACGCGACAATTATACGGTTTTGGATATGACGTAAGCGGAAGTCATTGTCAGTGACGTTGCTATGGTTTATCTGTACGCATGACGATGGCGTGAACGATGATTTATGCAGTTTACGAACACACCTGATATCAAACTGCCATTGTCGTCGGGACGGACAATACCTCAGTCTCGGTGCACAACTGGCCATTGTTTTCAGGCGTTACGTCATTCGATGCACATATAGGACATACGGAGCATAGACAGATACCCCACTATGGCGCTATCCTAATGACTCTCGTATACGTACACATCCGGTAATCGTTAATGCTTCTTGAGATCCGTGCAATGGCGAACGTGTGGTATGGAAAACATATCAAAATTTTGTAAAAATTTATTCCGCGATGTCGACTGGTCTTCGCAATCGTCGATAGATGTTACCGTAAGAGTTGACGACGCGAGGTCAATTGGAGCTGTCGCCAACAGTGGAGATTAAAATAACGATGTATTTTCATGGAACGCGAATAAATTCACTTGAACGTCCAACTTCATTCTGCACAGTTGACAGCTGCTATTTTGCAGATATACCGGCAATTTCAATGGGTCACGTGTGAAATCTGTAATTTCGCAAAACAAGCGTTATATAATACGACGGATAACAATAATGATAACGAAGCCAACAAATATATCGGATAACAGTACGAAAGTTATCGAGTCATATGGCTTTTATATATTTAAAAAAAAACCGAAAGTTGCCTTGAGGGAGATAAAAAAATAAAAATTGGTATCGTCGACGGGTAATCATTTACCACTCACCTCCCACCCCCCCCCCTCACCCACTCCCATCGCACAGCCGCGATTTACCGACAGGTAGGCAAATTTTTCGTTCGGTGCCAAAAAGCAGGCAGATCTCCCACGCGAAGTAATTAACTGAACGCGAATCGGCTTATGGGGTGGATTTTGGTTATTTTTTTTTTACTTCGACTCTAACTATTCGTACCAGCTCCAATCGAAGTATTGATTTTACAAGAGGATATAGCCCTACCTACAAGTTTATCTTGTACCCTTATACATATATGAATCCCCTGTATACATATAGACAGTCTATATATATATATATATATATATACATTCAAAGTAACTAAAAATTGTGACAATCGAATGAAATGCACAGAAAGCATCTACTCGCCGTGTGTGCTGGTGTGCCGATGACTGAAGTCTGACACGTACCGGCTACTATCTACTGCAAGTTACACACGACAGGTGCACTTTCCACGAGTATCAGCCGCCCGATCCGACAGTAGGATTTTTTCTAATGGGATTCTCAGTCGTACCATACACACGGACGCCATAGGTTTACGGAATGCGAAGGAAAGAAAAAAAAAAGGGAAAAAAATCATGACGATTCCTACAAGTAATTTAAGGGACGAAGCGGCGAAATGGGAATTGGATTTCTCGCTTTTCTTCATTTTCCGCCCTTTTGCTGTCAATCCCTCCCCCCCCGGCCCCCCACCTCCCCTCGATCCAGCGTCGCTTCCGCTCTTCCCTCATTTCGCTCACGTACAAGCGGTTCCTGGGTCTCGTCTGCGAGACGCGGACGTGTCGATAATTGTGACGATTCTTGTCGCGAGGGATGAAAAAAAATTCTTTCTCTTTTTTTTTTCTAAATTCAGTCCGCGACGCGACAATCGCGCGCCACCCGCTATATTTCCGTGACGCGCCAACATCGACGACCACCTCCACCCCATCACGACCGCCGCCGTATTTTCTTAAGCCGAAAACGTCGTCCGCTGTATGCACGAAAGCTCAGATAAAATCTAAAATAAACTCTTGCACGCGGATAAGGGTTGTTTTGTTCACAAAAAAAAAAAAAGAATCAAATTGGCATAGAAATTAACGTATTTCCCCAACCACAGAGATCCAACCCTTGCTCCCCCCTAGTTCTGGAAGGAAAGTGAGATTCATCCCTGTATCGTTATACATACATCCTTGACAAGTATCCAGGTTCAAATTCCAGCGCGAAACCACCCTCCACCCCCCACCGAGCCAACACCCTGGAAAAGCCGTGACGATGGGGATAAACCTCCACGTCAAGCTGCAGACGACAGCACTACCAACCTCCCTCGTCCGCAACCCCTAAAAAGCACCAAGAACAGCAAAATATATATCCCAAGACAGATCGATTTAGCTAAAGTTCCTGAAGAATCCCAAGCGTGTCCGAGTATACCGGCAAGGGTAGGGGGGAGGGGAGGGGGGAGGAGGGGGGGGGCAAAAAATTCTTCCCAAAATCCGTTTTCCTTCGTCTTCCGAAACTACGTACGCAAAAGTCCCATCCCCCCTGATATGACTATGAATCGCGACCGACTGACGTCACACGTTACGCAACCCGGCTCCAAGCGGCTTTACGTGATTTTCGTAAGCGACTGTTCCAAGTAGATACAATCCACTCGGTGTCAGACACGCGTGCGGTCGCAACGTGGGCGAATTAAGTGTAATCCAGCGTAATGACGGTAAGTCCGTGACATCCCGGTATCCTCGAGGCTAATGGATTGCCAGCCCGAGTGTTTTACGGTGTGCCGCACTGCTGCGGTAGTACACAGTGATTACAGTACGATACTACCGTACCAGCCATACGGAATGCGTTACGTTCGGCGGATGCACGGGCGCAGGTACAGTCGCAGACTTTGCCGGTACGCATTGGCCATATCGATCGACCGAATGGACTTTGAGTTTCGGGTTGGGCTGGGCCTGAGGGCCGTGTAATGAACATCGGGTAAAAAAGATCGCGCGTGCGATCGATTACGCGTAATTAACAGGACGCACTCCCTGGAGTAATCTTTTGATAACGCGGATCCGAAGGACCCAGGAGAGAAGGGAGGGGAGGTGTCATGTCCGGCCGATGCGAATTTCATTTGGACTTCCGGCGTCTAACGAGGCCATATCCTTTAATCAAGTAGCCGGGCGGGGCCCGTGCACGAATACGTACTGTCTGACCTGTACCGTACGTATCCACTGTGGACTAAACTGATTACCGCATTTACATAGCGCGTAAACACGTATACCGCGAAACGTCGATATCTCTTTCCTACGGTATGATAGCTGGACACGCGGGAGGGATGATCAAATATGGCGTAATGTGGGTAGCGAGGGAGGGAGGGGGTAATTGGTACTATTCACAGACATACCTGATAATTGAGTGAGTCGAGAGGGCGGAGGATGGACGCTAATTAAATTGATACGAATCACGTGAAAATTGATAAGGATCGTAATTTCGGCAAAACGAATCTTTTCTCTAAGGATCGACAGCGAAGATATTTTGGGATCGAAAAATGTCATCGGGACGAATAACAGTGCCTTTTTTTTTTCTTTCAGGATCAGATACCCCAAAGCGATTGGTGCGTTAGAACTATTTTTTTTTCTGTTTCCGGTCCTCCGGGAAAGAAGGACGGGAGATTCATTTTTCAAGGTTCTCGCTTTCATTACCGCGAGACGCGAACCTTCGCCCTTCTAATACGAACCCATCAATAATCTTCTTTGCCTCGACTCGGGGAATCTTTCGCGCTGACGGTTAATTCGCGGCTGTAAAATGTCGCGGGGACGATGAGGTTGATGGCTGCCACCTATATATATATATATATATATAAATTTACTGCGTTATAAACTATACGTCGTGCAGGATGACCTCGTAAGGTACACGGGGTCAATTCCTACCCTCACGACTTAACTATTAGTTTAACGAGTCATTATAGTCCCGTTCCTCGAATTACCCTTATTTGAGAGTGTTCCATTGTTTGAGGGGGGAAGGGGCGGGGGGTGGGCTGATAAGTATTGCTGCCGGTCCCGCAGCCTTTCGAAACAGCCTGTAGAACTACGAATAAAGAAATATTTTCGAGTGCTGTAATCTATCTCCGTTATCCAAAGGCTAATCGTGTACCCGAATTAATGGCACGCGAGTTCGAGGCGCGAAAGAATAATTAATCGAAAGTGAAAAAAAAATGAATTTTTAAAAATAAAAATACTTTAATATTTTTTAAATAAATTTTCAAAATTAAGTTTTGGCTACGATGAAAACAAAAACTTGTCCCCAATCTCAAATGAAGACCCTGTCAATGAAACTAGAGCCAAACCAACTGTTTGCAAATTATTACCTGAGACTATCATTCAATTAAGATGACCCATTGATCAGCGATTATTCGTTGAATTCTCTAGAGGTATACCATTACGTCTGGTAGCGAAGAACAGTGGTACAGCCAGGGTTACCAACGTACCATTGAAGTTGGTAACTATTGCCAGTGACGATACGCCAGGTCTGTGAAGTTTCCTGCGGTTTCGTTCGCAGAAGGTTGGCATCCCTGGGGGCTTTGACGCCGTGGACCAAAATAATGCCTATACGCACGTATATAGACATATATAGTACTGTTAATTACCGAAGCCTTGTATTCATCAGCCGCTCAACGTCAGGTCTAAGGTCTTATAGTGACGAGAAAGTGGGAATGGAGCAGGAGGGGGGAGGCCGGTGGGGGTGGGTGGGTGGGGGGATCAATTAAACGAACGGCAAAACTTCATCGTCTCGTGAGACGAGTCGAGAGTGGAGAAGATTCGCTCCTCGCGTTTAAATTATTGCGAAATTACTGCGTGCAATTTCAATTAGCATCAATTTGGGGGAACATCCCCTAAATCCATCATTAACGTAATGATCGAATGACTAATTAGTCGAATCCTTCGAGTCCCTCCTCGAGTAACTTCGTCGAAGGGCCTATTTAGCGTTTTTTCTTCCACCCTCTTACCGATGACGGTACCGCTCTAGGGGACGTTTGAAGAGAATTAAAAAAAATAAGACTAAAGGGAATGAGAAAAGGACAAATTAAATATTTATAGAAAAAAATTAAAAAAATACGATAAAAATAATCCCGCAAGGAAACCTCGCTGAACGTTAACGATCGTTCACAACGTGGAGAGGATTTTTGAGGATGCTGCATGGTTAATAAGATTTGGTGACGATGGCTAAGGGTGGGAGGGACGAAAAATGGCTAACCCGAATACAAGGGTGCTTTTAGTACGGTCCTGACGGTACAACCTGACATCCACTGTGCAGGGGGCGAATATCCAGGGGAAGCGTCAGGACGCCGGTGATTCTGCATCCCTCGATAATGTACCAAGATGGCTACTCAGGGTTGCGACCCCTCCGTCCGCGACCCCCCAGGACGTCGAAATTTCCAAGGGAATTAAACGGACCCGCGTCGACCCGAAGTCATTAAGGAACCTGAGTCAATTCCTTAGGAAGAGAGAAACGAGAGAATAATAAACAGTCTGTTGATTCGCGTGCAAATTGACGAGGGTGAAAAAGATGAGTGACCCTTAAAAAAATTGTTGGTCGCGCAAACTCAAAGTTTTTCTTTTTAAAATCATATTCTACTCCATTCCTCCACTGTCCTCCATCATCCTTAAGCCGAAAATGTCTTTTTTTAATTTCAAAAAATCTCCCAAAATTCTCCGGGGTCAGATCCATTACGACAAATTCGGATATACATATATATATATATATATATATATATATATATATATATATATATTCACCATTAATTACACCCTAAAACTGCCTCGTCAAACGACTCCGACAAATTGTTTGCACCCTACCAGGAGAGACGGTGGCAATATAGTTGCTTCGGCCCAATAACTTTCCCTATTATCCCCGCAGCGTTTCTGGTCTCGTCGCGATCATTGCGAACGGCCTCGTAAAAAACACCTAGCGAATACCGCCCAACCTTTTTCACTCTCTCTCTGTCTTTTTTACGCGCGCAATAAACGCCGTTTGAATGCTTCCCGCTCCTTTTCATTTCCCTCTCTTTATTTTCCCACCTTGTCCCTCCTTCTCTCGCCCATTCCCCTATGACCGCTCACGTCACCAGTTACCCTTTCGCGGCAACCTTAAGTACGCGATAGGTTAGGTAGGTAGGTACCTACGCCAAAGTTCTTCCTGCTTATCCCAATGCCAGTACCGGTATACATATACATTTCATTTAAAAAAAACCGATCCCCTAACCCACGCCCGTTATAGCGCCAACGTCGAATCACTTTTTCCCTATTTTCCCGCAACAAACGTCCAAGACGTTCTCGGGACCAAAACAAAATGAACCCCCGAAAACACGCGGCATGAGCTACGTTAAGTCCGAACGAAAAATTACGTAATTCGTAAACACAGCGTACACAGTAAAACAGATAGTTGATGTTTACTCACGTCAGAAATGCAAAATAGCCGTGCAGCCAAGTGCCATTATGAGATAGTCAGTAACGTACCTGAAACAAGGAGAAAATTTCCCGTCAATTAACGGAGGCTCGTTAGCGCCCTAATTCTCGGACAAGAATTACAATTGGACAAGCGAAAAAAAATGTTACAGCATTATATTAAAAGCCCGTGCGATAAAAGAAGTATACAATCGACTCTACGTTACCTACCGTCGGTAACGTCGAAAACCGCTGAGCACGAGCAAACGTCAGCATAAAAATCGTTATCAATTACCAACCCACGTAGCATCCGATCCGCCACGTGAATCCTTGAGTCTAATACATTTTCGCATACGCACGGTAAGTAAGTCTTTATCGCCGCGCGCGCACGTGCACGCCCAGGCGTGACGCGCACAAGCGAACGATGTGTTACGGCCAAGGAGGAGCAATCGAAAATAATAAGTCGCAATGCTTTTACGAGAGGCGACACATCGAGTATCGTAGATTTACAGTCGCCTGTCAGGAAAGATCGAACCAGGCTCCGCGTGTGCGGACACGTGCGCACGTGTGAACCCTACCGAGAATCTTTATCCCGTAAAGATTTATCCCCCAAAAAACACTTACGTGTAAAAAACTACGCCAAGTACAGGAGTGCTGTGTATTCCTCTAATAGAAAGTAT